>OX155972.1:19718957-20140452 GCA_944548615.1 Micropterix aruncella
CTTTCCATTCGATCTATTCGTAAAAAGTAATTATTATCAGAGTGCTTAGTAGGTTGATTTAAGCATAGAAGGCTTGAGAACAATTCTAATGTACTTAGATATATAAATACGTTTCGGAGACTCTTTACAGCCTGGTCTGTTTAGTTTTGTAGACCAATGTAACATGACCAGCGAAGACATTCCTTTTATTCGCCTAAAAGGAATGTCTTCCCTTTCTCTCTGTGGATATTTCCATTTTCTACGGAATTGATCGAAGAAGTAACATGTTGCCTGTTTGATTCGATACCGAAATCATTATCACCTGTCGGATGCGATCGGGATGTTACCGTCTATGAGGGTTCACGGATAAAATGGAAAAATGGTCGACGGGTGGGATGGAGATAGTGAAAATTCATTGCGGCGTGCGAAGATTTCCTTTACCATTCCATCCAAGTAAAAGATGTTATCTCACCATTCGGCGTTCAAATGATTTCCAGTTCTCTGTAGAGCTATCTTTTTCTTCTTAAAGTTCCATCTCCTATCGGAGGTCGGCGGACATTATGGCCACTTGGGGCCATGATGTTGCGACGCGAAACAACTCGGTGGTGCTTGAGTTCAACCATTTAATGAGGTTTTTTAGCCAGCCAGTTCTTCTTCGGCCAGTTCTTTAGCGGCCTTTTATCTTTCCTTGCAGGATTAATTGGAGAAAGTGGTCTATGTTACTATTCATTATGTGGCTCATGTATTGTAATTTCATTCTGTTAATGGTCATGAGTAATTTCAACTACGTTGCAGTTCCCCGAAGGAGTACGTCATTTGGCCAAAGAAATTTTACTTATCTAGGACATAAGATATATAACACCCTACTTGCAGGTATAAAGATTAGCCCTAGTATATCAATTTTGAGGAAACAACTGGTCACATGGATGCTTGGGCCAGGAAGGTCTCGATTACATCAAGAACTCTCAACTATCTAGCTTTGTTTCGCTGCACTTTTTGACTCTTACTATTATTTTAATTTTCCTCTGTGACTGTTTTAATTTTTAGGAAACTTTACTATCTAGTATTATAATATTATTGTAACTTTATTTTTTTTACAAATATTACAAATTTTATTTATAATTTAAGTTATGAGTATATAGCTTATTATTAACCGAAGGTTAAGTGTATTTATTTATCTATTTATTGCAATTTTTTATTTTATTATAATTATATATTTATACATTTTATTTTTATAAATATATTTTATATATTTCAATGTTTTTTTTTATTTTCGCTTTTTTTTAAACTATTTTTTCTTCTTTTTACCATGTTTTCTTTTTAAAACTTGTATATGTTTAAAATGTTTGCCCTAGAACAAGTTTTTACTTATTTGAGCGACATGGGACCGATCTTCACTATAAGCGTGACACAACTTGCTGTGGGTTTTTTTATTTTTAAAGTTAAATTTTATTCCATATTATTACATATTACCTAAGTTTAATGTAACGCTTGTTGCAAACCGCTGTACATTACTATAAATAAATAAATCCTCTGTGCATTCTTTGCAGCACCGTCTCATTTTTTACTCTATCCGTCCAAGATATTTTCAGTATTCTCCTATAAATTCACATTTCGAAAGCTTCTAATATTTTGTACCAAATCTGAGTTAACGTCCACATTTGTACTCCGTACAGGAGGACTGTGAATATGTAATACCGCACCAGGCGGCATCTAGTGGAGAGTTAGAGACTACGGTTGTAGAAGATTGTTTGATGTGACATCTGACTTCTACACTGGCCCGTATTCCGTTTCTCGCAGGTGCCTAAATTGGGGTCTAAAAAGGCTCTAAAACGACGCTTAATTTTGAAGTGACGTTTTGGTATTCCCTTTTATGGGTCCTAACTAGCGCGTGCTTATGTAGAGATCATCAGGTGCTTAAATTGACGTTAAGCACCGTTGAACCCTTTTTGGTATTCTGTTTCAACAACTGTCACGGCGGATGGGTCTTGCTCGGGGTCTTACTTAAGAACGGTCTCAAATCTATCAGTCTACGTCTGACAGCCGTGTGAATTATTTTCTTTATTCGACTCCATATCACAGTTATCAACTTATTTGTATATTACGAACATATAACATGTTGATCTGTAGGACGCATGAACTTTTCAACAACATAAAAGTTATGTAATTACCGTTTAGCATCACCGGATTCGATGTAATGATGTCGGTAAGGCAATCCTTCTGCGCCTTATTCGCCCGTTTTGCTGGCACATTCTCCTCATTACTGTTCATTTTATTTCAAAACAAACGAAAACACCAAACGACAAACGAAACAGCGCGGCGGCGAACGATCGGGCGACTGAACAAGCGGCGAACTGTCAAAATTAAGACCCCGCTTTGGAACGGCCATAGACAAAACGGAAATTTTAATATTTAAGACCGGTTCTTAATTTTAATGGATCGGAATACCAACAAAATAACGAAGGTGCTTAAGTTCTTAATTTTTAGCACCAGCTTAGATTAAGCCCGCGAGAAACGGAATACGGCCCACTATGGTCTACTTGATCATTCACAGCTACAGCTAAGGTATTTATATTGGCGCACCCTCTCCAGAGGTTGGTTCTTGATGTGGTGGGTGGCAGAGGACTATGTACGTCCGACAACCATGAACTTGATCTTCTTAATGTTTATATGCAGACCATTTTGTGCACTGATCGACTCGATTTAGCAGACATTGTAGGTCTTAGCTGGCAAGGAGAATAGTATTATCGGCGTATCGAATGTTGTTGAGGGGTCTTCCATTTACAACGATCCCTTCAGTTATGTAGCGCTATAGATAAGTTTATAAAATTTATTTTCGATTTATACGGGATAAGAGTAGGTACTGTATATTTTACTGCGTTTTATATAGGATGTATGAATATACAGGATGAGTTACCTTCAACCTGCGTCTGTTTAAATTATAGGCACATAATTATTTATTTTTTATAATAGCTGCTATTTTACACGACGCATTTTCTATTATTATAGTTAATAAATCATACCTTTAAAAATATTACTTTATAATGCATTGGTTTTTCAATAATGATGATTATTTTTTTTATTTTTTTTAATTTTATTTTTGTTAAAAACATACAGCATAAAAAATAACGTATAAGCATAATATATACCAGTAGTAAAGCCAATGATGTTTTAAATTATTTGCTATATAAGGATTACAAAATATGCTAAACAATATAAAGAAAACAATAAGAATTTAAAACTAACAGTTAAATCGCTATGTGCGAGTGTATGGGTGTTGGTGTGTGTTTGTGTGATGGAGAGCGTGTATGTGTGGGTGTGTGTGTGTGTGTGTGTGTTTGTATGTGTGTGCGTGTATGTATGTGTGTGTGGGTGTGTGTATCTGTAGTGCGAATGTGTTTGTGAGTGCTTTTATGTGCATGCTAATTCAATCCGATCTGATAATCAGCTTTTCACGTACCTCCTTAACAAAGGATCGACTATTTTGATGGTTAAATATGTCAATATTGTTAAAGCATACATTGTATGCATGCATATCGCGCAATTAAAACATCAATTACAATGTTAATATATAAAAAGAATAAAAAACACGACTGCCGTTACAGAAAGTGAATTATTACATTTATAATTATTGTTATTACTGTCTCATAAACTATTTGTGGTTTCTGTATTTATCTATATAGATACCTGTATATTTCCAGAATGTACCACCTCAATCAGACCTTTAATTTTAAACTAAACACTATACATTTATTTTAATTTATTGACATTTGGATATTTAGACAACTACTTACTTGATATTTGTACAGTTAACGTACCTTATAACACTCAGGATAATATAACGATTCTAACAATATAACACTTCTAACTCAGTTCAACAGTTTAGAAGTTATGGTGAAATAAAGAAACTGAAAACATACATAGATGAACCCTGAAAACATTACACTCCTTTTTTTGTTGGGCAGTCGTGTAACAAGTAAATAAATGAAAAATGAAATAAAAATATTTGAAAGTGAAGAGCTAAGGTGGCCGTACCTATGTAATTGCCGTTTAGTCCGTTCCTTGATGTAAAACGAGTATCTATATATAGTGAATTGGCGCTTTGGCCAACTTTCCCAAACGAGTAAGTAAGTAGACATCTAAGAGTTAACGTTACCCGCATATCGTCTGCAAAATTTCCAGAATATCCACATCGTCATATGTTCAGCGTAGCCCGCCAATCAGTGCGCGCTTTCGTCGCCACGTCGCGATCATTCGGGCGTCTCAAATTATCGATGGCTGAGGGTTCGAACTCAAATATTTGCGCAACAATTTTATGCTGAAAGAGAAAAGTTGAAGATGAAGTGGAACATCTACAGCCCGGAGCGTGATGTCGCTAAAGGAGGTAAACTTCGTTCTAAAAGCCCTAATAATATTTTTTTTAACAATTGTGTCACCCCAAGCCCTTCCCGGCAAGTAGCTAAGGAGTGATTTCGCCCTCTCTCAGCCGGCGAACGAACTCGTTTGGGCTCCATTAGACAACGGCCTCGACCTGCGAGGTTCGTCTTTTGGCTAGCCTCTGGGGGCTCGCGTATATCTCAGCCAGCGTATATCTCATATACAACTTTATCTATCTCTCATATTTTTGAGATATACATCTCATATATCTTAAATATTTAAACCAATATTGATTTAGGCATAAGAAGGCATCTATGTACCATTCTAAATATAATATTTCGAGATTTTAAATATGACTACTGCGCCCCTCAAAAAAAATAGCATGCCAAATTTGTCTATGGCCCATGTTAATCAAATGCATCATAGACAAATTTGTAATTTTGTAAATGTATTTTTTTTAGACAAATTTGTGAATGTAATTTTTTTCAAGAATTGCCCCCAGTTCCTCGATTTTTGTCGGTTTTCTGTCCCGCTACAAAGGTACCGCGAAGCGCGAACTTTGACTCCACACTCACGCGCCGCTCAGTTGACTGTCAAAAACCTCGGTGTGTAGTCGTTTCTGTTCCTAATTAATATGTTGCTGAGATTTCCTACAAAATTACCGTAAACTGGATAAAACTATTTTGTCTGCAATTTCTTGAATACTAGTAAATCGCAGTATTTAATTTAACAATGACAGCCATTGCTGTGTTGCCGATTAATTAATTTATTTTATTCCATCGGGTTCAGAAGAGGGAGGAAGAGAGAGTGCACCCGTGGTCGCGCGCCCACCTGTGCACTATAATATAGCCTGCGCACTTGACTGCTTCCGAACAATGGACTCTGAGAAGACTAAAGAAGTCACTAGAATCTACAATGCAGTCGCTATGGTCGAACACGGCTAGAAGGATATATAGTAAATCGAACACGTTTTTGGGATGTAAATCGTTAAGATTATATGACAAAATATAAAAAACCGCGACGCGTTTATAAAAACCATGATGAAAAATCATGTAGAAAATTTAGAAAAAAAGAGAATCCCTTGCTATCTAGTTACAGAAATTACAAAAGTAAAGTAAAAAATCCTACTTGAAAAAAGCTCAGTTGGTTTGAATATGAAATAATGAATGTATGATATCATTTTGTTTTTACTTTTAATATATTCATAATTATAGTGCGCCATTGTGCAAAACACGAGGGACGCAGTTGAAATTAATTTGACGTCCATCTCCTTCGAACGCGCGAACTATAATGCGAAACTACTGCGAACCATTGCGAGTGTGGAGTTTTGTTTCGCTCATCGCGAGTCCGCGAAGTCGCGCGTGATTCGCGGACTAAGTGTAGAGCGGACTTTAGACTTGAATTTCGGTACACAAATGCCTTGTTGGGCCGAAAGTACATTGTGAAATTTTGATTGGAATAACCCATATGCACACATATAATTTTGTGTGCATATATAATTTTGTGTCATGTGACACATATAATTTTGAAACTCAGCCATATTTATAAAATAAATAATATTGGAAAAATACCATTTTAATACCACGAAAAATACCTCAAATATACGAAGACATTACTAAAATACTATATAAATCTTAGAAATCCTTTCGCGATTTTAATCGAACATATTCCCTATCCGGGGAAAGTCGATTGGCGCTCAGGGGGCAGGGGGTTGGGGGTTGGGGGTTGGAGCAGGAGGAGGGAAGAGTAGCACGGAGGAGGCGTCTTGTCTACTTGCCGGGAAAGTCTTAGTGTGAACAACCGATTTTTCAATTATTTTAATATTTTAAATTACGTGCAATAGTTATTGTTAATGTTAGATATTGATAATTTACATTTTGTTTCGAATTCTACTTAGGTAATTTTATAACAATAAATTACAATATGTAAAGTAAATTTTAATTATTAAAATAAATTGTCTACCATAGAGTAGGGAGCAGCCTAGTTAGGTTCGCTTGTTGTAAATTGTAACTATTTCAAGTTCGAAAATGAATAAATTAGTTTGTATAATTTGTACAAAATTTAAGTTAATGTAGAAGATTAAGAAAATATACGGTTGACTGGAATATACGATTTTTCTTTTGACTATCCTACTACTATTATAAACGCGAAAGTTTTTAAGAATGTATGTATGGATGTTTGTTACTCTAGGCTATAATTTATAAAGATATAGTGTGAATTATCCAAAATATAACGATAAGTGTCAAGTAAATAGGAAAAAAATCTGCCATCTGCGAGCTATTCTGGCGTGCGCTGCAAAAACCGTTGGCGTTATAATGTATAATGTATATAACGTATAATAGTATAGTTGTATAATGGTATAGTTGTTCGAACACTTATAACTGGAGAACGAATGGACCGATTTTCATGATTTTTAATTTGTTTGATTTGTCTCCGTCCTGAATAGCATAATAATATAAAAACATTGAAAAATTGACGAAAATATAAAATACTTTCTATCATCATTATCACAATTTTCCATCACCACGCGGGTGAAACCGCGGGGCGCAGCTAGTCTTAGAATAAACGCGTGGCAATAAGGCCCAAGTTCTGTTAAAGATTTGTGTAAGTCAGTGGTCGGTTATCAAACCTCACACGAGAGCTACACCACGACATTTTTCGTTATATTAATATCGAATTTTCGCTTAGCTGTTATAAAATACGGTTTCATTATTACTAGTAAGACCGATCCTTAAGGCAATCCTCAAATTTACAATACTCCCAGAGATAACATAGTAGGGATAATCTCTTAGTCGTTCAATTGTGCCCTTTGTGGCTCGGCCAGATATAGGGCTTTCAATGTATACGCCGGCGTTCTTCGCCGATTAGGGCAAGAAATAATTTGTCGAATTATATTATTTGGTCAGGGTTGGAGTGGGGACGGAAGGGCAGGGACGGATTTGAAACCCCGACCGGCCTATCATGCACGATAATCCTTCGCCTAAGCCCCGGGCTCCATTATGCGGGCCTTTTTTGAAAGTGAGTTCTATAATTCTATCCTATTAGTGGGTCAATATTGTTATTTTGTTACGTCGTGGAAAATAGGAGCAACGAACCAGCTAAATGTACGCTGTTGAGGAAATATAAATTACAAATGTATGCGAGTGTAACCAAATGTAATCAAGTAAATATATTAAATAAAATAAAAAACACGACTGCCGTTACAAAAAGTGAACTGTTTTATTCATAACTAGCGGACCCGTGCCCACTTCGTTGGGCGGTAAAACTTTTTACCTGTGATGAAATTATGAGTGTGGTTCGGTTAGTACTGAGTACTATGATTTATTTCCTGACTGTCAAAAGAAGGGTTATATTTTTACTGCATATGTATTTGCATGCCAATTTGACTATAATACCGTTATTTGTGAGTGTACTTGTGAGTGTCTTATTTGTAAGCGTATTATCTCTTTAACTATTTGTGCAGTAAAGGGCAAATTACATGCAATAAAAGGGAAAAGTCTTTTATTTTAAACACTTGAGACGATAAATTTACTTATTTTGATAAGAATTCATAATGTTTATAATATGACCAATAAACATGACCTAACGATTTAAATTATTTTTTTAAAATATAAAATACTACTTTTTGTGACTTAAATATAAAAGGTAGACATATACTGTCGCTAACTTTTTTGTAGGCATTATCAAGCTCTTCAACTTTTCTCTAGAACTTAATCATATAACTCTCATCGTTAAGGCAGCGTTAGTTAGAAACGTTTTCGTTCGACCGCTTATTCTCCGACTTACTTTGCAAATCTGACCACCAAGAAAAAGTCTTTTCATTTTTCAGATTAATATATAGCCTATGACACTCGCAAGTAACGTGGCTTTATATTGATAAAAGAATTTTCAAAATCGGTTCAGTAGATCCAGATATTACTTGCTACAACCTCACAAACTTTACCTCTTTATAATATTAGTATAGATTAGTATAGATAATAATCTCAGTTTTATATACACGCTGCTGCTACACCATGTACTATATATTTTTAAGCACCTGTCCTTATAAAGTCGACGACGGTGGGTAAATATGTCAGTTATCCGCTTGAAAAATTGCTGTTCATTGTTGGAAGTCAGGCGACCGCTTGGGTATTTCGCGCCATTCCGACCACACTTATCCTTATTGCAATCCCTGAGTTTACAAATTGTCTCGTTCACGGTCTCAAGGGAATTGTCCCTTAGCCGCGTTACGGGGCCATTTCTGGGACGACGTTTTGGTGTATTTCTGAGCGACTGAGGTATATCAATTATATATCATGTCACGCCTAAGGTATCTTCAGATTATAATTGAAGCAGAAAAGTATTATTTGGTATGCACACGCACACGCACAATAGCGCATGTGCCACTTAATGCACCTGCAAGCAGTGGCGGTTCCTTCATACAACCCGAATAATCCGGCTTGCCTATAAAAAGATCGCTAAGCTAAAAAAGACTTCGGGTCGGATACGTAATTATTTGCCTACCTCCATTATGCTGGGCAATATTACAATAACAAAACGAAGTTCGTAGGAATGCGCACCGCAGCCGATGGAAAGGCAAAAGGGCGGTATCGCATATGTTTGATATGATATGCGGTTAAAATTATTAGGTAATATTATAAAATTTATTTTTGTTTTTTTTCTGACACAACCGTGGCACTCCAATAAGACTCAGGAAGTGAGCTCACCTTATCACAGGAGTGCCTAGCAAGGCGGGCTCGGTTTCACTTTACTTAGCAATTTAGTAATACAGACTTTAACATATAATTTATGCACAATTTGGCCTGGGCACAGACAGATGTATGCCTAAATAATTTAGAAGCATACAGCGGTATTTTCTGGATTGTATATTATATTTGTTTTGTGTTATTGCGTTTGAATGTATATGTAACGAATAAATAAACAAATTAAAATAAATGAATTTGCGAACGCCTATTGCTATTTAGCGGGTACAGATCGCTACACGCGACAAAACAGCTTATCGACTGAACAACAATTCGCTGCTATCTTACCGAGTTGAGTTCAGCTAGATATCTAGCTCGCACACATGGGCTTGAAACGGGGCTTTCAAAATCAATGGTCCTCTCATTCTAACCTGTGGCAAATTACGCAAAACAATATATGTATCTTTATGACTTTTGTATTGACGAATAAGCCAGGCCTGCGTTAGCATGAAGTAAAATGCGAGCGTGTTCCGTATTTAGTTACGTTTGTTTTGAACAAGTGACAGAGCAGAATTTTTATTGTATAATTTCAGTTGGATTATGGTTTTTATATATTGATCAACAATGGAGGAATGTGTCCCTTGTGGTGAGTTCTGTCTTAAATTGATTTCACTCGCTCAAGCAAATAAAACGGCATTTCTTAAAGCCATCGCAGGTATGCGACTGCTGATAAGTATATGGTTAATTCTGTCTGCCTTCAGTGTACTTTGAGGAACATGAGGCAGTCCAACGACACATTTGTCATGTGCCTCCTATTCAATCAACTAATTCGGAGCAGATTAGAAGTTAACGCGGCAATATGGAGTCCTTACGAAAATAGCTACATATCCAGGCTGGAGATTATACAGAAACGCTTTCTGAGGTTCCTGTACTTTAAACAGCATGGATATTATCCATTTCTATATCCTATGTCATATATTCTGGGGATAGTTGGGTACAACTCACTAAGCGTAAGAAGAGATTTTCTGTCAATCTGCCACATATATAAACTGCTTAGGGGTTCTTTGATAATCCGACCATCCTCAGAAGAATCGATCTGTTTGTAACCACCAATTACTACTATACTAGGACTCACGTATTTTTCGCGTTGCCGCGAGATAGAACAAACATCGTTCAACACTGCTTCACGGTGCTGCCGCTTCGTAGGCTAAATGCACTATGTTCGGCTGAGCCAGAATTGAATATTTGGACGCGAACTAAGCACAACTGTAAAGTACGTTAATGGATTTCTTAGCAATCAAGTAATTAGGTAAATATGTAGTATGCAGTATTAAAGTTTTAAAAAGTAGTACCTAGTATAATAAGAAAGCTTAGATAATCATTGGATATATGTAAGTACATTTAATCGTTTATTATTACGCTCTAACGTATATCACTGCCTCGTTGGCTATAGTCTAGAATAATAGTCTATATATTAGAATAATACTGATAGTAATAGTAATGGAGTAAAGTAATAATAATATTAATAATAGTAGACTTATAATATTAGTCTATAGTAGAATAATAGTTATAGTCTAGAATAATGGCCTAAAAAAATAATGAAAGGTTTGGAATCATCTGTAAGGTTTGGGAAATCAATAATGTTTTGGGAAATAAATAAATAAATACGACGAAAATGTCGATTCGGCAAATATAAAATTATCAACTACAAATAAGACTACCAATTTATTTGTTTTTATATAAATAGATTTCATACAGAATAATTTACAATGGTATTTACTAAAAAACCTACAAAGCTGAAACGTCGGGTGCTAATAATTTCATTCTGTAAATCCTGTATCTTATTTATATTGTTGGAGCTTCAGTCCAACATACCCACAACAAAAAAGTAATTTCTACAGAATCGAAACCGCAAATTCGCTCAAATCTACACGAGTCAGCTGCAGTTGATTTCCAACTAAATTCGGCATTTTACGCACAGTCAGGTGATGACTAATGTCATTTCTTCTGATCGATACGAAAGTAACAAACATTTCTCACCCCACTCACAACTATTGCGTCACTGCTTACAATATAAAACGCAGTACATTTCGATCTATCAATATCATTCCCTGGAGGGCAGTAACCGCGCATTAACAAGTACTCACGCTCTACACTTCACTTCGAGTCAACAAATCACGCATAGTATACGCGACTAACCTAATAAATTATTATTATGGAATATGCGTTTTTTTAACAAATTACAAAATTAAAGAGGCGCTTCATTGGTTTCGCGCAGAGGCGCCAAACAAGGTCGGCACGGCACTGCTCAGAATACATCAACGCTTCTGTTTTAGCGCAAGCTCTGTAGGGGCCGGGTCACTCTGTCGTGACTAAAATGCAAATGAGTGTGAATGCTTGACAAGCATGTTTTATGTGGCATCAATCGACATCAAGCATGCTTGTCAAGCAATTGAATACTTGAAACAGAATAATGACCACCTGGGGAGCCCTCTCCATGATTAATATCACGCTAATTACACTAAATTATTTCGAGCATTCATAGGGCACCTAGTCAATTAACTTATTGTGTCTACCCAGTAACAATCTTCGACGCCTTGAATTACTTTATCACCCAATTAATTACGAAGAAGGTTAATTAAGCGATGAAGGATCCAATTACCACCAAAGGCCATCCACGCAGAGGTAAATTTAATTGGTAATTACACAATTAAAGAATTGTATAATTATGGCCACGACCTGAAGAATAATATTTTGGGGTTGAAAATAGGAATGGAATATGATAATCATATTTTTGTATTTTCTTAAATCCCTGAAATTCCTGGAATATATAAATAAAATTTATATGTCTTTAGAGATCGCCATTTATTGTTGCTACTCTAGGTATACCTTTTAATGTCTTCTTAAGCCTATAAAAAAGTTGAAAAATATAATAATTCTGTAAAATACCAGATTATTTCAAAGAAACACATTTATATATCTCACACATTTATATATATCTCTAACCGATTGGTTGTTGGAGGTGGGTAGGGACGGTTTAGGGAATATGATGACTGTTGTATTTTGAATGATAGTATTTAGTACTTAGTATTTAGTTTTTCCATGATAATTTTAAATGGTGAGCGTTATATCAATATGTAATTGATTTATATATGTATATTATTTTAGTTTTTAATTTTATTTATTTTGGTTTTATTATTATTTTCGTATAAATATATGTATGTGTATGTGTGTATATATGGATATATATTTTATCTATAGATGTATATAAGTATCTATCCATATTTGTATATGCGTAAATATTTGTAGTTTTATATTTGTCGATTTAAAAATAAGTGCTAACTATAGTTTAAGTTGACAGTGCGCACTTAATATCGTCATTAAAAGTCTGCCTTAGAACAGGCCTAGGCCTAGTTAGGCGACTGTGTCAATCATTAAAAATAATGTCGCATCAATTTCTTGCTAACATCTTAATCAAATATGACATTAATTTTTTACTAAATGTGTTACTAAAAAAAAAAATTATAATAAATAAATAAAAAATACTTGGCTTCTAAATATGGGTATAGAGCCTTATACAAAGCTATTATTCGATCTTGGATAACAATAAATTGCAACATATTATACTACTTTTTTTTTTCTTTTACTGTAATGTCAATAGGCGTGGCTAAGCGTGTTACACATGTAAGTGTGGTACCATTTGATATCTTTGACGGATAGTCACAAATGAGACGGTGCTGCAAAGAATGCACAGAGGATTGGAGTTACTGAAGACCATAAAGAGAAAGAAATTACTATACATGGGCCACATAATGCGTGGTAACAAATACCACCTTCTCCAATTAGTCTTGCAAGGAAAAATAAAAGGACGCCAAAGACCTGGCCGATGAAAAATCCACTGGCTACAAAACCTGGTTGAATGGTTCAACTCTAGCACCATCGAGTTGTTCCCCGACGCAACATCACGACCCCAAGTGGCCATAATGACTGACGACCGGGAGCTAATGGGCCCTTGCTGAGTTGACCACGAAGACCCATTCTGTACAGTGTTGGTCATACTCACGGGTCGACACCCATCCGGCGGCCTTCATTCATGAAGTGCGAGCCCGGGCAGGACTCTAGTCTTAGGACTACTTTTCCCTAGGAGTCAACCTTCTGGCGCTCCTGGATGGTCTGCGCACCGTGCGGCGTAAGCCAATCGATTGTGCACTCTGACTAACAGTCGGGGGAGTCTGGAAGCTGTACTGTTTCCTACAGAGCGGGGGTGGTTGCGTACCTTACGGCGACTGCTCTCGAAACGACCATCGGCTACCCGATCCTGGGTGAACAGCGGGGCAAAGGATGGCGTGGTCGTGATAGATTCGGTATACACCGTTTCACCGCTTCATAAGGAATAGGGCCGCGCAAGCGACCTCGAACTCGTAACCAATCGAGAGACCGAAGTAATCTGGTCGCAATTGGAAGTAAGGGCGTGAGTGTAAGCCCGCTGGGTAACATACCTGGTTATCTCGCGGATAAGGCGTTGGCCTCTTACGGGTATGTGGCTTAACTTGACGGTGGACTGTTTTATCCAAGTCTTCTGCGTTCACTTCACGGGAGATAGAACGACTAATCGTTCAACGTTCCTGAGGTGACGGGTTCGCCCGTTGTAGTTGATAACTCTATTTGCCGACCGATGATAGGATATGGCACTTTAAGAAAAAGAACTATATCTCAATACGTACATTGCACACGTGCGGATTCTGTTATCTACAAAAAAATATATTTTCCTCAGAAATTATGAGGAAATTTTCCAGACGGTGAGTGATTATGTCAGTGGAAATTCCTCATCTGAATAATTCCATTAGGATTAGTAATAAAATAAGCGGGCGTGAGCGGGGGTGAGCGGGCGTGAGCGGGGGCGTGAGCGGGAGCGCCGAATTGCTTATTCACGCTCCCCGCCTCTGCGGGAATAAAAGCGAAAGGTGGCGTCTCTAAGTAATACGTGTTGATTTTCCGTGTAAGAGCCCGAGGAAAGGTGATAAATCTGAATATGGAACGGGCGACCGGCTCATCTGAAATTCAAATCGGCCACGGAAACAAATGAAAATCTCTATTGATATTTCGCGTAATTTCGGTCGACCTGATTTCCGGCCCAAGGACCTGATTTCAACCCCCCAGATCTCCCCCTTCTTCTACCTTGATTACAATCACACCAGCGCGGATTTATTTAGCCAGGCAAGGCGATTTGCCTTTTGAAGTTTTACTGAAATATCTTACGTTCGCTTCAACGATCAGTTGCTGATATCGCCAGAAAACAATCTACAGTAGTACTCGATGGTGCATTTTATTACCACGAATAACTACTACGTCTAATTAGTAAAAGAAATAGACATTTCATTGAGTCCTATTATGAGAAAAAAGATTTAATATTAGAAAGACGACTTTTTTGTATGAGTTGTGCACCAGTATAGTTCGAAATTTAGGTTATTACTATTTATTCGACTTTAAAAAAAGGAAGATGCTATCAATCCGGCCGGGTGGCATAGTTCGAATAACCAGCGAACCCGGTACCTTACAATCTAAGATCAGGCGACCTAATCACTATGCCACCGGGCTGTGCTATTTAGCCAGGCGTGTTAATTAACCTTTTTAAGTTTCACTGTAAAGTCTTACGTTTGCTTAAATGGTCATGTTTGTAGTAATTACTGCTTGTAATAGTACCTGTTTTGATTCTATTGCCGAGTCAGCAATGTTTACGGAGTGGCTCAAACCAAGTATCCTATGGACTATGCTTGAGCGATGCTTGAAAATGCATCACTCATAACGTTCGTCACGTTTAAGTAGTATTTTTGTATATTTTCTTTTCTTCAGACGTGTTTTTAATCAGCCTTTGATCCTTGAATTTGACGTGTTTTGCTTTGCATATTTCGGTTTGATTTGTTTGGATCCGTAAATTAGATTGTAATTGTAGTGAATATTTTAACTACTTGGTCGGATTTCTAGCGAAACGCCAAATAACAAAGCAAAATAGCGGCTGGTTATGACACGCAATGAGTTAATTAGACCATCAATTTTTAGTACAAATAACTGCCTCCTTCTAATGTATACATTTTACAAGTCAGATTTTGAAAAACGTATAATACTATTTTATTCTAAGCCATAAAAACTTTTTACGATCGTATATGTTATAGGCGGGTCGTGACATATATGTATAATACACGGTTGTCTTAAATAAAGCTTCGTTATTCTGGCGATGGTAAAACGTCGTATTTCACAAATGAAACAATGGAAGCCACAAAACATTTTTTCGCGGTAGTAGATATAATAGGTGGATCCTGAGATATACGATTATGTATAGGACAAGGTTGCTTTGAATGATGCTTGGTTATTCGGGCGATGGTTAATGGCAATATTTCACAAATGGAATAGTGTATTATTGGAGTAAAAAAACTACTTTTCGCGATAGTAGATTTCATAGGCGGTTTCTGCGATAAGTTTATATAACACGGTGGTCTTGGTGGGAGCTCTTTTTTTCCGAAGGAAAGCTAATCATCCCATTTCATAAATGGCAAAGTGTATCGTTGAAAGCCACTAAACGACTTTTCCCCTTACTAGACATAATTTTACTTTAGTAGGGGGGGGGGGGGGACTCGCCCTCCTCTGCACTGATTACAATCACAACAGCGCAAATTTATTTAGCTAGGTGTAGTGATTTGCCGTTTGAATTTTCACTGTAAATTCACTTTGATAAAAGCAAGACGCAAGGGGAAACAAGCGTTTAATAGCTTAAATTCCATGTAATCAGCATGCCCATTCCAACTTGGTTTGTCGTCAAGGGTTATATAAAAAAAATGGTTAATTTTTGTTTGTTGATTATATACTAAGTCCTATGTTTAAGCATTAGTTGTTTTTTTCAGCAAATGAAATTGCTACGATGGTATGAGTTATTTAAGTTAGTGAATTACTCCTCAATTCAATTCGATTCAATTCATCCCTCTATTTCGGCAATCACAAATTATTTAAACGAATAATCACATGTTGTAAAAAATACCTGGTACGGATTCCAATAAAACTACAGAAATTATGTTGACAACTTCGTAAAAAAATAAAAATACGTAAAATGTACTTATAAGAGGCTTGCGTTTAGGGTGCGTGTGTGAGTGTGTTGAGTGTATGGGTTGTACAGTGTGAGCGTGAGCGTTAGTGTGAGGGTTGGGTATCTAAAATATTTGACAAGTGTAAAAATGTAAAAATTGTTGTGCAAATATTGGGTTTAGTTTATAAACGAAAATAAAAATACAATAATTATTGCCATAAAAGTAAATTAATAGAAATATATATATCAATAGAACATTTATTGATAGCTATTTCTATTATATAATAATAACTATATGATTAACTATATTATTATAACAAATAACCAGTTAATTGTATTTGATAGGATCTGATTTAGGTGCTTATGGAATTATTAAATAGTTCGATACCATTAAGCGTCTAAAATCCCAGTCACGTGTGAGTACTCCATTTCTAGATGAATTCGTTTTAAAACAAGACAACTGAAAAAAGTTAAATTAACGCGTGGTTCTTATTGGATGGTTAACATTGACCAATCTATGATGATGGTTAACCCATAAGATACCCATCAGAGACCCATAATTTCCTCTATGCATACTGGTGAGGTCGCCCACAAATCATTGTGGCCTGAACAGACACATATTATACAACCTCAAGCTCCGGACACGAAAATGTGCGGTTTCTGCCAAGAGGCAGAGAAAACTCTCCTGCACATTATGTGCGAGTGTGGCACGGCAATGCGTAAACGATACACCCATTTGAGTAGTCACTTCCTCCAACCTGAGGAGGTAAAATAATCTGGCGCCAAAAGCTTGTTGCGGTTCTTAAATGGCACGAGGTTTAGCGCAGAACTATAGCAGGTGGCGAACACAATAGATCAGCAATGGTCGCAGTGTTACAAGGCTCATAAAGACCTAGGAAACGCCCCAAACAACAAATAGAATAACCCATCAGAGCAATCGAAAATAAAATTCATTATTTTTGTATGTCATAGAGCATCCAATATTGATGTCCTCCTTATCGTGATCCGACGACGGCGACCTCCTGACCGGACTTCTTCGAAGATAACCGTCTGGACCGATGTTCAAAAACTAGAGGTCATCTGTGCGTTAATAGTTTATAGTGAGTAAGCGGTTGCGCTGGTGCAGACTCACTCTCTCGTCCCTGCAGTCCGTGCGCCAATGAAGCGGAGATCGGCCACGATTGGAGGAAAGAGGGATGCAGTTTCTGGCCGCCGGTTTTTAGCCCTCAACCGGACGCCCTAGGCCTTCCACGATGCCGTGCTGTCCCGCCGCTTCCGCCAACATCCGTCGCTTATAAGCTGTCGAGTTGCCTTCTTCGCCGGGTCAGTCTTCGTACACTATGCAGGAGGTATCCGCAATCAGACCTGTCCGCCGAAGCGTGCAGGCCCCCCTCGACCAGGTTTAGTCCACGAGCCGACGTGGTTTACCGCGGTGTGGCTGCTGCGTGTACAACAGCTACTTGGAGCCACTGAATATCTAATTAAAATATATAGTGGAAATTAAAAACTATTAGTGTAGCTTTGGTATGAGATATTCCATTTGGGTATCTGTGTACAAAATTTGAAGTCTTAAAGTCCAATATTTTGTTATTCATATATGACTAGTCGTTTAAGACTCACCTTAAGGATTACTACCTTTCTAAGAAGTAATCAGTTCTTCCCTTTCTCTCCTGTTCCTCTCCCGATTTCCTCTCCTCGGGCATTATTAGTCTTAAATTCTTCCACTTGTCTGTATGTTATGTAATAATCTTTATTTTCACAATGCGCGCATGTACCACTATGTTTAGGTTAGCTGTAAGACATTTCCATGTGCCAATAAGCTCGCCTTTTTTGTATACTTATTAAGTGCAAATAAAGAGTTTATTACTAGTGCGTCCCCGGTGGACCGATTTCAAGCACAATCTTTACAACTCTTGCCATGACCAAATGCTGCCTTAGTCGGATTTAGCGTCATCAACTCAATCGGATTTAGCATTTGGGCGCTATGGTGAAGGAATATACTAACACAGTCAGAGACAGAGGCAGACAGACAAAAACACACACGCAGACTTTAATCTGGTAAAGTACCTAACCGTCTCAGGAGGTTCAAAATGGATATCTCCTTATTTATCTCGATAATAACTGTTAGCGCGATCACAATACTCGACAATACTTTTAGTAGATTTTCGAGCTCTTTTAGACTTTAGTAGGCAGACTGATTTCAAAACTGACAGTTTTCCTCCACCACGTCAAGTTTAATTCTCTACAACTTATGTCAACATAACCACTCTCCGCGGCATCGAGTGTGGATCATAGGAAGAGAGGGTATCCTAAAGCTTAAAAAAGTTGACGTGAAAGACAAAAGTTGAGTTTTTTTTTAAATGCAGGGGCTAAAAGTTAATAAAACACAAGTTACATATCTAAGACATCGAAATTGATGTTCCCAAGTATGAAATTGATAGTTATCAGTGTCATTATATATGGCCAAATAAATGGCTATTAGTTTCTCCTGACAATGCTATCTGCGCCACCTGCATGTCTCTAGCGTTTTAGGGTTGCCAAAACTCACTGTGGCATTGATATCTAATGGGCCCTTGCTGAGTTGGCCACGAAGACCCATTCTGTTCAGGGTTGGTCACACTCACGGGTCAACACCCATCCGGCGGCCTCAACGCATAAAGTGCGAGCCCGGGTAGGACTGGCCTTAGGGCTAGTTTCCTTTAGGAATCAACCTTCTGGCGCTCCTGGACGGTCTGCGCACCGTGCGGCGTAAGCCAATCGACTGTGCACAGTGACTAACAGTCGGGGGAGTCTGGAAGCAGTACCGTTTCCTATAGAGCGGGGGTGGTTGCGGACCTTACGGCGACTGCTCTTGAAACGACCATCGGCTACCCGATCCTGGGTGAACAGCCGGGCAAAGGATGCCGTGGTCCGCGATAGATTCGGTATACACCGTTTCACCGCTTCGTAAGGGAGAGGACTGCGCAAGCGACCTTGAACTCGTAACCAATCGAGAGACTGGAGTAATTTGGTCGCAATTGGAAGTCCGGGCGTGAGTGTAAGCCCGCTGGGTAACACTCCTGGCAATCTCGCGGTTAAGGCGTTGGCCTCTTACGGGTTTGTGGCGGAGCTTGACGGTGGACTGTTTTGTCCAAGTCTTCTGCGCTCACTCCAGGGAGATAGAACGACTAATCTTTAAAACTTCCTGAGGTGACGGGCTCGCCCGTTGTAGTTGACAACTCTAGTTATAGCATTGGTAATTATAATAACATTGAATAATCAATTATATGAGTGTCGAAAATGATTTCAAAAATATTATTACTATTTTTTCCTCTCAAATATTCATAGGTCTATGTATAAAATCTAGAACTTTGCCGCTTTCCCTATAGAATTTAAGGTTCTCAACCAAACTTAGGTCGCTTCAGAAAGTAAAGCAAAGTTTAGCAGTTACCTTGCCTCAAATGAAGCCATTCATCGGGCTACCGTAATCTGGTGTTTATTAAATAAGTGGATCATCTCTGATATGGCTCATTTGGCAGGCATTCCCCTTGGAAAATTACATTTTCTTTGCAGTTTATGCAAACGATCTCATACATTTATGCAGGGGGGCTTTATGCTTGGCTTGGGGGCGGGAGGGGGGCATACGACCGGCAGCCGGCGCTGGAGCCTCCATATCACTCACTCCAAATTAAATCACTTTGTTTAATGTCTGCACAAATGCCTGCCATTATGCAGATTCGACATGGAATATGACTTATTTACATAATAAATCCATAACCCCTTGCATGGCTGTTAAGATATTAGTACTATATGAAACTATTAGCGATAGCTTAATATTAGAATTTATAAATTAAAAACGAGTTGATATGATCGGTTTTCTGATACATAAAGGTCGTTCACACCAGAAAAGGTTTCTTGGTTTGATGGAAATTATGTCTAAGGCAGCGGTTCCCACAGTGTGGGTCGCGACCCACTGGTGGGTCGCGAGCCGATTCCATGTAGGTCGCGAACACAACGTATGAACGTAGGGCAGATAGACGACCAGATAGATTGACGAGTCTAAGTATATTTAGGGTACCTACAGACAATATAATTAAATAAAATAAAGATAGCACTTGAAAATAATACAATATAAAACTTGCAACCTTGCAAGAGCGGGAAGATGAAATAGCCGCGCGAAGAGACAGAACCACGTCTCTAGCGTCGTCTCGCTCGCCTCTGGCGACCGCGCGGACGGGCGGTACAGCGTCGTATTTGTGTGAAGTAGGTTTTTCTGCTATGAAGTATAAAGACAAAGTACAGAAACAAGCTAAATTTGACAAATTCTCTGCGCTTAAAAATTTCTCGCAATAAAGTTGACGAAGAAGCTGTAATTTTGAAGAATAGAAAGCAAGCTCATCCGTCGTACTGAATTATTTCGCCGTACCTACCCTATGATTTTCAATGTAGGTAGATAGGTATATAAACGTAGTTCTTAGTTTCTATTTTTTGTATTGTCGCACATTACAATTACCTACAAAATAAAGACTTACTTATGATACTTACAAATGAATTGTTAATTTTAATTAATACATCAAACCACACACTAACTTTTCTGAAAAAGGTCTCGCTGGGTCGCAAAATATTGTGATTTTAAAAAGTGGGTCGCGAGGTCAATTAGTTTGGGAACCCCTGGTCTAAGGTATGTATGTACATAAGAAATATAAGGTAAAATCTGGTCTTTATTTTTATTTTTAATTTGTGTAAAAACACATTTGTTATACTAAATCCTTTGTTAGTTTTTAAAAATCTCTGAAAATTGTAATCAAATGCGTCAGTTCGCGCGTCAACAAACAAATGTTAACTCAGCACAGCCAGATGCAGACATTCTAGGTCTAGTTGGTTGTGCGATTTCGAAAATTGCGAAAGTTTTATATTCTGTATAGTTTAATCACGTGAACGAATTAAATTGTAAGTAATATTGTATGTACCTAATACCTAGTTCTAAATTTCTACAACCTGTAAAGGTTACTTTGGAATTTACATAAGGAAAATTAATATCTTTTAACCTTACCCCGAATTATATTTTAACTACGCTACTGAAAGTGCGAGTAAATTGCTAGTTTGCAGCGGTGCATTGTTGGGCACCCGAGAGCACGGTAGAGTCGGCTGCAATGCACACTTCAACTCGCCGCTTTTAAAATTTCATTTTCAATTCAATGGCAGCGCCGGGATTGGCTTACTAACTCGCAGCCGACCCGACTCTATGGAGAGAGCACATAAAATAGGAAAATGCATTGTCGACGGTGCTATAGAAATAGCCTCTTTTAATTCCGTTACTCTTTAGATGGTTGCTCTAAACAAGAGGAAAGCTATTTTACTTGCCCTGGATATATCGCCACAGAAAACTAGCATTTCAGTAAATATTTCACTTCGAGCTGGTATTTTTATTTTATTTTCTATTTTTTCACTTCAAACCAGTTGATAGAAATTCCTACACTTGGTTATGTCAAAAACTAACAAAAATAACAAATATAATATTTAAATAAATACCTATTAAGGTATAAGGTATGAACGTCGGTATTGCAACGTATGAACGTTGAACATCCAAGCGCAGATTTCCTAGGTTACATAGAGGAAACAACATTTTCCAATATTTTCAATCAAAATTCTTACATAATGTCGTAGAATTTTCATGTGGACAATAGTACTAAATAATCAAACAAATATTGGATAATTTCACAAATTATCATACGGGAAGATATTTTTAAGGAAAAACACAAATCCAAACAAATCAGTAATAATAATTATAGTCAATAGCCAATAGTTAGAAGAAAAAAAACGCAAATAGTCAATAATAGAAAGAATAAGGAATAATAACAGTCAAGTAGGTCAATAGAGATGCGAAAAATTGATATTGTCGAAATCCCCAATGCTATAAATGGGGTTTTTAGTCAAAATACCCTGTACCTTTTTCTTAAAGTGAACCTCCCCAAGGCCCCTGATGTGTAATGGAAGTTTGTTGTAGAATAAGTAAGATTGGCAGAGAAAGTTATTCCGAACCTTACTCAGTCGCAAATAAAAATTACGCAAGTCCTCTTTATTTCGCGTACTATGCGAATGAATATTTGAGTTAGTTGAAATAGTCTCGATTGAGTACTGTGGCGGTCCAAAGGGAGCTAATCGGCCCAGTGCAGTTGGGCCATTATGACACATGTGTTAGAGCCTGTCTAACTATCAGATAAGCACCCATGAGGTAGTCTCCTGACTGGTTATGTGTTTGCAGTCCTCTCCCTTATGTAGCGGTGATTCGATGTTTACCTAATCTATCACGGACCACGGCGTCCTTTGGTCGTCCGGTGGCCGATTGGTCGTTTCAAAAGCGTCTGTTGTAAGGTTAATAATCACCCCCGCTCTATAGGAACAAAGCCGTTCCCAAACTCCTCCGGTTATCAGTGGGAATTCACAGACTGACGTGGGAATTCACAGATTTGGTTTCTCCAGTAAAACATATTGCATTTGTATAATGTTGGTTCATGAATGATTGTCATAAGAATGTATTAATCTCATATAAATGAACTGTCAAATTGAGAAATATAGCTTTTATGCACGATCGACGACACGGTTAGGATTCAAAACTTACTAATTGGGTATTGATGATATTTCCCACTGTTCCTGTAGTCCACTGTTCAATCTTCCTATTTCCCACTGTTTAATCTTCTGGCGCTCCTGCACGGTCTGGGCACCGTGCGGCGTAAGCCAATCGATTGTGCATTCCGACTAACAGTCGGGGGAGTCTGAAAATGGTACTGTTTCCTACAGAGCGGGAGTGGTTGCTGAGCTTACGGGCGACTGCTCTTGAAACGACCATTGGCTACCCGATTCCGGGTTAACAGCCGGGCAATGGATGCCGTGGTCCGCGATAGATTCGGTTGACACCGTTTCACTGCTACGTAAGGGAGAGGATCACGCAAGCGACTTCGAACTCGTAACCAATCGAGAGACCGGTTTAATCTGGTCGCAACTGAAAGTAAGGACGTGAGTGTCGGCCCGCTGGGTAACATACCTGGCTTTCTCGCGCTTTCTGGCTTTCTGGCCTCTTACGGGCATGTGGCGGAGCTTGACGGTGGACTGTTTTGTCCTAAGTATTCTGCGCTCACCTCACGGGAGACAGAACGATCAAATTTAGTTAAAACTTCCTGAGGTGAAGGGTTCGCCCGTTATACTTGACAGCTCTAGTTCTTCCTGTAGTGGTGTATCTCCTATGCTGCTAGTTGTGTATACTTTGAGTGTGTCAATTACCAGTAGATGCTTTTAATCAAATTACACTGAGAATAATATAACGACGTAATACACGGAAATACGCACGTTGGAAATACACAACTTGGACTGTGGTCGAAACTACAGTATACTGTTACTTCCGCATTAAAACCATGCGGAAAATTTTGATACATATAATCGAGTAATGGAGTTTCAACAAAATTCCTTGTAATTCAACAAAATTGCCATTGAAACATATTTCAATTCAATTCAATTCAATTCATTTATTTCAAGAATCTTTACAGATTGTCGAAACTAAAACTAGGTGTTAGGTACATTTAATATTATTTACAATTTAATTCCATCGTGATTTCATTTCCGTTCAGTTCTAAAGTTCACTTTGTAAATTATACACGTCATATACAGATATAAATTAATAACGATAGAGACAGAGTTCAATTTGTAGATAAAAGAAATAGATGGACGTCATGTTTGCTAGATTATATACGCATACTTGAACAAGTGGTATTTATAGTCTAGAAGATTATTATTGTAATTCATTATTATTAATTATTAAAATTCATATTTGTCATTAAAACGATTATTAAAGATTATTAAAATTAAAATATAATTAAAATTCATTTACGTCATATAATTCCTTATAAATTAGTAGCTTTCTGACTTCCGAATAGAAAACTAATATTTTCTTTTCCCTACATATTAGGTCTTTTAGGTTTTGTGGCAGTTTATTAAAAAAGGACATTCCCACGTAGTTAGGGTCTCTGCGTAAAATTTCTAGGTTCGGACGAGGTAATAGTAGATTGTTCCTCGACCTAGTCAAGTGATTATGTACTTCTACAGGTTTCTTAAATTTAGATATGTCTTTAGCTACTAGTTTGATGCACTCAAATAAATATAGTGATGGTAGGGTGAGTATATTTTGATTCCTGAATGATCCACGACACGATTGAAAGCTGTCCATGTTATTTAGAATTCTTATTGCGCGTTTCTGCAGGGAGAAAATATGCTGCCTAAATTCCATGGTGCACTGAGCCCAGAATGAGATGCCGTAACGTAGGTGCGACTCAAAGTGGGCGAAATATATGCATCTGGCGTCTGTTTTACTGATAATTTTGCACATCTGACGCAGTAAAAAGCATGCTCTAGAAAGCTTGTCACTCAATATTTGGGCATGCGGGGTCCACCTTAACTTATCGTCTATTACGACACCCAGGAATTTGTGCGTATCAACATTGCTTACCTTGTGCACCCCAATTTTTAGTGCCGGAATATTCGGAGAAGTCTTTTTGGAACCAGAATGTATCATTGAAACAGTCTTTGAGGCATTTAGAGCAAGGTTATTGCACTCCAACCAGTCGTTTAGTTGCACTAGCTCTTTATTCAATGTGTCAATTACTCGATCTAAATCCTGGTCGGCATAGCTTATGCTGGTGTCGTCAGCGAATAGAATGACCTCAGAATTAGTGACCGCTGATGGAAGATCGTTCACATAAATTATAAAAAGAGTTGGTCCTAGTATACTCCCTTGTGGTACCCCAGATCTAACTATACACTCATCAGAAAATACTGGCCTAATTACGCCTCCCTCATTTTCAGTGAGTTGCACTAATTGTCGTCTGTTATAGAGGTAACTTTGAAACCATTTCAGGCCGTTTCCTCGGATTCCGTATCTTTCGAGCTTGTATAATAAACGCTCGTGGTTAACCATGTCGAAAGCCTTCGACAGGTCGCAGAAAACAGTTCCTGAATACAGTTTTCTGTCCGAGTTTTTATACAATGTAGTTACCATATTTTTCAGTGCATCCATAGTGCTTTTATTTTTTCGGAACCCGAATTGGGCATCTGATAGGATATGTTTTTCTTCCAGGTATTTTATAAGTCTAATATTAACTATTTTCTCTAATATCTTGGACATAACAGGAAGTAAAGCAATTGGCCTGTAATTTTCTATATCAGTTTTCGCATCTTTTTTATGTAGAGGTATTATCTTTGCGGTTTTAAACTCTTCAGGGAAAACCCCATCTCTGAGGGAGATATTAAAGATATGGGCTAATTGCCCTGCTATTACTGGGAGAGCAAGTTTTATGGTGGAAATATCTATGCTATCTACCCCTGTTGACTTTTTGTTCTTCATTGATCTTACTATGTTCGTAATCTCTACGGCGTTCGTTGGGCGCATAAAAAAGTTATGGTGGCTATGAGGAATATGTCCCGTTGACGTGCTCGATGCTGCTGCCTGTTGGGACAGTTGAATTGTCTTAGAGAAAAAATGATTGAATGCATTTGCCACGTCGAGTTGGTTTGTAATAATGTCATCATTATTGTTGAGAATTATGTTGGATGCATTTGTTTTATATTTACCCATTTGCTGATTAACTATTTTCCATAACGCCTTAGAATTGTTTTTCTCTCTCATGATTTCCTTTATAATGTGGCTTTTCTTGGCGTTCCGTATCACTCGTTTGTATAATTTCCCGTAAGCATTTATATAAGCAGCGATGCCGCTACTATGTTTAAATTTATGGATAAGACGAAGTGAACGCCAATTTTTAGAGGATACTTTGATGCCCTTCGTTAGCCAAGATTTATTTCTACGCGTGTATACGATCTTTTCCGGAAAGCAATTATTAAAATGTAATTTAAATTTGGTTAGGAAGATATTGAATTTTTCTTCGCTGTTATTTTCGTTGTCTAAGTTCAGAAGATTAGTCCAGTCTTCTTTGATAAGGTTACTGAGAAATAAATCTTTGCAAGGTTTTGAGAAGTTTCGGGTGATTTTATAATACTTTTCTTTTTTACACTTGTTTTCAATGGTAATAAAAATACCTTCATGATCAGAAAGACAAGTGGACATGACTCTTGCTGAAATTGAACTATGAGTTAAATTTGAAAAGACATTGTCTATGAGAGTGCAAGAGTGCGAAGTAATTCTCGTTGCAGAGGAGACATGAAAATTCAAGCCAAAAATATTTAAGATGCTACGTGTATTGCACTTTGCTACAGAGTTGACTAGAAAATCTATATTTATATCAGTGCATATTATTATTTTATTATTTTTAAAATGCTCTAAAAGAGTTGTGAATCTTTTAAGAAATATTTTCAAGTTTCCGTTTGGCGATCGATAGAGTGAGAAAATGTAAATGTTGCTCTTCTTTATCTTGATACCACAGCATTCAAAATGGCGATCCAAACAGAGATCTAAGCACAGTGGTAACGGTTCACTCTCAATGTGGTTTTTTACTTGGATCATAGTACCGCCCATTTTAAAGATTTTCCTATGTTGATATGCGCCCATATAAAAACCTGGTAAATTTAACGAAGAGGTAATTTTATTCTGTATAAAGCCGTAATAACAAATTGTGATATAAGAATCATTCCCATACTTTTGTCTGTGTATCTCTACTATGCCTGCAGTAGTAAATTTGTATCTACAGGAACTTGTACATGTGAACTTGTAACTTTGTGACGTCATTTTCAAAAGAGCCCTTGTGTTCAGATTTAAATGGCCCACTCATTCATAAAACTGTCACTTTCAAGCATTTTTACAAATAAAGGTGGTGCTAGACAGTGCAGCGCCCTCCGTCCGTCCATGCCATCGTTTTACACGTCTGCCACAAAAATGTAATATTATGCAGATTGGGGGGGGGGGGCAAATTGAGATGCAAATTGCATGCAAATAGTGGCAACGACGGCGGCGTCACCGGATATAAGCAATTAAGGCGACATGACAATGTAATGGTATGTACAGACCACTAACAATATATACCACTGTAAAACGAGACTTGGAAGCTAAGGGGCCCTTGCTGAGTTTATTTATTTTTTTATTTATTTTTTGACGAACTAGTCGTTAACTAGTCGTCATAAACATATAATATTCGAATAAATATTCATGTATGTAGCGCAGTACATCTTTTCAGTCATAAATAAAAGAACTCGGGATTCAAGGGCGGGGCCCATGGTAAATTCTGATTAAAACAGAGGGATAAGATTCCCCTGCTCATCTGAGAGAGATAGGTACTCCTCCGACGTGAAGCGGGCGGTAAAATCCGCCGCTGTGAGATTGCTGCTTCCGCTGAGATTCTCCTGCATTTCGGTAAGATAGATAACAGGTTATATATTTAAATTAGTTTAGAAACATTCAACGGTAAATTCAAGGTCGTCCTTTCCCACGGGAAAGCCCTCATTTCTGCGCGCGAGGCGAAATCAGGGTATGACCCACGCCCAGCGCTGAGTCTAGCACGGTGCGCCCTGGCCCGCGTCCGCACCCCTCTCTGCGTCCACAGGATAGACGGCGTCCTGGTTCTGCGTTCTGATAACGTCCCGAATAGCCACTTCCTGGAGCCGGGATGGCGCCCACTTATTTATAGTATCAAAATCACCACTGTCATCTTTTTCTCGGCGTTCCAGACACATTATTTTTCAGATTTTTCAATATTACTTATTTAGGAATACGAAAGGTTAAACGGGCAACGTTACAATTTCTAGGAAAATCAACAGCTAATTATAATTTAACAAAAAGACGGAGTAGGATAACAGAGAGTCAATCAAAGGTTTTCAGTAACGTTGTAGTAACATTAAGTAACGTTGTAGAAACATATGTGATCTTTCAATTAAAGCTATCTATTAAAAATATATCAAAAATTATTCAACAATTAATGCTTAAAAAATTCACTGTTCAGCCGCTGCCTAGCTGAGTTAGTTAGTTAGCTGAGTTAGGACTAATACTCGTACAGAATAGATCAAAGTCAAAGCGTTTAATCAAATCATTGAAATTGTCACTTGTTCGCCGCAGAAATGCATTTTGCCTATAGTTGGTACCAGCATGAGGGACATGAAGAGCAGGGTTAAATCTATTGAGTTTCGAAAGATCACGGAGATTAATTTTATTTAGTAAGTCAGGACAGTTAATATTATTGGATGTGATTTTTAGCAAAAAGGGGAGGATATGAAATTTCTTGCATAAATTGAAATAGTTACATGAGCTGTATGGGATTTTCAGACGGAAGCAGAGATATTTTACGAACTTCAATTGAATTCGTTCGATTCTATTTATATATTTATCATAACAAGGGTTCCATTGGCCACGAAGACCCATTCTGTTCAGGGTTGGTCACACTCACGGGTCAACACCCATCCGACGGCCTCCGCGCATGAAGTGCGAGCCTGGGTAGGACTCTGGCCTTATGGTTAGTTTCCCCTAGGAATAAATCTTCTGGCGCTCCTGGACGGTCTGCGCTCCGTGCGGCATTGCCAATCGATTGCGCACTCTGTCTAACAGTCGGGGGAGTCTGGAAGCAGTACTGTTTCCTATAGAGCGGGGGTGGTTGCGGACCTTACGGCGACTGCTTTTGAAACGACCTGGGTGAACAGCCGGGCAAAGAATGCAGTGGTCCGCGATAGATTCGGTATACACCGTTTCACCGCTTCGTAAGGGAGAGGACAGCGCAAGCGACCTCGAACTCGTAACCAATTGAGAGACCGGAGTAATCTGGTCGCAATTGGAGTAAGGGCGTGAGTGTAAGCTCGCTGGTAGCATTCCTGGCTATCTCGCGGTTAAGGCGTTGGCCTCTTACGGGCTTGTGGCGGAGCTTGATGGACTGTTTTTTTTCCAAGTGTTCTGCGCTCATTTCAGGGAGACAGAACGACTAATCGTTAAAACTTCCTGAAGTGTCGGGCTCGCCCGCTGTAATTGTAAAACGAGACAGTTAGCGAACGCTTTCGTGCAGCTTGGGCCATAAGATTCAGCTCCTATTCGATAGCCTCCTCTGCTAGGTTTGTCCTAGTAGGTTAGTCTCAGGAGTAGGGTAGGACTCTCGCGTCTCAGGCCTCACGGCTGGTGGATCGGTTTCCCTTGGGGGATTGTCACCCGGCGCTACTGGACAATTTGCGCACCGTGTGGCGACAGGTAATCGGTAAGTGCATTCTGACTAATTACTGAAGGAGTCGGGAGACCATTTATTTAAGTATTGATTAAGTACTTAAAACAAGAAACTCCTGTTTGCTGAGGCTAGGAAATTCGCACGAGAAAATCACTACAAATATTCTTGGACATCTTTTGGCAAGATTTATCTACGGAAAGACGACAATCAGAAAATCATACATATTTCAAACACCCATATGCTTAATGAATTATTATTGTGATGGGCAGTAGCCTGTTCTGATGAGTTCTGTTCTGTTCTTCCAACCACTTTCTATTGCGATTCTGTTACGCGAAATATCCGCTTTTTATGTTTACTCTAATCAAATCACTTTACATAATAGATAATTTTACTACACCTTATATATGTATTTTTACTTACAAAGATTTACATAAACACCCGATATATGACCATATATAAGGCAACATCATTTGTATCATCATTAATTAATTCATATTATTTCATCCAGATTTTTTAAAATATGAATAAATATTCTAAAGTACTGTTATTCATGATATTATATTACTATTATATTTTATGTAATACGAATTATCTTATTTTCAATAAATTATCTTGTTTACAAAATGGAAACATATTTAATTTTAATATTTTTGCTGTAATACCTATTTTTACTACTTTCGGCTATATATAAATAATAAATATTTTATTTAAATTGTATTATATTACAACTATTTTTATATCCCAAATTTTAAAGATATTTTTATTTTACTGTCTCTTGGTCCCTAAAATGCCAAGGTTTTCCCTTAAAAGTACGAGTGTGTGCTACTTTATTTGCTTGGTTTCCTATGTGTTTTCTCAGGATTGACATAAATATTACTCCATCTACCCAGTTAAACAATTACAATTATTTGGCATAAAGCAATTGAATTACTTTTATCATTGCCATATAAAATATATTATGATCATTTTATCAATTGACTATTACCATTATTTCTCGATTATCTTTTTATTTGACTATTATATAATTTTTAATTTGACTATCACGATCATTTTATTAACTCTGCAATTACTTTTATTTGATTATCGACTATTTTTATTTTTCCTAAAATATTGTCTTTTCAACTATTATTATTGAAGCATATTATGAAATCGATTATCAAACGGTCATTGCTAACATTACCAAGACCACTTTCAAGTTTCCACACTGCTATAATTAATCTAAACGTTATAAATGCCGCATATTTTATAATCAAAACGAGGAAACTTTATGGACTTAGAGGATATTGAAGAAGTTAATGACAATTACAGCCCCGTTTCTGAGTATATTGATAATCCATCATGTTGCAAAGCCTTCCTGGATCAAATGCAAATTAAGGTATTCTGTATAAATATTAGGAGCATCCGTAAAAATTTAGATCAACTATTATTGCTACTAGAAGATTTACGCGTTTCTTTTGATGTTATATGTTTAACGGAAGCCTGGTTAAGTGACGATTATTCACTTGCACAACTTTCTGGCTATAATATGTACCATACAAAACTTAATAAATGACAAAACGATGGTGGTATTATACGTTAATAATATATTAAAACATAAAACTGTTGAAATTAAATTGGAAAGTAGTAACTGTATAAGTGTAATAATCAATGATGATATTAACATATTTTCAATTTACAGAACGCCATCTGCTACGGATATCACGCCTTTTATAGATTCTCTTTCACATACCCTCCACGAACATAAAAAATATAAGAATATTTTTATAGTAGGAGACATGAACATATAGGTAAAAGCGACAACCAAAAAATAAACGATTATCTAACAATGTTGGCAGAATCTAATATAAAAGTGATTAATAGTCAACCAACGCAGTCAAAGATATTGCTTTCAATAATACAAAATATAAAACAATCTCAGAGTTAAATATAATGGGAGAGATAACCACAGTTGAGCAAGACCCTGAAAAAATCGTCAATCATATTAATGAATATTTTAATAGCATAGGCTATGTCTTAGCAAATATAAATCTCTAAAAAAATAACATTCGGGAAGAAGAACTAGCGGACAGGATCGATGCCAATGGCAGTATGTCCTCGTCATTCTACTTGAGACCAACAACACAGACGGAAATTATCAAAATAATATCGACACTAAAAAACAACAACTCAAACGGTCCTGATGATATCAAAGCAGATATTATAAAAACCTATAGAAATAACCTTGCCATTCCACTTGAAGACATAATAAACCAAAGCTTTAAGACGGGGATCTTCCCAAATCATTTTAAGCATGCCAATATAGTACCAATATATAAAAAGGATGATATCACAGATATTGCAAACTATAGGCCGATCTCACTTCTTAATAATATGAGCAAAATAATTGAAAAAGTGGTAAAGGAAAGACTAACTAGCCACTTAGATAACATGGATCTTCTATCTAAAAATCAATTCAGCTTTCGGAACGGTATCGGTACGAGTGAGGCTATCCTTGAGGTTACTAAAAGCATAACGAATGCATTGGATTCGAGAAAGAAATGCATTGCGGTATTTTTAGATCTAGCGAAGGCTTTTGATACTATATCCCATAAAATACTTTGTAAAAGATTAAAGGGTTATGGTATCAATGGCCTCGCATTGAATTGGTTTTCCGATTATTTAAAAAACAGAACACAAACTGTTAACCTCAACGGTGTTCGAAGTGTATCCATACCACTAACATTTGGCGTTCCTCAAGGTAGCGTGATCGGACCAATACTGTTCACTATGTAATAAATCCGCTTTGCGAGCTTGGTTTTGGTAGAACAATAGCGTACGCTGATGACACGGTGTTAGTAATTTCCGGTTCTAGTTGGGAAAAGGTATATAATCGTACTAACATCGCGATGGCTTCAATTAAAAACTGGTTAGACCTTAACCTACTTATGCTAAATGTTGGCAAAACAAAATACATCCCATTTAGCATCGATGTAAGAGGCCAGCCGGATGATCACCATCATCTTATCATTCACGACTGCAATAGAGATGCCACGTGTCGTTGTCAGCCAATCGGACCAGTCGGAGAGATAAAATATCTCGGAATAATTATAGATAAACACCTACGGTGGGAATTACATACCGAGTATCTAGTGAAAAGACTAAGGAAATTGATTTATATATTTATTCAATTGCGAGATATTCTGGGCCTGCCCTATTTAAAAACTATATATTATGCTATATGCCAATCACTAATGACATACGGTATACTTGGATGGGGAGCTTGCGGAAAAACCCTCCTCCAGAAAGTGAACGTCGTCCAAAAGGCAATAATTAGAATCATGTTAAGGAAGCCTAGGCGTTACCCTTCTGACGACCTGTATGTTGAGGCACAATTGCTTGATTTGAGGCAGTTATATTGGCTCAAATCAATACTTCATCTTAAAAACAACAATGAAGACGAATATTGTGTTTCTCCGGAAAACAGGGAGAGATCAGGTCGTTATAAGGGAAACTTTGAAGTGCCGAAACGTCTAACGTCTTTTGGACAACGTCATTACAGCTTTCTTGCTCCAAGAATGGTCAATATCATGAGTAAAGAGAACATATTGGAAATTTGCAGCAACCAACAAAAATATCACCGTACATTATGGTTAATAAAAACCTTGGTAGGAGAGAGACGGAGAAAACATTCATCACAATTTTAAAATAAATAAATATATTTATTTTCTATATATTTTATATAAGTATTTTTACTAATTGTTATATATTATTAGTTATTATTATAAATGATTATTTATTATTGCTATTATATATCATTATTATTATTATACATTATTATTTAGTTCTAATATATTTCTTGTTTATAGTTCTAATATTATTTGGTGTAGTGAGAATTTCACTTTAACTTGATTTGATTCATTTTTTTTATTTTAATTTTGGAAGTATGTATTTATAATCATTTGCATTGGTGTTCTCCTTAGAACAGGCTCTGCCTAGTTAGGAGCAACACAATCTATGTTAAGTGGTAATTTTTTTGTGGACCAATAAAATAAAAAAAAATATAAAATTGATTTCACTACAAAAACAAGAGAAACCGAATGGCAAAACCTTTACCTTATGCTTATTTGATTCTGTCACCCAAATGCGACTAGCCCGTTCTAGGGTGGACAGGACTCTAATATTAAAATTAATTTTGTACAAGTTTTAGCTAATAACTTGCCCTAAAATGTGGTCTTCGCAAAAAAAATAGTAAAAATAATAAAATATATTATAACAAATAAAATGCCATTCCATTATATAATCGGCAATAAATATAATAAAGATACTCAACATACATGTTTAAAAATATGTTAATAATTTGTGCACCTAAGTTTTATTAAACTTAGGTGCACAAATATGTCTAACATTTGATGTATGGTTAGTGTGTCATGATTTGATAACCATTTCTTTAATTTATTTTTGAATTACCTAAATGTCAAATTCATTTTTACTTCCATATTGATCAGATTGTAAAATCAAGGCGTAATGCCAGAGTAATGTCTTTGTCCAAATGATGTTTTCATTCTGGGTAATATTAAGCTATTTTCTAAAACTTGTCTCGTTGGTCTTCGGTTCCGAATTATTCCTAAATTTGAGTTATTGTCCAAAAATAGCATTAAGAGGGAAGTTTTAAGAAAAAGTTGCCTTTAATCAATGACTTTAGCTTCCTTATAAAGTTCATTAGTGTTTAACGGCACTTAACATTTTTATTTTATTTTTATCCCGTTATAATATTCAGAGTATAGAAATAAGAAAGGTTGAGAATTAACCATTAAGGGATGGTACATTATCTAAGAAGTGTAAAAGATTTTACATGATAAATAAATGCAAATCAGTCATTAATTTGAAAGCTGTTTATAACGATTGCAATTTACATCAACGCCGTTAGACATTATAACAATAATAGAAATTTATAATAATATAATTTATGCGGCCACCTTAATGTTCGTTTCACGTGCAAATCCAGCCCCGATAAAATTTCTAAAGGCGCCATTCACTTGAATATTAATGCGGAGCCTTCAAAAATATAAAAAGATTATAAAGCCATTAGGAGTTGCCAGTAAAAGGATTTAAGTACGCCATTAACTCGTAAAATTGTAGCAGAGCAGACATAAAGGTTGCTCAACTACCTCTCCCCGCGGAGCGAGGGGAGGCGATGATAAGGACGAATGTACAAAATGAGAGGTCGTAGACGGGGCTTAATAACTAACTTTAAAAGTGAGGTGGGAGGTCATGATATCTGGATTTATACGGTTGCTCGATTGCGATCTAACACTTAACCATTCACGTTGGGTATCGGATACCCTGTTAAAAAAATGATTTACAACAGTAACCAACTATGTAGTTGTTTGTATCTGTTGTATTTGTTATACAACAGTGTATATATTCGCTCTTACAGACTCAATTATCTTATATTGGCAAACCAGCTGTTATCATACGTATAAATCCTATATATAAGGTGAGTTTTAAATTAGTGACATCCTTGAAATTGATGAATCGGTACATACAAATAAGCAACTTTAAACAATATTTTGTTTTTTTTTTAAATTTTAAAAAAATATACGCTTTAAAAAAAATTGTAAAAGAGTTGAGCACGTTGCGCCATCTAGCGGTAGGTAGACTATCACGATTATTGTTTATTCGCGGTATTTTACTTATTGCTAGACGGCGCAGCGAGTGCAACGCTTTCCAAAGTTTTATTTATCATCAAAGTTTTTCAACTTTGACAGAAAAAAATATTTCTTTTTTCAAAATTTGATTTTAAAACATTGTATTTTTGCTCGTATTGATCCACCCACTTTAATGATGTCATTATTTTAAAGCTCATACTGTCGACTAAATCTAGACATGCGATTTTATAATTTAGTGATGCGTAAAAAAAATATTGAAATACAAGGAAAATATCACAGAGCTATTTAAATATTTTAAAATACTGTCTATTAGGAAAAAAGTAGAATATGCTTGACTTGTCGAACAATTTATTTGGAAAGATATTCAAATGGTAATAAATCGGGAAAATGGGCCGAAAACGCGAAGTGTATCAAACAAAAAAATACGTAAAATTAAAATTTCCAAACTACCGCTCAAAACTTTAAAGCGGTAGTGTATGTACAATTACTTTTATATCCCCAGAAATACTAGGGAATTTTAACCTTGTAAATTATGTAACGCCTAATAAAAATATATTAAAAACACTAGAAAAAATAATGCTTTATTCAACCGAACTCCTCATTATACTAATTAGCTATATTTTTATCCTTATTCGCGAGGCAGAGGATTGTAAAGGATTGATGCTATTTTTGTAATAATCTCTTCTTGACATAGATTATTATAGGGACTTTAATATGCGGTAAGTAATTAAAAAAAATATATTTTTATTATAAACATATTGTGTCATACGGTTTTCAGAAACACGAATTTCTTTTATAATTATATAAGTCCAAGATAATTTAATGTTTTTCATATTCAGTTCATTTTTCAAATCGTTCCTTGAAGTTTTAAGATTTGTACTATTCCATCTCAATCGACAGAATATAATGTGATCTATATATATATATATATATATATATATATATACATATATATATATATATATATATATATATATATATATATATATATATATATATATATATATATATATATATATATATATATATATATATATATATATATATATATATATATATATATATATATATATATATATATATATATATATATATATCTCGAAATAAAACTTTTTTATTACGTACTAAATCAGCAACTAGGGTTTACCTCTGTCAGCAGCTTGATAGCCAAGAGAAGGTTAATAGTGAAGAGGAAAAAAATCAAAAAGAGTTTTATGAATTAGCAACTTCAGATTCGAAATTTTGATCATCCAGATATATTTAATATATTACTGCAATAATTCGATATGTCACCTTCATTTATGTCACGGCTTTGCCGAAGTGATCAATTTGTTTAATTTTTGATTTTTTCGCTTATTTTCGTCTCAATTGGAGGCATTTTTTGTTGCAAAAGGATTAGCTTGATTTTTGAGATATATGGATGAATAGTGATCGTTAGTCGACTGCAAAAGGACCTTTAAACTTACTTGCACCGTCGAAAGTCGTGCACATCCGTAAGTATATCTCATTCAAATATTAGCATTTCCCGATCCAAGCTGGGATTTCCTTCGCTGCTTTGTAAGTAGCTTTTACTAATTTTATATATATATATAATTGAATCGCCGTGCATTAGTCTCGCAAGATCTCGGAAATGAATCGACCGATTTGAATTATTTTTTTTGTTTTGTTTGCCTTGGGATTCAGGGGTGGTTTACAAAAAATATATTTAGGAAAAACTCAAAGAAACAACTGAAAATAGAAAAAATCGAAATTGGTAATTTTGGGAAATAGGCCACTTTTAATAAATGTGTTAGCGGCGATCCTATTGTTTGACAGCTGCGTCATCCATAACTGTTATTCATTCCGTGCGATTGTGTAAAATTTCAAAAAGTCAGAAAAGTCGAAAGTCAAAAAAGTCAAAAGAGTCGAAAAAGTAAAATAAGGAAAAAAAGTCGAAAAAGTCAAGAACGTCAAAAAAATCGGAAAAGTCAAAAAAAGTCGAAAAAGTAAAAAAAGTCCAAAAAGTCGAAAAATGCAAAAAAAAAACGAAAAAATCGTAAAAGCATTTACTTGTCATCAAGTAAATTAAATACATTGAATTTATTTTAATTACAAACGACTTTCATTTAATCACCAAACGAAACTCAAACCGTACATGATTCGGCCATATTATACATAGATTTCAATGAATCGGATTTGGGAGGTCGATTAGGATTAATAAACGCTTATGAAGAGTTACAATCAAATCACGGTGGTACGAAGTTCACCGGGTCATGTAGTCTTTCATAAATCTTTGCCCATTAGATATATACCAAGACATCTTAATTTATCACATCATACGTATGCTGTTTATATATACCAGGGTGTCATGTAAGCTAGGAAAAATATCAGTACTACTCTAACAAATTGAAATGTTCATTCACATTACACTCAGAACAATCAAGACTTGCGTCCTGATAAAGTGCGACTAGGTAAGGTTATAAAATTAAATAGTTTCTTGTATCAGTCCAACCTTTTATACAATAAGATTCCATTGCGCATCAGCGGTCTTGGAGACATTCTATTTAAGAAAGAGATCAAGGATATTTTAATAACCCGCCACTGGTGACGTCAATTTGATTTACATAATTGGTGAGGCCGGTCTCACGAACGTGATTTTCGACTTGAAATATTTATTAAAAATTAACTACTTAATTTATTTAACTAAATTAATTAATAAATTAATTAATTTCTTTAGTGTAACTTTTAGTCAGTTTCAATTTAAAAATATACATTTTTCCGTAATAAAATTTTTTTAGGAATTATTTAATTGTAATTAAATCACTAAAAAATCGGTTGTTCACCCAAAGACGTTTCCGGCAAGCAGACAAGCTGCCCCCGCCCTCCCCCACCCCGCTTGTCAAACCTCGAAGACCACGAACACCCCTCCTCCACCCCCACCCCCCAAATATCGCTTGAAAATCACTATTCTTGAACAGCCAAACAACTTCTGCGAGAAGGTACTACGTCCTCAAGATACAAGTATTGCTTGCATATGTGGCCAGCATACTTGATTTTTTTATTTATGTGCCATCCATACTCATAGCACAGACCATTTCTTAAAGTACCAGTATTCACAGGTCCTTCTAGACCAGGGCTGTCCAACATGAGGCCCGCGACCTCACTTTTCGCGGCCCGAGGAGCATTTTAAGGAAATGATGAATTTTGAGGAAATTTTTAATTTACCTCCCATAATTACGCATTTTTTTCTCTTTATTTGAAAAAACAACAGATTTACATCAGTCTTAGGTACGTACTAGAGATAATATTACATTAAGTTATTTGATATAAATCTAAAAACGTTTTCTACTTATTGATAATTTACCTATTTGTTTTACTCTTCTAATACCTTAAATATTTTATTTTAATTTCAGTTTGGTGTTTTTTTTTAGTCCGTTATTTTTGCAGAGGCGAGTTGCTTGAATTGTGATTTACTAAGAAGCATACCATCAAAGTAATTTACAATTTTTACATATGAGTGCATTATACGGGGCACCGGCGAGAATAGAGCGTTATTGGTTGAACAATGCGGCGGTCGGAAGACACCACAACGACGAGTTCTGTGGGTCGACGGAACGTTCAGCGGGAAACAACTGAGCAGATCAGGGCAGTCGAGTTTATGGTAAAGAGTGAATTAATGAGGAGAAGATCTGTAAGAGTACGTCTCGTCTTCAGAGATTGACATTTAAAAAAGTGAGTTTGGGCGTTGTAATCGGCGAATTCTATTCTATTACGCATTGTCACATTTGCAGACAAATTCTAAAATCGATTTATCGACTTTAATAATTGTAACAGAAATTCGTTTTTTCCGTGCGTGTGACACACGAATTATAAAAAAGTGTTAGTTTTCAGGGTTTTCTATAACCTTTACATGTCCCGAAACAATGTTAATTGTTGCTTTTGCGAAATTCTTCAAAATTTCCATTGACAGCTGTCAGCTGTCAATAATACTAGTGTTGCCATTATTGAAATAACCTAAATAAAAATAAATAACTAAATTTAAATCAATTTTATGTTTTAAATAATAGTTCTAATTAAAAAACATTTTTAAAAACACACTACATAAAATTAAACTTTTATTTGGCTTTTTGGTAGAAAATCTACAATTTATGCCATCATAGAGTAGAGACATTCGTGTTTTTGGTGTTCATGAGTTGGCCAAACCGAGATCCGGTTCTCCCTTCCTGTTTTCAAGATGGCAGGAGCGGTGACGTTCTCCGGCTTCGCCGAGGAAGGATGTGAGTTTTTTGAGAGTGAAAACAAAGGGTGAACGGCCTTTTTTCTTTTAGTGCAAAACAAAAATGTGTAGTGTAAATTACCATTAAACACAGGTGAGTTTTGTTTCTTCTCTTTTTAACACGCTTTTATTAGGTCGACCTGTATGTAACTATGTAATGGAATCTAACGTAACTAATTTAACCATCTTCCAAGAATCGTAGCGTCATGAAAATTGGCAGTTGTATGTAGTTCTGATGACAATACAGTAATATGGTACTGTCGAACTGATCTGATGATGGAGTCGGAAGATATGAACTGGAACTTTATGATGGAACATCGTATCACAGCTGTGTTTGGACTTGTTAGAAAAGTCTTGGAATGAACTTTGACCACGATCAGGTTTCAAGGTCTGATGATGAAGCCGGAAGATAGGCACTGGCATTCCATGATGGAATATCGTATCATAACCGAGTGTATGTGAATATCGTATCATAGCCCAAAAGCGTGTTTTTAGTGTTTTTTTTAAACTGTTTATTTATTTGGTGGAATGTTTTCGCGATCGCAATGATTCAGGTCGACCTTTTCCCATTTTGGTTACAGTTTTCTAGGGCACGCCTGTATATTTATTCAAAAAATAAGAAACTCCTCCACATCCATATCGGACAAAGCCGCCCGCAAATGTGTCGACCTGCCAACGCTTAAAACCACATTTCAAACTTCAAGTTATGGTTTTTTTTATAAACCATAACCTAAAATCGTGTTTTTTTGGTTCATTCCATTTTTTTGGTACATTATATAATATTTCTACACTGAATTTTATTTGATTTATTTGCGGAAACCTACCTCTAGCCTAGATTGTTAGAAAAAAGTTTTAAATACTCCCCCCCCCCCCCCTGAGTTTTGATTCAGGTTTTTTTAAGTAATTATTTTTGGTTGTTTCTTTTATTTTTCTTAAATGTAGTTTTCCACGTTTTCTCTTGAAAACGTGGTGGTGCCTATACTAAGGTTGTGTCTTTCATAAATTCCCGTTATATAATCGAAAGAGAGTTTTCAGTTTCTACTCAGTTGAGAATGTAAGCAGAGCTTGATCCCGAATTGTGTTAAATTGCAATCAGATCTTTTTACCAAGGAAGGACTGAAACAGGATTGGCTTTTTCAAGTTGCTGCCAGAAGAACGATACACCGACTTGCAAAACTTAGGGCTTTCACTGGGCTCAATGCTGGGAAGCACGTATCTTTGCGAAAGCAGCTTTTCCAACATGAAATTTATAAAGTCAAAATATAGATGTTCCCCTTTTGATGTCACTTACTCAGTTGCTTTGCTTATCAAAAAAATGTATTAAAGTTAATATTGATGCAATAGTTAGTGAAAACCAACGTCCTCGAATTTCCCACTGTTGATTTTTGTAATTTGATATTTTTTTAATAAATTAAAATAATAATACAGACGCGTTTTTCCTTTGTGTACCATACCTATTAACTCACTGATAAAGTTGCATATGAAGTATTTTTTAATGCGGCCCTCCAAACCACATTTGCAGTGGAACTTGCAGTTAGACAGCCCTGTTCTAGACGATGCTGTTCCCCTTGTAAAACATGATATAACAAACAAGGTTTCTAATTTGAAACAAATGCGTATGAGGCATTTTTGTGAAATGTCGATAAAATTATGCGACAAGCTTACTGATCCCAGGATAAACAATGATACAAAGAAAATATCAGAAAAAAGTACTAATAAAGTACATAGTTTTATTAAAATGTGAAAAATCTATAATTTAACTATGATCATTTGACTTACGTAGTTGGTGACGCCGGTCTCACGAACCGAGTTGACGTCAAAACTCCGGAACGTACGCCCGCGTCCCTGTATAATATGTCGGAGAGACTGTCGGTAGGGTACGTCAAAAAGCAAATCGACGGCGGGAGTAAAAGTCATTCAATATTTACGAACCACCCGGTCACACAGACACATACTTCACCAGTGGCGGGTTAAGTACCCAAGGTATTCTATTAAGGACTTTGTTGGCTTTTGATTTTCTAATCTTTCATATTTATTTTTATTACAATTTTTTGTTTCAACTTTTTTACATTACTAAATTCAATCATTTTAATAATCGAAGATGGATTATTATATTAAAATGTGCTTTAAATATTTCACTTGCACTGTTTTTATAGATGCATTTTTGTTGGTAATATTTCTAATTTGACTATTGTATAAGACTATTCGTTTTTAAGCTATTGCATAGCTTTTATCGCGGGCCTAGGCCAGCGCGGCGACCGAATGAAGAAATTTCTTAACGAAAATTAATGATTTTAAACTGATAATTACGTCTAAACGAGTACTGCTTACGATTCGAAAAAAATATATGTTAAACAAGAACATTTTCCTAATATTCTTAGTTTTGAATATTTTAGATTTTGTTTATATTACATAGTGTAATTAATTTGTGAAATTAGGTCTAACCGAACACAAAAACGACTTCTACGCAAATACTATCTGGCGTATTATTATGAAACCTGCACCATTTTAAATATAATTTAATTATCTATTTTTTTATCTACGATTTTTTTCGGATAATCCGTTTTTTTTTGGTTTATCGAATAAAAAATTCGTGCGCGGCGCTCTATCGGAAGACGTTTATCTGCTACCGCAGCCGCAAATGATTCGGAATAATTTCGACGTTTTCCGATAGAGCGCAGTTATCGGATATAAGAAAAAATAAAATAAATAAATAATTTTAATTGCATAAGTTGTTAAAAATGCTATGCAATAGCTTTACCGCGGCAGTCCCCGAGTGCCACACGTATTTTTGTTCTTATAAATTTAATCTATTATGTTTTCTACGATTTAAAAAAAAAGTCAATCAATACAAAAATTACCGCTTAGAGCAGCGGAATAATTTCATGGCAGACCGCGGAAATTTATTGGAATTTCCTGCAATATCGCCGCGCTCGACAAAAAGTACTATAACTATGGAACTACTATAGCAATCATAAAAAGAATAACTGCACAATGATCGCATTGAAAGTATTCCTTACTTAATATATAGAATAGTGAGATTTCATGTTGTAAAACAATTAGATAATTATGAATTCGAAAAAGTGAAAAAAACTCGGCATTTCAAACTTGTATTTGTCTTACGGAAAAATACGGAAATCTATTTAGAAATTCTAAATACTATCATAGTCTTTATTAAATATTCTATCAAAGGTAATATTTCGTTTTGTTTATTTACTTACAAAAATATTCAGATATTAATTAGCTCATAAAAACCAATAAAAATTTTAATGGTTTCTCGAAAAAAAAAATTATGTTTGACGATGGAATTTTACCAGAAATATCCGCGAAATGAAGCGCGAAATTATTCTAGCGACCGTCTTTGTATCTATGGTAATAATCAAATATTTGGTATGGATGTTAGAATGCGTTCGAATTAGAAAATAATATTACTGTGCGCTTCGGGAGCAAGCCGCCATTATTGTCGTTACGTAGTCAACGGTGTTCTGATGTGCAACCAAATTTGGTCGTTACGTAACCGAAGAGTTAAACTGAATTTGACCATACCATGAGTAGGATTCCTACCAACTGGCTTGTTTTATGTATAATTTAAAATAAAATAGAAATAAAATAAAATAATGCTTGCAGACACTATGCCAGCACTGTCGCAATACACGATGAACACGTCCGCGGACGAAATTCCTGTCCCAGTTCTGCCGAGCGAGAAGGTGGAATGCGCAAAATAACAAATAGCAGAAATAGCCCCGACAATATTGTGTTAAATCCGTTTCCAGACAATTCTTTCCACAACTTACCCTATGACTTAATGCGGGATTTAATCGCTAATCTGGCTTTTGGGCAAGAATACCCTTTCCAGAAACATTTGTGAAATAGTCGCTAGGAGAACCCATTACGTTATTGGCAACGAACGAAATATCCTTCTCTTTCATGTACTACACTCAAACTTGCCTTCTTATTTGTATAACCCAATCTCTCCGCTTTCATCTCATGGTCTACCATTTTGCTCTCAGGCAAATCTATTACTGGCTTTACCTAAGCCGAGAAAATATGTGTTGTAAATCTTTTCCCATACGATTCTTTGGCCAACCTATCCTATATCTCAAACCGTTATTTAATCGCTGCTGTGGCATTTGGGCTAGTCACGTATTTTTCAGGCCGAAAGTCCGCTAACACCAACGCGATTTTCTCTCCAGGAACTTTTGTGAAATGGCCGCTAGGAAAACACTTTACATTGTAAGTTATGTACGAAGCACCCTATTCTTTCGTCTACTACACCCAAACATGCCTTCTTATTTGTGTAATCGCTTCTGTTATCCGATGACCTTTCATTACGCTCTCAGACAAATTCTTTACTGGCTGTATCTCAGCATTCATCAACCTTCATGTCCGGATCATTTGCAGTGCACGCGGCGGCCCGACTGGAAATCCGTGCCATTGCCCCTGAGACAACTTAAATATATATACTGGTTTAAAAAATGTCTAGAGACATCTACTTAAAATATAATACTAGAAATAAAAATAAACTTGCTGACCATAAAAGTCGACTCTCCAAAACCACAAAATCATTCATAGGGCAATGTATACGCTTCTACAATAAAGTCCCAGTAAAAATGCAAAATTTATCTGTGATACAATTTAAGTCATTTATTAAGAAGAAGCTGTACTCAAAGGGCTACTATAAAATAAATGATTATCTAGACGACAAAGACCCTTGGAAATAAAATGGTTACCTCGATTATTAATATCACGTTATATATCACAATAATTTGTTATAATGTCACAATATCTTAATTTTTTATCATTTATGTATGTTTGTACCTATGCATTATTGACGTCAAAAAGTTACGATTTCGTACTATTTTGAATAAAAATCTTATGATTATGATTATGATAAACCCCCCCTCCCTCTCCCCCCTCCTACCCTCACGTTCATTTCCATTGCGTGCTCTTATATCCCATTCCTCCCTTCGATATCGCAATGAATGTGTGAGAGTGGCCACCCTTCACTGGACTCCAATTGATTGTGAGCGAAGGGTGGTTCTCATCATGAAGTTTTCTCCGTGAATGAAAGTCGAGGATGTCGAAGTAGAAGTGTTTAATCAGAAGGTTGAAGTGAGTTGAGTTGAAGTCGCCAGTTCTTAACGCCTTGATTGTTGTTTCGCCGTTGTGTAGTAGTGTGGGTGCGAGGTGAAGCCGTGGCAGTGTGTCTGAAGTGTGTGGTCGAGGAGCGAGGCTTGACGATTGGTGTCGCGGATAATGCAGGTACTGCTTGATAATGAAGTGTAGCGCGATAACTGTAGTCGTGTAACTTTCCGCCAAGGAATGATGTGTAGAGCGCGTACTTGTCCACCAAGGGAATGATGGCGATCGATTGAAATGTACCACGTTTTATACCGTTAAGCGGTGACGTAAATAGCAATGAGTGGGGTGTAACATGTGTATCGATCAAAAGAAATGACATGAGTCATCGCTTGCCTGGGCATAATTTGCCAAATTTAGTTGGAAATTAACTGCAGCTGGCTCGTGTAGGTTTGAGCGAGTCTGCGGTTTCTATTCTGTGAAATAACTTTTTTGTTGTGGGTATGTGGAGCGACAGGCTCCTACAAATGAATAATTTCTTATTTATCTTATATAGCCGTGAAAATATATGTGTTAACCCAATTGTTACTGAAAATTTTGTTTTTTAGTATTATTACCTTGATGCATAAAGTAAACATGGAAAAATACCAAAAAAAACTGACTTTTCAGGAAAGCTCGGAAAATGCGGATCGTTTAAACGATCAGTAGTAATAGGCAGGTTGGTTAACGCTCATATAACTACTGCTTTATCGATTGTATCCTATTTTAAATTAAGGAAACACAGTTATTACTATGAAAAATGCTTTATTATCTATCTATCTATATAATATATATCTATCTTTTTCATAAATTTATAAATAACGTGTTCAAAATAAATTTCAATCACAAGCTTATTTGTAACAACTTACCGTTTTGAAGACATAGTGAAAATTAATTACGCTAATACGAATCAAAATAGAAAAGAACTTCAAAATTATGATAATAAGATAATTATCTATGCACCGAAACACTGTCAAACGATCACTGCGGCGATTGGTAAACAATAAGCAAAAGTTATCTGCTCGTTAATATTTTTAATTTGAGGGTATTCCTCATATGTACTTTTTTTTGATCTTTTTAAAGATCGGTAGTTGTAAATGGGTTAAATGCTTTTACAACCGATTCTTTCCCAAGCCTATCCTATATCTCAAACCGGTATTTAATTGCTACGGTGGAATTTGGGCAAGTCACGTGTTTACCATGCCGAAAGTCCGCTAACACAAGCGCGATTTCCTCCCCAGAAACGTTTGTGAAATGGCCGCTAGAAAAACACTTTACGTTATTAGGTATGAATTGTGTGCGGGTTTAGGAGGCCACCCTGAGGTATTATCGGCCTCCAGACCGGCTGTTTCTTTTATTGCCGCAAAAGCCGGCGAATTGCCGCGAGCTCTCGGCGAGATTATGCCCGCACAGCCTTCGCCCGTCTCTCCGCGCCGTACCGTGGGAAAGATTTGGCACGTCTGAGTAAGACGTATAGGGAGCTGGTGGGCGGTCTTTCATTATCCTGATTGTATCGTTTGCAAAGTACTATTTTTTCTGAATAATGCGCGACCTCACAACAAGAATAATTCATAGAATGAAATCGAAAACTATAGCAGTTTTTTGACATTATAAATAGGTTTGAGAACGAATTTACCACTTGAAGTTTGAATCACGTAGATGTACACACGCCCATTAAACAGACATCACAATCACACATATAACACACTCATCCTACTCCATCATACACACTCACAAATCGAGGGAACATGATTATATAACATAATATATAAATATTATTACACAACACTACGCACATAAACGTATATTATCAGGAAACTATTTTGGTCGTAATATTGTTATCATTATTTATTAACTCAAGACCCGAGCGCTGTTTTTCTCTTTTGTTGGAATAAAATAAAAATTAAAAATTTTAAAAAAACACCTGAATTTTCAGCGATGTTTCAACCGTCTTTGTCCAGGGTAGACTGAAGTACTGTCGATCGTCATCTGCGGATAGGCGGCGAACTGCTGCTGTTACTTCGCTGGCTATAACGTCGGTAACTAGAGTTATCAACTGCAACGGGCGAGCCCGTCACTTCAGGAAGTTTTTACGATTAGTCGTTCTGTCTCCCTGAAGTGAGCGCAGAAGACTTGGACAAAAATATTCCACCGTCAAGCTCCGCCACATGCCCGTAAGAGACCAACGCCTTAACCGCGAGATAGCCATGAGTGTTACCCAGCGGGCTTACACTCACGCCCTTACTTCCAATTGCGACTAGATTACTCCAGTCTCTCGATTGGTTACGAGTTCGAGGTCGCTTGCGCGGTCCTCTCCCTTACGAAGCGGTGAAACGGTGTATACCAAATCTATCGCGGATCACGGCATCCTTTGCCCAGCTGTTCACCCAGGATCGGGTATCCGATGGTCGTTTCAAGACCAGTCGCCATAAGGTCCGCAACCACCCCCGCTCTATAGGAAACAGTACTGCTTCCAGACTGCCCCGACTGTTAGTCAGAGTCGATTGGCTTACGCCGCACGGTGCGCAGACCGTCCAGGAGCACCAGAAGGTTGATTCCTAGGGGAAACTAGCCCTAAGGCCAGGGTCCTGCCCGGGCTCGCACTTCATGCGTGGAGGCCTCCAGATGGGTGTTGACCCGTGAGTGTGACCAACCCTGAACAGGATGGGTCTTCGTGGCCAACTCAGCAAGGGCTCATTAGCTCCCTATAACGTCGGTAGGGCGGCGGATTCGGCGCGCGCGAATTTTTAAAATCCGCCGTGCACACAACACTCACTGTATCTTTTATTATATCCTTGCGCTCGTCGATTCGCACTAAGTGTTTAAAAAGAGGGTTCCATGTAGAATAGACTTTGTAACCATCGTCGTCTTGTTGAAGTTCGTGTTTCTTATTTCAATGCCATCCCGTATTATGCGGGGAAAGTAAGTTTGTACCCAGTGGTTAGTTCTGCTATCCAATGTATGTTTGCAGATTGCCTATATTTCTCGCTGCTCCAGTTATGAGCCGTTTCGTCTGTCCAAAGTAGGCTGAACCACAGCTGCATTCAATTTAATACACCCGGATTTTGATGGAAAATAGTTCCTTTTACATGCCTCAAAAATCGAGCTATATTTTGGGATAGTTTGGAGATTGTTTTTATATCGAATTAGCATTTTACTTATTCTATCTGTCACGCTCTTGACGTATGATAAGAATGCTCTTGATCTGCTTGGTTTCTTAGTTGTGATTGTAGTGATTCGTGTGCGTGTCTCGTGGTATTTAAACGTATTTATTATGCATAGAACTCTCTCGATAAACATATCGATGCTATGGTGCTAAATTCTAAAGCCTTACAAAATGCTAGGTTTATCTTACGCATCTTCAAGCCTTTCTCCAGTATAGCTCTATTACGTTTATATTCGCAGCGTTTGCAACAAAAATAGTTTTGTGTGCGTATTGCGTCCCTTTGGCGGCTGCCAATATAATAATTTTATCAACAACAAGAAGCAGGGAGGATCTGGAAATAACTTTGGAATATTCTGGTCTACCAGGACCAAGATAAGTAGCATTTTATTCACCCCGTCCGTACTTAGCCAAAAACTATATAAACAGTAGCTATTTGTTAAAGTAATTTGTATTAGGGATTTTAAACAATTTTCTGAAGAACAACGCTCATTTGCTAACATTAGCGCGGGGGCATGCGAGCGAGACACCTTTTGTTAAGCCACAGGACTGAGAGAGATGGAAAACCTCGAAAATATATTGACCTTTGCGTTCGCGTGTGGCGCTTCTGACTGTTAATTTCTTCATTTGCTGATGAATTGTGAAAATTAATAATTACGAACAGCAGCATATCTACGTAAATTATGCAAACGATATACGGAGCCATTATTTATGAAATATCCACTGATAGTTTAAAATTACAAGTGGCCAAACGGACGGTCTAGTAATTTCGCTATGCAAAAACACAGCTCGACATCATCTGGCATCGTTTACGCTCCACTATTATAAAGGGACACGGCTAGAGGAGCACGAAATGGAAATTATATGCTAATGTTATTTTAACTGATGCTTTGGAGTGCCGGACTGAAGTAGTCACTGGGTCTGCGGCTAGTATCTCTGTCTACAATCAAAACCGCCGCACCTTGTTTAAAATTCTAAGGGAGCGCTTGAAAGGGAAATAGAGTCACAAAAATGTGCAGAAAAACAAAAAAATATGGATAGAAATTAAAAGAACCGGAAAAGTTTTATTAGTTCTTTTATTTATTTATTTCAAAAAAATCTTTACAGATTGTAGATAGAGAGATAGATTTTCTTTCAGTTTTATATTGGAGTTTTAGATTATAATCTTACCTCTAACCCCTGAAAATATCATTCATGTTCAATCATCAGTTGCAGAGAAATCCAAAATTATGTATAAAAACAATTGCAGGGGCTGCCCCGAAAAATGGGGCAAAGCCACGCTCTTTCACCATTTCACACTTTCAACATGGCGTCATCACCAAATATGTAAGCAAATGATATCGAGGAACTTGATACTCGAATATGAATCTAAACTAGGCATTTCATCACCGTAAGTTCAATTGCGATAATAGCTTAAACCGTTTTGGAAAACCTTGAAAAAATCCTTTAGTACATTTAAAAGGTACAATGATATTAATGTTAGAATTTTTAGTCGTTTAAAATTCGTCTATTAGGAGCAAACTACAGGATTCTTCCCATTTTATATTTGCTATGATACCTACGTATTGCTCTCTTTTGCAGTTTGAATAGGGGTTCTATGTGGCACGCATAACAATTTCCTCAAGTAGGTACTAATAGCGTAACTTAAAATATATTCAAAATAGCTAAAATACATATTTCTAGTCTCGACTTCATTTAGTGTTTTTCTTATGGTTCGTATGATTTCTTATGAGTCGTATTTCTTATGATTTCATTTTATTCGAGAGAGAGGGAGATAAAGGGAGAGAGAGAGAGGGAGAGAAAGAGCGAGATATAGATCGAGATGTAAATGTGATAGCGAACCTGGGCTACTGTGACCACCACAAGCACTCGCGGGATAGGAACCCACGGAAGAAGAAGAATATCAGAAGAAGAAGAATACGCCATTATGTAGTTTGGTTCTTAATGACACGCTCCCATCGGGAAATACCGGTAATAAGTTGCTTGCCATTATGCACGAAATCGGTCGTATCAGCCCACTCTCCCTCTTCCCCCGCAAGCAGAAAGCAACCCCTTCCCCTCGACCCCCCCCCCCCTCCCACTGGATAGCAAATGTAATAGGTATATTTGTAGTATTTTTTAGTATTTCCGTTGTATTAAAATGGTATTTTTTCCAAAAATTATGTTGTATTTTCATAAGTATGGCTGATATTAAATATTATTTGCGTCGCTTGTATACAAGTTTGTGTATCACAAGAAGATGTATCACAACGTGATTTCGTTCTAAGAAGGCATCTGTGTACCAGGATTTTAACCCTTGGAGTAAATGGGTATTTTCATGGATGCATCTGTCTATTTTGCAGGATTTTCGGCGACATCGACTTAAAGTGCTATAACTACGACACTACTACACCAATCATAAAAAGAACAACTGCACAATGATTGCATTGAAATTTCGAATATAGAATATTGAAATATCATTTTGTAAAACAATTAGATAATTATGAGAACATCAAAGAAGTGAAAAAAACGCGCGACCAGATTTGGTCGACTCGTACTCAACGGATAATTGTTTCGCGACCAGATTTGGTTGATTCATACTCAACGGGTTAAGTCTTTAACTACAATATATCGAGATTGAAGTATGACTAGCCCGCCTTCTAGTAGACCGATTTCCACTAAAATCCGTTCAACTCTTGCCATGACCGAGCGATGCCTATATGCCAAATTTCATCTCAATCAGATGACGCGTTTAAAAGCTATCGTAGAATAAATTAATAGTTTTTAAAAAAACACTAAAAACACGCCTTTAGACACAATCATACCCTTGGCGGTAGCATATAAGATACGACCGATACGACCGTGGCTATGATACGATATTCCATCATGGAATGCCAGTGCCTATCTTCCGGCTTCATCATCAGACCTTGAAACCTAATCGTGGTCAAAGTTCATTCCAAGACTTTTCTAACAAGTCCAAACACAGCTATGATACGATGTTCCATCATGAAGCTCCAGTTCATATCTTCCGACTCCATCATCAGATCAGTTCGACAGTACCATATTATTGTATTGTCATCAGAACTACATACAGCTGCCAATTTTCATGACGCTGCGATCCTTGGAAGATGGTTAAATTAGTTACCTTAGATTCCATTACATAATTAGTTATATACAGGTTGACCTAATATAAATAAATTAATAGTTTTTAAAAAAACACTAAAAACACGCTTTTATAAATGCACGTAAAAACCACATCATCAGACCTTAAAACCTACTCGTGGTCAAAGTTTATTCCAAGACTTTTCTAACAAGTCCAAACACAGCTGTGATACGATGTTCCTTCATAAAGTTCCAGTTCATATCTTCCGACTCCATCATCGGATCGGTTCGATATCAGAACTACATGCAGCTGCCAATTTTCATGACGCTACGGTCCTTGGAAGATGGTTAAATTAGTTACCTTAGATTCCATTACAAAGTTACATACAGGTCGACCTAATAAAAGCGTGTTAAAAATACATACAGACACAGAGGCACACAGACACACAGAAGTGCGATAATAATACTTTCCTCTGCCAGGAAAGTAGAATCATCCAACGTCTAACGAGTACGATATAATGGGCCCGATTGAGTTTATGTGTGAACTATAACTGAAATTAGTTCAAGAGAACGAGATAGAGCAATATGTTATAGCGGAATATGAATAGAACGATCTTCGTCCAATCTACCTGTCGGACTTATACTCGTCCGTCCATATAAGTTTGAACACATTTCATGCGGTCTTAGATTCATATGTTTTATCTTTGGTGGGATTTTAAATCGAAAAAATGACAACCGATCATTTCACATTCCGCTGTAGCATATTGCTCTGTCTCGTTCACACGAAATAATTACCGATTTTAGTTCTCGAAGAAACGCAATCGAGCCCAAAGTCGCTACCTGTGCGCGGAAAAGCGACTATTCGTACTGTGTGTAAACTGGTCAAAGCAGAGATCCAAACCAAATTATTTTATATTGCTGCCTGCCATCTGTTGATGTTGCTGAGTATCGACATTATACAATTCGTGAAATGTAAATAAATCACACTTTATGACTGCACACAATAAACTCTCGACCAATAGGCAGTAAGTGAAACGATTGCGCTACGTACCTGAACGATCAAGTGGTCCGAATTTTATTTTTAGACGTTTTATTTTATTTTTAGACAAGAGTTTTAACAACTAATAATTTTGACCTGCATATAACCTTCGAGGCACTGATTGGTGTGACCGCAACTAGACACTGCACAGGAAACCCGCAAACAACACCTAATCCACTTTCAATATTAGTTTACCAGCCCACCAAGCGACAAAGAGGTAGGGTATTGTGAAATCGCATTTTATCGAGATGAAGACGGATATATACACTTTTACCTTCCCGTCCTAAGATTTACACCGACAGGGCTACTGCACCCATGGTTGGTTTCCAACGAGGGGACTCCTCAACGATCAACATCAAAGAAACGAGATTTTCTATACGTATTCAATTATGATAGCCCGTTCTAAGTATCAACGCGACAGGGCTGCTGCACTCAGAATTGTTTTCCAACGAAGGAACTCGTCAACGGTCAACAGATAGAAACGAAATGTTGTATACGCATTCAGTTATGATAGCCTGTTCTAAGATTCACCACAACAGGGCTGCTGCATCCAGGGTTGGCTTCCAACGAGGTGACTCCTCAGCGGTCAACAGCACGAAATTCTGTAGTAAAGCATTCAATTATCATATCCCGTTCTAACCTCTTTATGCCATGGCTGCTTCATCCAAGGTTGGCTAGGGTCAGAGCATCTTAATTAAATCTGGTTTATAAAAACTATTTAATAATAATAATAATAAAACTCTTTATTCTTAAGAAAAGGCGAGCTTATTGCCTGCAGGCAATATTTTAGAGCTAACCTATACTATTGTAATAACATTATTTGCGAGTAGACTACATAACTTAACCTATATAAAGAGTATGACAAGTAAAATAAAGGATGATAGAAAGAAATATATACTTAACTCTTTGTGGGCACAGATTTGCCACATCAAAATAATCTAACACCTATAAGGACGCTAAAGTTTTAAAAGGAGGGGAATAGGAGGGGAAAGGAAATTTATCTGGAGGATTTCAAACGCTCTCTGAGTCTGTTTTTAAAAGTTGTTATGCTTAGCGCGGTTCTCATATTTTTCGGCAAAGCATTCCAAAGACGGGCTCCATGCACGGTGAAAGAGAATGAGAAGAAGTCGCTGCTGTGACTAGGGATAGAGAGTAGCAGGTTGTTTTTTGATCTCAGTGGGCGTCCTTGAGCCGATAGTGCAGTAAATCTGCCGGTAAGATAATTAGGAGCGACGCCATCCAAGATCTTGAAAAGCATACAGAGAACTCGTATGTCTCTTTTCTCCCGGGTCGACAGCTAGTGAAGCTTCTCTCTGTACTCCGTGATGTGGTCAAATTTTCTGAGGCCATGGATATACCGAATGCAAACATTTTGGAGACGCTCAACTTTGGCGGATAACTCCTCTGGGAGGTCGAGAAATGCGACATCTCCATTTACAAAGCACTGATTGATTATAATAAGCAAATATTTAACCAATCATAACAATAATAACATTACATTATTAGCGCCATCAATCGCAATTTAATATAATCTGAATACATTGCTTAATAATAATATTATTATTATTATTGTGATTGGTTGGTTTATAGACCCTCGCTTGAAATGCAAAAATATAAATTGCTTGCCCTGGAACGGGTATATCCCAGTTGGGCAGCACTAGCCAGTGAATGAAAAAGGAAAGTTTTTGCCATTTGTTTTAATATTATAATTACTGTAAATTTGATAATTCCAATAAAATAAATAAATAAATAAAAAATAACACGGAGGGCTTATAATGCCATCTGTTAGTCTCTTTGCACATTAAATCGATATTTATTATGTATTGAAACCTGTATACTAAATTAAAATTGACATCTGTATGTAAATTATAATAAAATAATTAGAGCTATACTTTGACAAAATGTTTTTTATTGTATTATTTTATATTCATTTAGTATGCCGTATAAGCTTGTTTAAATCGCTATCTATCGGGATACTGAACAGGAGAGAAGTATAATTAATATTTGGAACTATAAGTGCCATCTATACGTTGTGTTCTACAGTAAAATCATAGCTGCCAAAACGTAGTACGGAATTGAACAATCTTATAACCTATATGCAGAAACCAATAACAAATCAAAACAAAGCAATAAAACATTTCCATTTTTACACAATTAAATATGGTATTTTTTTTTTATGTTACCTTTACAAAAATGTTTAATTTTTTAATTTTATAACATCCCAAAAATAAAATCCATATATTAAGTAGTCAATATCGAGTCCGCCATTTTCAATGCTTCGTTCTTTTTTTTCTGAAAATTTTAAATGCAGTGATTTCTCTATGTAAGCTTCAGCTTCAGCAATATCGGATCTCCTGTATCACACAATGGCGGTCGGGGTTTCCCTCTTCTTTTTCTTTTATTTTTTCTTTGTGTTTTTCTTTTTTTTGCGGAAGCCGGGCAGCGCGTAGCGTCCGAGGCGGCCAACTAAGCCTTTTTCTACCCTCTTTTTTCGTTTTTTTTAACCGCAACGGCGCCGCGGCCGGTGGCTGCTCTGCGCCCACGGATAAAATAACACAAATAGAAGCCGGCCTCTGAAAATGGACTGCCTTCCTAACGGTTTTTATAGTTGGGGAGCTCACTGCGGGTAGCTCACCTGATTTTATTGAAGTGCAGTCGGTTTATAAGCAGTTAATTGAATTATGTAGGTGCAAGCAATATTGTAGTACCACCCTATTCAAAAAGTATACAACTATTGCGTTTCTTTGATGTCGTGTGTTGTCGATATGATCAGAGCCCAACGTTATGATTTGTTTCCTCGGCGTAGTACATGCGGTAGGATAAACACAATGTTTAATGCTTTGACCATTTAATTTTTCAATATGAAGTTAATATAAGAGATGGCTAACCATTTATAACGTCAAACGAGAATGATTAAATAAGTTAAATGTACGCGCTTATATATCGGTAGATCTGACATTAAGTGGGGTATTTTTCGAGTGAATTATATTTGCAACTGTGAAAGACACAGTTTTCCATACATTGATAATTTGCAACGTGTGAAAGACTCGTTTAAAAATTAAATGATTATTTCTTTGAAAACTATTATTCATCAGGTGATTCTATAGTTTTGCTTGGTAAATTGCGTCAACTGTTGTTGAATTTTTTTTCCCGACGGCTGAGCACCAACCGGGCGCGTCTCCAGGTGGCGGATAGGAGAACGCCCGAAGGGACCCCGGCCGGACCAACTCTCCAAGCCGAGGTGTAAGCTACCGTGCTAATGGCTGCATGGCGCAGGGAGTGTTGCGTCTCTTACGGTGCCTCCCGGATACCGGGCGTCCTCCGGGTAGTATAAGCCAAGCCCCGGTCATACGCGGCTCTGTCCGGGTGAAATCGCACTACCGCGGTACTCGTGGAAACGTATATGGACCTATCAAATAACACAAACCTAATTGAAGCGCTCCAGGGGGTGGCTTTGTCTCAAAGCGAACCACAGGAGGCACCCAACGCGGGGACGGGCCCATCAAAAAGCCCACCCAAAACCCGCATTAGATATAACGGCACCGCAAGGCGTCGCTACAAAAAACTGATGAGAGAGGGGCTAACTGCTAACCCCCGAGCCTCCAGTGCTAACTCTAAGCTGGAGGACGGGACTGCAGAGGCCCCTGGGGCTCCTAAACGCCCCAGACAAGGGCCAAACACCCCAAGCCCCTGCCATCAGGCGACAGGGAAAAGACCGAAAGTCTCCGACCAAGGTTCTTACGCCCAGGCCACAAAAGGACTCCTCAGGCTAGCCCTCATAATAAGGGGATACCCTGACAAAAAACTTGAAGCCGGCGACATAGAAGCCATCCGGGACAAGATTGTGGACGCCATCATGGAAATTCCTGTTGGCACTAAAACACCATCCTTTACCGGCAGCTGGGAGAGGGACGGTGCAATCGTCTTCTCGTGCGCAGATGAGGAGACGGGGAACTGGCTCAGAAGCCTTTCCACGGACTTACTCGTCCAAGGTGAATCCGTGTGTGTGCTGCCGGTCGATGAGCTGCCCAAACGCCATCGAGTGGTGGTCCACGTGGAGGAGCCCAAGTACACTGTCGAGAAAGTACTTCTACTCCTCGACAGGCAAAACCCAGGTCTGAAGACCGATGGGTGGGCCGTCGCTAGGGGGAGCACGAAGAAGGATGCCTCGAGCGTCCACTTCGCCTGTCTGGTGAGCGACTCCTCATTGGCCACTCTCAGGGCCTGCAACTTCCGACCCTACTGTGGGCTAGCACGGGCATCCGTAAGGCTGCTCGATAATAAGCCTAGGAAGGAGTCGGACGCAGTGGAGGGAACGGAAGGAGGTACAGCAAAATGAACCACCTCAAAGTCCCCATAATCCAGATCAACTTGCACCACAGCAAAAGCGCCTCGGCGATATTAACCAGGAGATTTGTAGGGGTCGGGTAGATGGAATATACCCAGTCCTACTACAAAAAGGGTTAAGCCAGCTGCTGGGCCCTCTAACAAAGGTACTCAGAGCGAGCATAGCCCTCAGACACGTCCCTCATGCCTGGAGCAGCGCAAGAGTCACGTTCATTCCAAAGGCAGGCAGGAACGGCCACACCTTTGCCAAAGACTACAGACCCATTAGCCTCACCTCCTTTCTCCTGAAATCACTGGAGAGACTAGTTGACGGCTACTTGAAAAACAACCACCTAGCTCTTCAACCGCTTGCTGATGCTCAGTATGCCTATAGGGAGGGCAGATCTACGGACACTGCCCTACATCACCTGGTGAGCACAATAGAGACACAGTTAGCGGCGAAAGGTTACGCTCTGGGAGTATTCCTGGACATCGAAGGAGCATTTGACACCACATCATATGCAACTATAAAAAACGCTATGCACAGACGAGGAATACCAGAGACCATTATTGACTGGACATTGAGTATGCTATCAAATAGGAATCTGAGCGTCTATCAAGGCGACACCTCCATCACGGGAATCCCTGCCAAGGGCTGTCCACAGGGTGGAGTCATCTCCCCACTCTTGTGGAGCATCGTTGTAGATGAACTCCTAATAGATCTACAAAACCTAGGCCTCTCTGTCTACGGCTACGCTGATGACGTGGCCATAGTAGTCAGAGGAAACTTCCTATCAATACTTAAGGAGCTCATGGACAAAGCACTTAAGACCACCCAAGACTGGTGCCAGGCCAGAGGTCTATCCGCTAATCCAAGCAAGACTAAGGCCATGATTTTCACCAGAAAATACAAACCCGAACCCGTTGAGTGTCTCAAGCTCTGGGATAAGGAGATAGAATACGCTACAGTAGTCAAATACCTTGGAGTCTATCTAGACCCAAAGCTCAATTGGAAGCACCACCTCGAGCGCAAGAGAACAACCTTCTATGCCTCGTTGTGGACGTGCAAAAGAGTCATGGGAAAAACCTGGGGGTTCAAACCCAGGGTCGCCTTATGGCTCTACAGGGCAGTACTGCTAGACTGAGCCTAGACTAACCTATGCTGCAATAGTCTGGTGGTCCAGGGTGAAAAAGCTTGAGACAGTAAAAATGCTTAAAAGCCTTCAAGGTAACTACCTGAGGGCTGCAACTGGCGTCATGAAGACCACCCCAACAGCGGGATTAGAGGTGGCACTCTGCTGCCCGCCTCTGGACAAGCTCATCATCCACTCCGCCAGACTTACAGCATACAGACTGAAGTGTTTGGGCGAGTGGAAGCGTGGAGGGCACAATCATCCTGAGCTAAACCTCCTCCACAAAAGCCCATTCACTCTGACCCAGGATCGACAACGGAAAAAAATTTCGGTAGAGAAATCCTATAAAATCCTAATCCCCACCAGGGAAGAATGGAAAAATCCGCAGTGGCTTCAAAGCCACAACGCAGACGCCTGGTTCACCGACGGCTCAGGAACAAATGGACGTTTTGGGGCAGGCGTGTACGGACCCAAAACCAACCACAGAATCAGCATCCCCCTTGGACAATACGCTACGGTTTTCCAAGCCGAGGTACTTGCCATATTGGAATGCATAAAACTACAAAGTCGACTTGAGGTAAAAAACAGACAAATCCTCATCTGCTCTGACAGCAGAGCAGCCCTGGACGCTCTGGCTAAAGCCACCACAGAATCTTCTGTGGTCTGGGACTGCATGCAGGAGCTCAACAAATTCGGAAAATCCAACAAAATCACCCTAATATGGATACCGGGTCACCAAGGCATACCCGGAAACGAAGAGGCCGATAGACTGGCAAAACTGGGCACACTGGATTGCCCAGTGGAGCCAGCTGTAGGGGTCCCCTTCGCTACAGGTAAGAAAATCATCAGGGACTGCTTGGAGCAGGAACATCGGGCTTCCTGGAAACAGAGTCAGGGATGTCGCCAGGCAAAAGCCATGATGGAGCAACCACTACAGAAGAAAACCAAGGCCCTACTTGACATGAGCAAGAAGAACCTTAGAACCACTATCGGTCTCCTCACCGGACACACGACCCTTAGAGCTCATCTATTCAACCTTGGCTTGACTGAGAGCAAGGATTGCCGAATATGTGGCGAGGAACCTGAAGACAGCATACACATTGTTGGCCGCTGTCCAGGGCTCGCCGCCAAAAGACACAGTTTACTGGGACGAGCCTTTCTCGAACCCAGCGATCTGCCCAACTTGAAGGTCAGTGACCTACTTAGTCTGGTAAGAAGTACCGGGCTACTAGCTGACAATTAACCTAACCACACAGTGGGTAGTTACAAAAGACTTTACAGATCTAGGTGACATCAAGGGCTGGAAACAAGCCCCCCACTCTATCTACTACTACTACTACTTGTTGAATTTAATGTTACATTATTCATCATCATTCCTCGTCACTACACAAGGCTGTGTAGAGTCAGTACACAAACTTTGGTCATAACTTAATCATATAAATTAATTTTACTCTAATAATATCATTAGTAGAAACCCTAGATGCAGGAAAATAACATGCGGCCACCCACATAGTCTTGGATACCAGATCCATATAGAAAGGATATAGAAAGGCCTTTGATACCATATCTCATACAATTCTCTTAAAAATGTAATAGGAAATGGTATCTTTGGAATCGCTTGAAGATGCTTCTGAGACTCCGTCGGAAGTTGGATCAACAATTTAAAGCATAGTAAAGTGGAAGGTGAACCTAAAAAAGGCTTTTGGTATCCCACAAGGCAGCGCATTCAGCTCAATATTATTAACATTATATATTATTCCGCTGTGTGAACTTAATCTCGGAATATTAATATGCTGGTGATTCAGTAGTCTTTGATGAATAATTTGCTGATGATACAGTATTAATAAATTCCGCTTTCAGATGGAAAATAGTTTATAGTTAATAGAATAAATGCATGACTGTTAGATAGATAGATAGCGTAAGTTAGAGAAACAAAATGGATCGATCAAGTTCGCCCATAAGGCGTACAATTTCAATAACATATTCATAACAACAGATCACTCTTTGTGTTTATTGCTTATTATTTTTTATGTTGACTCAAGTTTACTTAAGTTACACATAAGAAAAAACTAAATATAAACTAGACTCAAATATACATAGTTAAGTTAAAAATTGACGAAATATGCCAAAATGGTGAAATACCGAATATCTATATCCACGCCTGTGACAATAAAGGTTTAAATTTTAAACGCCCTACCTTTGGATTATTATTCAAAAAGTAGGTAAATCCTTGTTTTTTTTCGTTATATTTCTCTATAACAATATTTGTTTAAAATATACTTGGCAAAATATATAACTCCTGGGGGACACTAGCCCTAAGACCAGAGTCTTACCCGGGCTCACACTTCATGCGTGGAGGCCGCCGGATGGGTGTTGACCCGTAATTCTGACCGACCCCTAACAAATGGGTCTTCGTGGCCAACTCAGCAAGGGCCCAGTAGCTCCCAGGAACCGGTTGACAGATGGCGTTTGCTTAGATTTAAAGTAATACCATCGATTATATAGGGTATTAGATTGATCAAAGTTTTAGCAACCCTTTTGCGCCGGCGGCATGCAAGTGGCGCTGATAGTACTGCCCGGCCTATCCAAAACCAAATTATTTGTTCATCTATAATAACATTCATAATGAATGGTTTTTAATATTTTATTTATTTATTTTAAACAATATGATTTACAGACGAATAGCTAGAATATTCGGTATACAGTACAATTAAACGTGCAGGAAAAACAAGTTGAACCCATAGCCGTTGGCTCATCGCATACCAACTGAGCAAGAAAGCCCGTATCTAGGGATGCTGATATTTGACTTAGCATATTGCGAGCTGACATGTATGACGTTCGGTTATATAATTATTATTGGTATAAAGTTCAAAACATTCATTCTTTCATAATACAAATTCACAAGCACAAAGATTTATACCAACATACAAAAAAAAATAGTAGTAAGAAATTATTATTAAACCCAACACCAATATATAGTAATATATAAATACAATAAATACATATTTAAAATAAATATACATAATAATCTAAAACACTAACGTACACAAAATATACACAAATAAATTAAATTGCCTCTAGTCTTAAAACTCACATATACTTCTATTATATTTATAAATAAAAATTAAAAAATCTAAGTATTTGCTTTTTATTTATTAATTTTACCTAATCAAAAATTCTGTTAAATCCCGTTTTGTCATAGAGTGGTCCTTTAACAATCAAGCACTTTTTTATTGCTTTTTTAAATGCTACCATGTTAACTAAATTTTGTATCGTAATTTCTATATTATTATAGAGCCTTGGAGCTAAGTATTTAAAGTATCTTTGTGCGAATGAAGTTCTCACACGCGGTACCAAAAACTGCCCCGCCCCAGAACTTCTAGTAGTTTTTACTTGTTGGTCCATAGCCTGTTTGATAATTTAAAAAAAAAACAATTTAACAAATGATAACAATAAAAACATTCAATTATTAGTGTCATTTATCGCATTTTTTATATAGGATGATACATAACAGAAATAATATGGTGGTTTGGTAGTTAGTATATATTAGTCTAGTTGAACATTAAAGCGCGTTATTATTACGTATTTAGACCTATACCAAATTATAATTGGCATGTGTATGTATAGAGTATTAAAATAATCAAATTTATGACTTAAATAATCGTTACTATATTATTATTGGGTCCTTACCTTTGACTTTGCTGTTCTATAATGTTTTAGGGCCAAAAAATTTGTATGAAAAATATATATTTAATTAATAGAAATATTGACCTCTGTAATGTGCCTCGGGTTGCATGGGATGGGATTATTTAGTCCCTTTATTTAACTAGAAAGTAATTCCTTTTCTATGTAACCTTTGATAAGATAAGTAAAATGAAATAAATAAATAAAAATAGGTATATCTGAACATTAAAGTGCGTAATTATTACATATTGAAATCTACATTTCAAATTTAAAATTAAAATCTTTATGTAAATAATCTATACTAATATTATAAAGAGGTAAAATTTGTGACATTGTAGGAAGTAATCTCTGGATCTACTGAACCGATTTAAAAAAAACTGTTATCAATAGAAAGTTACGTTATTTGTGAGTGTCATGCTATACATTAATCCGAAAAATGTAAAGACTTTTTCGTGGTAGTCGGATTTGCAAAGTAAGTCGGAGAATAAGCGGTCGAACGAAAACGTTTCTAACTAACGCTGCCTTAACGATGAGAGATTTATGACTAAGTTCTAGAGAAAAGTTATAGAGCAACGCCGGGTAATACTACTAGTACGCTATATAATCAATGGCAAAGTATAGCGAACCGGCTTAGAGAGTGCATACTTGGCTGCTCGGGTGGGATTAAGCCGATGTGAGGCGAATCGTAGTTGTCTTTGCGTAAATCCGTTTTCCTCCTTTCAGTTTCATGACGTAGCCGCCGCTGAAACGCTCTCAGGCGGGAATTTAATCCCATTACGCTTCCAGTGGTCTCTATGTCGGTCTAAGCTTGCCGATAATCGCTTGAATGTTTGAATCGCTAAACGTAGAAGAAAAACTATTTTCTTATTTTTAACCGACTACAAAAAAGGAAGAGGTTATCAATTCGGTTGTATCGTTTTTAAATGTTTGTTACATATAACTCGTCAGGAATTATAGGCCGATAAGCATATTATGTACCTTTTCAAAAGTGTTCGAATCCCTCATGCGAGATCATCTATACCTGTACACTAAACTATCGCTAAGCGATACTCAGCATGGCTTTATGCACAATAGGTCAATCATCTCTAACCTCTTAGAATACACGGATTACTTATGCATGTCACTCGATAGGCGCATTCAGTTTGATACAGTTTACAATGACTTCAGCAAAGCCTTTGACAAAGTCAATCACGCTATACTGCTGGAAAAATTGGGGAGCTTCGGAATTCATGGAAATCTGCTGAGATGGCTGTCGTCATATATATCTAATCGTACACAACTGGTAAATATAAATGGCTTCAAATCTGCACCGGCCGTTATTACCTCTGGGGTGCCGCAAGGCTCAAACCTAGGACCCCTACTGTTCCTTTATTACATTAACGACCTCTGCAATGAACTCAAATGTCCACATCTTTTTTACGCTGACGACCTAAAAATATTTAATAGAATCTCGTGCTCCTCTGATAGCGACAAAATTCAGGACGACTTAAATACCTTAAGCAGATGGTGCACACGCAATGCCATGCAACTTAACATAGACAAATGCCACGTCATCACATTCACAAGTAACAAAAACATCCTCCGTAATAATTATTTCAAATTTCAAATTTCAAATTATTTATTGAGTTAAAATTATGGGTACATTCAATATACAAAAGTCTTAACCTAACTAGGCTGCCGCCTGTTCCAAGGTAGACAATTTATTTTAGTTATCCTAAGAAATCTATAATATTATATTTATATAAATAATCAAAATCATACCTAATGTAACAGAAATATCTTAATTACCTAATAAAAATTCGTAAGAAAATGTCATGAAAATTGTCAATATTATTTTATTTTAAAACATGATAAAAATTAATATATATTTATATATGTATTAAATAATATGTATTAATAATATACAAAATAAATTCACAAAAATTAAAATAAAATTACGTTTAGAAATCATCAATTTATATTACTACATATACTATTATGTTTTTATTATAAAAAATTTAGAGATTCAATTATTTAATAATGTTTTCAATATCTGCATATGTACAATTTAAGAGGTAGGCACTCAAACTATTTTTAAATTTATATGATATTTTAATGCCTTTAATGTTAGGTGGTAGGCAATTATAAAATTTGGGGGCAAGATAAGAGAAACTGGATTGGCCAAAAGCGGATCTCCTGAGTGGTATTGCAAAATTTGTTTGTGCCGATCTTCTTGTTACACGAGATTGCTGGCTTTTTTTCTGTTCTCCTAACTCACTCTGGAATTTAGTGAGAGTTACCAGCACAAACATTTTTCTCACACTCAACACTCTATACTCTCGGAAAAGGTCATCGGAAGAATATGTTTGGGGTTTTTTATTGATCACCCTCAGTATAGCCTTCTGCGCTTTGTAAAGGGTGGCCAGAAGCGTTTTTGTCGCACAGCCCCAAGTTATAATGCCATATCGAATAACCGACTCGCAGACAGCAAAGTAGACACTTCTTAGCGTATTGAAATCTAAGATGTTCCGCAAACTCCTAAAGTAATACACAAGTTTTCTCAGTCTTGCCGCAACCTTCGTTAAATGATCCTCCCAGCGCAGTCTGTTGTCTAACATCACGCCCAAGTACTTAATGGAGGATACCCTGTCGACATTCATACACTGGCAATCTTGCGTTCTGATGCACGAGTGAAGCTTAATAGTTGAAGTTGGTTGGTCAGTGTTTGTCTTGCTAAAGGTCATAAAATTCGTTTTACTTATATTTAAGGTCAATAAGTTTCTATCCAACCATCTCTTCGCGTTTCTCAGTACTAATTCAGTATCGGTAAACAGATCTGCCCAAGTCGAAGACTTGACCAATAAAACGGTGTCGTCGGCAAAACTGATGACCTTTCCTATTGCCGGGAGTTTGCAGAAATCATTCAGATACACCAAAAAGAGAATTGGACCCAACACGCTGCCCTGTGGGACACCATACGTTATATGCTGTGTAGAACTATATTCTTCGCGGAGTCTAGTCATCTGCAGTCTTTCTGATAGATACGATTTAAACCACTCTAGCGCATTTTCTCCGAGTCCGATCCGTTTCAGTTTAGTCATCAGCAAGGGGTGCGAGACAGTGTCGAAAGCCTTCGCAAGGTCGAGGAAGACTGCCGCACATTTCTCTCCTTTATCTAAAGATTCTTTGACATGTTCAGTGAGTTCAATTAACGCATCTCCTGTACCGAGCCCCTTCCGAAAGCCAAACTGGTTATGTGCCAAAATATTGTATTTGTCTAAGAAACTGTTAAGACGCCGTTTGACCACATGTTCTAGAATTTTACTCACCGTACTCAAGAGTGATATGGGTCTATAATTTTCTGCGGCCAAAGAATCACCACCTTTAAAGATAGGTGTTATGATACTTGTTTTCAAACATTTAGGAAATACTCCCATTTTTAGGCTCAGGTTAATTATATGGACTAAGGGAGAAACTATGTATGATTTTATTTGTTTTAATACAAAAGAAGAAATACCATCCTGGCCTGCCGATTTACTACATTTCAATTGGTTTATTATTTGGAGTATTTCTGATTCATTAGTTTGTTGCAGACATGGCATAATGATAAGAGCATCCGCTTGTGGGCTATTTGCCAAGTTTACTAGTTGACTCTCGCTCATTTTTAGGTTCTGCAGGTGAGCATGAGCTAGATTACTACCAACGCTTGCAAAGAAATTATTTAAGTGTTCCCTTATTTCATTTGAATCTGTAGTAGTGTTTACAATATTCCCGTTTATTTTCATTTTGTTTATATCTACCGGCTGTTTTTCTGTGCTTGTTATTTCTCTTGTTATTTCTCTATTACATCAGCGACGCACCTCTTTCTAGAGTAAACCATATTCGGGATCTAGGTATTGTTTTCGATGAAAGATATGTTTTTCAAATTCATTTCAATGAGATGATTAAAAAGGCCAATAAAATGCTAGGGTTTATCTGCAGGATTATGCAGCCGTTTCGTAATCGTAATCCAGGGTTGGCTTCTAACGAGGGAACTCCTCAACGGTCAATAGCCCAGGCACACAATGTTGTATACGCATTCAATTATGATAGCCCGTTCTAAGTAGCACCATGATATTGCTGCTAAGCTTATTAAAAAAATGGAGTCGGTTTTTTTCTTGTCAATATATGATTTGCCACGTGGAAATATTTTGTAACTCACCACGACCTAATAGCATAGTGGTTAGGCCGCCTCATTTTACATTGTATGGTCCCGGGTTCGATTTCCGGCTGGGTAACTATATATTTTACGTTGGGATTAAATTACCGGAATTACATTTTCATTTAAATCGATCGAATGCAATAACAATACACACACATACACACATGTTACGATAAAACCGTAACATTGTTACGGTTTTTTCGTAACATGTGTGTTACCTGACCAAATTACGAAAAAACCTATTGGATATTGTTGACATAATAATATTATTATATAGGATTAGGATATTGTTATATAGGTTATTGTTGATATAAAGAGTAAAAAATAGAGGAGAGCAAGTATATGAACATTTATCCTCTGGCGTACTGAACATTTAACAAGAGAGACCAATACAATGTACCTACTGAAAAATATTCTTAAGTTACACGCTACTAGTTACTCTGTGAGGGACCACCCCTCACTAGACTCCAAGTTGTGCGGTGTGAGGTGTGGTATCAACTTACGAGTTATCTCCATATTGAAAGGCGGTTTTGAATGAAGTAGAAGGTATTTATTGATTGAAAGTTTGATATTGCCAGTTATAACGCTTGCCGAATAGCTTTATCGAGACGAGAGGGTTGCGAGACGGAGGTTATACGGGAATAGTGGATAAAGGATTCTTTCCCAGTCACGAGGACTGGGAAAGATAAGGAAAGGAAACCAAGGAGCCGGACCCGTTGAAATAACTCGTGAGAGAGAGTGGCGGGTATGCCGTCGCAACCTTGGGGGAAGGTGATCACTCGGGGAATGATACTTTGGTTGCTTTTTCGCCGGTTTATATAGGCCGGGAAATGATGCAATTCGATATATTCCGAGTAAAAGTATTGTTTCATCGTGCTGATTCATCGCTTCCCAGGTTAATATCATAGCTGAATTGTGTCAGTGTATTTCACTGGAAATTGATTAATTTGTTTATCGTATGTAATGGTACTTAAGGACCATTACAACTCCTTTACCCCTATTTTAGCTTGTGCGAAAAGTTGCAAGCGATCTTGAGTTTTTTTAACACTCGATTAATCCTATATGTAATAGAGGACGTTTACAACTACTTCAGTCCTTCTAATAGAGAACTAAATGAGTTTAAAGACTTTGCTTAAACTTTTTGACGTGACAACGTCTTATAATTCGATGGAGCCGGCTGCACGCACGAAAAAACATGACTCATGCGGCGCTACCTCGCTCTGAGGCGTTCCATTTAAGGCTTGAAGTGCAAGCGAGAGCGCGGAACGAGCGACAAAGAGGCACAATCGGCATTGTACAATCGTACATTCGTACAATGCACAATCGTACAATGTACAATCGTACATTCGTACAATGTACAATCGTACAATCGTACAATCGTACATTGTAAAAAAAAATATGACATAATTGTATTTATGCGTACAAATAAATGTATCTTGATCAATTCAATAGTGTTTTCCATTTACCTCCTCTATATCCATACAAAATATCTATCAAACAAATAAAATTAAAATTTTCTTTTGAAAAATGCAACCATTCCATCAGTATTTTCTTATGACGTTGTCACGTTTAACTATCGTCAGTAAACCGACTTTACAGTCAACTGATTTTTTTACATGTTTCGGTCACGTTATATATAAAAAGCGTTTGTTGATAATGGTGAAAATTACGCAGGTCGGTTATCATTCCGCGCAGGTCGCGTGGTAGCTACATTTCCGCCCTTCCATTGTGGCTCACCTTTGTCGCCCGAGGTGTACGCGAAATGGAGGTCACTGAGGGAGGAGTGGGGGAAGGGAGTGGGCTGAGGGCTGGGATTTCCGCTTTTTTGCCGCAACTTTCCGCGGGGACTTGAAAAGAAATTTCGCCCTCAACTTTCGTTATTTCCACGACTGGGCCTGTCGTGTTATTCCGCTGGCGGTTTCACATTGCGCGATAGCTGAAGCACCTGGAAACGGAACGATTGCGCAGATATTCATTTTCTTACTGCAAGAATATCGCTTATAGCTCAATCGAATCCACATTATTTTTAACACGCTTTTATTAGGTCGACCTGTATGTTACTAACTATGTAATGGAATCTAAGGTAACTAATTTAACCATCTTCCAAGGATCGTAGCGTCATGAAAATTGGCAGCTGTATGTAGTTCTGATGACAATACAATAATATGGTACTGTCGAACTGATCTGATGACTGACTTCTCAAGTCCTAAAGCATCTTATGAATTTAGATCGCAATAAAGGACCTGGTAGCGATGGTATACCACCTATTTTTGCCATCAACTGTTCGAAGGAACTTTCCTGGCCACTAACATTGCTCTTTCGACGCTCTATAAATGAGGGCGTATTTCCTTCTGCTTGGAAAGAAGCCATCGTCGTACCGGTACATAAAGGAGGCGCCAAAAACTGCGTAGAAAACTATAGACTTATTTCAATATTGCCCGTTTTTTAGCAAACTATTGGAAAAGGTTGTTTACGACCAGCTATATCAAGCTCTCGCTAGCTCGTTCACAGAGCACCAACACGGGTTTCTTAAAAATCGGTCGGTTGTTACAAACCTCGCTCATTTTACTGACTATACTTTGGGACGTATGGATCGGCGTTTTCAGGTGGACGCGATATATACTGACTTCTCAAAGGCCTTTAATCGTGTCAATCATGTTGAGCTAATAACTCGTCTGTCGTCTATGGACATACATGGAGATCTGTTAAGGTGGATAGCATCCTACGTATTCAAGCGAAGGCAGGCCGTTGTCGTTGGTGGATTTAGATCTAGTTTTTGTGGCATTGAGTCTGGTGTTCCACAGGGATCCCATTTAGGGCCTTTGCTTTTAAACGTTTATATTAACGACATCGGTACTTGCTTTAATCACTGCGACTATCTCCTTTACGCAGATGATTTGAAAATTGTCATGGGAGTGAAGAACCATGGCGACTGTCAACTGATCCAGGAAGATCTGATTCGTTTCACTCGTTTTTGTGAACAGCGTAAACTTTCTTTAAATGTAGCCAAGTGCCATAAAATCTTATTTTCGCGAAATGTCAATATGATTAACTTTAAATATACAATTGGCAATGATGAAATCCTGGAAGTAGATCGAGTGCGTGATCTAGGATCTTCATCTTAGATCACAAGCTTTTAATGGATAAGCACATTGATGCAGTCGTCAACAGGGCTTACAGCACCCTCGGTTTCATTATGGGATTTTGTAGACCTCTTAAAAACACCCATTCTTTGAAGACGGTTTATGTTGCATACGTACACAGCCTGCTTGAATTTGCTTCTAGTATTTGGTCTCCGCAGTATGCTACATACAAGCTGAGGATTGAGCGTGAATACGCTCAATCCTTAGCTATTTTTGAATAAAAACGATTTATACGTCATCTAAATTTCCGCTTATTTTCCAACGGCTTATCGTACGCTGAAGGTCTGCAACGCTATGGTTTAGAGACATTAGAGGATCGGCGAGTAGTATCAGATATGCTGTTTCTACATAAAATTGTTCATACTGGGTTGGACAGTCCATACCTCCTGAGTAGGGTGAGCATACGAGCGCCTTCCCGACTCGCACGCGCTCACTCAACTTTTTACGTACCTAGGTTCAACACTAACTATGGTTCCAATTCGTTATTACCGCGCGTCATGCATGCATACAATATATGCTTTAACGATATTGACATATTCAACCATCAGAATAGTCGATCCTTTGTTAAGGAGGTACGTGAAAAGCTGATTATCAGATCGGATTGAATTAGTTTGCACATACAAGCACTCACAATCACATTCGCACTACACATACACACACCCACACACACATACATACACGCACACACATACACACCCACACATACACGCTCTCCATCACAGAAACACACACCAACACCCATACACTCGCACATAGCGATTTTAACTGTTAGTTTTAAATTATTTTTGGTTTTCTTTGTATTGTATTGTTTAGCACATTTTGTAATCCTTATATAGCAAATAATTTAAAACATCATTGGCTTTACTACTGGTATATATTATGCTTATACGTTATTTTTTATGCTGTATGTTTTTAACGGAAATAAAATAAAATAAAATGATGGAGTCGGAAGATATGAACTGGAACTTCATGATAGAACATGGTATCATAGCTGTTTTTGGACTTGTTAGAAAAGTCTTGGAATGAACTTTGGTTGGTGCGAAGTAATGGTGCGCATACCAAGTAATGTAGATGTAATGGCGCGTGGAAAGTACTACAAGTAATGGTGTCGTATAGTTGGCCGCGAAAGTCGTGGAAAGTACTACAAGTAATGGTGTCGTATAGTTGGCGCGTATAGTTGGCCGCGTCGTCGTATAGTTGGCCGCAAAGAGTGTTTTTAGGTTTTTTTTTTAAACTATTAATTTATTAAAAAATATCATCCTTTCCCTATAGAAACCTATGACAAGCGATCTTGAGCCCTTTACACCTACCTACTTTACGCTACCGTGGCAAAATCATCGTTCCATTTTTAGAAAGCAGTCTACACTGCAACTGCCAGTTCGTGGTTGATATTCGAAATTTTTTCCCCAAAGATTTTCGGTTCTGCGGGCTATATGGCCTGCCCAATGCCCTTTCGTGTTGCTAATTTTACGAGCTATGTGAGTGACCTTGGTTCTTCTACGTATTTCCTCGTTTTGGATCCTGCCACGTGCTGCACATGGTAGGATCCCAAACAATGAGTGCTTTGAAGGCATTTAAAGTGTGTTTTTCAGCCTCTTCGCAGTTCTTTAATTTTCTTTCATATGTTATCTGAATTCAGGAAAAAATATTAAATCGGTTATAATAAGGTTTATGCAGTCCGTTGGGACGGAGAGCCTCTAAATGCAAATTCCGCAATTTTGTGACTTGCCCTGCTTTGTCGTGCATAATCTTTTGTTATTTTATTTCACTTATAAAATAATACATTTGGTGTTCAATATTCTAGTAATACATATTCTAAATAATACATTGGTGATCAATATTCTAGTTTTTGTCGAGTGGATTTTACATGATTAAACGTATATTATATCTTTATATATAAAAATCTTCTGTACTTGTGTATGTCATTGAACTCGCCCTAAACGGCTGGACGGATTTTGATAATTTGTGTTTGTTTGAGTGGGATATCTAGATGGAATAGATTCACAAATGGACTCAGAAGGTGGCGCTGTAATCGGGTTCTTGATTTTTTATTTTTATTTTTTGAGATTTTTTTTTACATTTTTAGCATATAAGAACATACCCCCCCCCCTGTATTACCCCCCCCCCCCCCCCCCTTCTACATCCTCCCACCACCCACCGATATATCTTGGAATGGAAAAAAACATACGCTTTACTATTTATACTGAACTTACGCCGAACCAAAAACGATACAATATATAATACATTACCTTGGCAACCAGAGACGATATGGCAATTGAGACATGGCAATTGAGAGGCAGGAAATATAACAAGAAAAGAGAAGGAAAGATCATTGTGTTGAAATATTTTCTCTACTCTGTATGCGTGAAATACAAAGTGTAACAAGTAGGTATATTCAATAAAGTACCCAGTAATTGCGTCAAATAAGTCGTGGATTTCAATCATGAACTTCCTAGCACTTACATAGGATTAATGAAAGAAAGGACCACGAAAGAGTGTTAAACGTCAAAACCAGTTTCTGTGGAACAAACGGCGGCAAATTCTTTATTTGGATATTCCGTTCCGGTTTAAAGAGGATGGTGTAAACTCTCCTTAAATGCGGTGGTTATTTACAAGTGCGACTTGTGGGGGCGTGCCTTAGCACCACGACTAAAAGCCAAAGGAATTCTTAGTAAAATATGGCTTTACTTTAATTCTTGCATTAGTATTTACTTAAACCTCGACATCAGCGTCACTCCCCAATAACCACCGTGACCCCCATGATTACCATTTAGTTATTACAGTTTCATTCAGAACTAGCTGACCCTTGCCCACTTCGTTGGGCGGTAAAACTTTTTACTTGTGATGAAATTATGAGTGTGGTTCGGTTAGTAGTGAGTGCTATGATTTATTTCCTGACTGCCAAAAGAAGGGTTATATTTTTACTGATTGTATGTATGTATTTGCATGCCGATTTGACTATAGTACCTACCGTTAATTGTGAGTGTCTTCTTGTGAGTGTCTTATTTGTGAGTGTATTATTTTTTTTACTATTTATGCAGTAAAAGGGAAAAGCCTTTTGTTTTAAATACTTAAGACGATAAATTTGACCAATAAATATGACAATAAATATGACCAATAAACATGACCTAACGATTAAAATTATTTTTTTGATATAAAATACTACTTTTTGTGACTTAAATATAAAAGTTAGACATATGCTGTCGCTGACTTTTTTGTAGGCATTATCAAGTTTTAGAACTTAATCATATATCTCTCATAGTTAATGCAGCGTTAGTTATAAACGTTTTCATTCGACCGTTTTTTCAGAATTACTTTGGAAACCGACTACCACGAAAAAGTCTTTTAATTTTTCGGATTAATATATAGCCTATGACACTCACAAATAACGTGGCTTTCTATTGGTAAAAGAATTGTCAAAATCGGTTCAGTAGGTCCCGAGATTACTTCCTACAACATCACAAACTTTACCTCTTTATAATATTAGTATTGATATTCAATTCAATTTATTCAATTCAATTTACTTTTCTAAAATCTTTACAGATTGTTGAAACTTACTCTATGTTTGAAAATATTTCAAGGTTAACAACGTACACTGATACCTAAGAAACAATAAAGGGATAAACAATAATAATAATAATAATATAGCAAAATTATAGCATTCGGTTTTACAGATTTCCAGTTTCCTACTTCACCCCAGGCTGCATCGCACGAAAATAAATTTCCTATACTAACAATGATCTAAAAATTTGTAGTAAAAACTATTCAATTAATAACAGATTTATTGAATAGAATAGTAATATAATAATCATAAATAATATTAAGAAACAAAATAAGTAAAAGTTACTTGAATGGTCACTCGAATAATAATAATAATAAATGGTATTCAATTGTCCTTTTTTTTTGACTAGGTTTTTAATATTAAATTTTATATTTCTTAACATATATTAAATAGAAGTGACTTTTTATTTTTTTTTAATTATAGCTTTATCTTTATCTTTATCTTTACTTTAGTTTTAGGTCAATTCTGTTTGTTACACTTTATTTGATCGTTTTATTTGAGGATCATATTTTAAGGCAATTTAGTATTATGAGCATTTTACTAAAAGTTTTACATAATTTATCGTAAAATTAGAGACATGTCTATCCTAGAACGGGCTAGTCCCAGTCTAGGCAGAATCAAATAAGGAAAAGGTTAAGGTTTTGCCATTCGGTTCCTGTCATTTTTTAAGCAAAAACAATGTTTTATAGTAACAATGTTTTTTTATAATTCTTAAAAAAAAGAAATTATAATCAGTCAAAAATAATTATGGGAAATCAAAATAATTACCGAACAAAATGGCACAAAAATGGTGCTTGCAATAATACGAATGTCTAAAAATCATAAATGTTAAAACCCGCTCGCCACGTAACATCCCTTGCGGGACCAAATGTCGGCCGCCTAAACTCCGTAACGTCCGCTACCGGACCAAGCGCCAACAACTTACCTTATGATATATAAATCATAGTACTCATTGCTAATCAGATGTTTCTTGAGCTGTTTTTTAAATAATCGCGTATTCGATGTTAATATCGTGATAATAACGATGTTTTAAACGTCATTTTGTTCAATTTCAATTATTCTATTTTATGTATTAATATTTTCCGTAAGTACGGTTAATATGAAAATAATAGTATTATGTAGTTTCAACATATCTGTAATGTTGGGTAGGTACTGAGCTAAATGTAAGCGGTGGCTGAAGTGCGGATACCGGCGTTAGTAGAGCACGCGTTCTTTCGTTAGCGTACATTCCTATACCTTTTACTCTCGAGTAGCACCGGGCGAGTAACGTCACAGCCTTAATGTCTGTGGTGGGAAGACCGAACTCCGGTCCCCGCACCTCAGCCCTCGCTTACAATTAGTTCAGTCCCCAAAGGTAGGTACGTATCCTACTACATGCTGTCATGTTAGAAGCCAGATCTCAAAGTCGCGACGTAATGACGAAGTACCACTTTGTAACTACGAAGGCGGATTATTAAAGAATGTAATGTCCAATGAGTGCGAAGTAAAGTGCGGAGTTCCACAAGGGAGTATTCTCTTTTCCTTTTATATATAAATAACCAACGGACCAACTCTAAGGGACCAACTCTTTTCCTTTTATATATAAATAACCTCCCAACTGCCTTAACACATTCCAAAGTAACATTATTTGCGGATGACACCAGCATATTCTAATATTGACCAACTTGTTACAACTTTAAATGCTGAATTGGTTTCACTAAATGCATGGTTTAAGAGAAACAAGTTATTCCTTAACACGTCCAAAACTGTTTCAATGTTTATATCCTCTCAGCAAAATAAAATACAAAATACTCCACAGGTACATATTGGGAAAAACAACATAGCCGATGTCAGTTCTTACAAATTTCTTGGTTTAGTTTTAGATAATCATTTGAGATGGAATGCACACGGAGAACAATTAAGAGACAAACTTTCTAGTGCCTGTTTTCTGCTGCGCCAAATACGAAAACTGTTTAATTATAAGGACACGAAAACGATTTACTTCGCTTATTTTGATTCTCTTCTGGGCGCAATGCACCATCGATCTAAGGCAACATATTTTTTCATTCCAAAAACTGGCCATTCGAATTTTAAGTAATCTGGGTTATGTAGAATCATGCCGTGGTCATTTCAGAAGGCTTAAAATGCTCACCCTTCCATCTCAATGCGTTTTAGAATGCGTTAAATTGATCACAAAAAATCTATCTCAGCTGCCGATACATTCAGATACCCATAAACACTTTACCAGGTGGAGAAATAATCTGATTCTTCCTCGTCCAAATTTATAACTTTTTAAAAGGGATCCGAACTACTTCGGAATTATATGCTACAATAAGCTACCCTCTAGATAAAAAAAAATTATGCCGCAAAGGAAAAATGCTCCAATTTAAAAATAAACTCAAATTATATCTCATTGAAAGAGAATTGTACGACATAACCCATTCCAGCCTACTGGGTATTTAAATACCCAAAAAAGTGTTGACACCTAAAAAAATCTAGCGTCGAATAGGTGAGAGATATCGCTGCATTTTGTTTGTTGTTGTAAAGGCACAGAATGGGCCTAAAAAATAAATAATAGAACAGTATAATTTTCAGCGGTCTACCTTTGTTGTTTTACAGGTAAAAGTCACGCTTTATTTTGTCTGGAAATGCTCAGGAAAAGTGCTGCCAAATATAGGGAAATGGGAAAAACAAAAAACGCTCACCCTTACCAGATAGCTTTAGCTGTCCTCTATGTAATGAAGAAAAACCAACAGCAATATGTCAATATACCTGGCTGTCAAAACAGGTCTAATAAAAATGGTACTTTAAATACCCAACAGTCCATGGTGTATACCAAAAATATCTATTTTTTGCAATATGGAAAACAATCTTTTGGAGTGAATAAAAGCTCATTTAAATCTGAATTGTTTTTATTTTTCTGGGAAAACATGAAGAAATATGTTATTTAGCCTTAGCAATCTTCATATTATCTGATGCATCAACGTTGTGGTAATCCAGGAAGCAAGGAGCGGGTTGCAACTTAGCCTGGCACTTCAAGCAACCATATTCAGTTTTGCCATCGCATTGCGGACAACGGCGACGTGTATTGAGTTTTCCGATAAAATGATCGATACGATCGTAACGCATTACCAGTTGTGACCCGGAAGTTCACGTTCTACCCAGATGATGATAATTGTTGTTCTACCCGGATGATTATAATAACCATGTCTTTGCGGCAAGGTGTGGTAACCGGTTATATACAACTCGCCCAAAAATGTTTTCATTTCGCCAATTGATATATCTTTCTCAATTTCTCTAATTGTAATGAATAATGGACTATTGTTGACCGCAGCATATTGGTTGGTAGAAGTGACCAACAGGTTCAACACGTCCTCGTCGATGGATATTTCCCAAAGCTGCACAGGATTCATAGCACCAATCTGTTGATACAACGCTTTGTATGAAGTGGCCGTATCATCGAATGGAATCTTACCGAATTGATAATTTTGCAACCGAGACCATTTTGGTTTTATTGCTTCATCGATTAGGGATCGCTTCGGTGCCTTCCTTGATTTCGGTGTTAATTTACGGCCACGAAAACTAGATGTTGAAGCCACTGGCGTACCATCTTGTTCTTCGTGTTCAACGTTGGGTTCATTTACGACATCCGTATCATCATCACCACAGCCCGATGGCATGTGTTCGTTCGTATCATCGTACTTACATTCGATTTCGAATTGTTCGGCAATCTCACGAGGCATCTCCAGTTCATCGTGCAACAATTGAAAATTGTCGTCTAATTCTTCATTGTCACTAACAGAATCGACCGCATCGGGTGGTGTTATGACGATATCAACGGCGTCTGCGTATTGGCCAAAGTTATATTCTACATCACAATCTCCGTCAGAGCGATTATCTAAAATAGCTTGCAGCTCGGTAGCAGTAAGAACATTCTTTCGACTAATCTTTCTGAATCTTTACGATTCAACGCTGTCAGGTTGTTCTTTATACAAATAATAACCCTAAATTGCACACGGTATTTGTTAACAGATACTCAAAGTGAAAGCAGTTACTACTTCTTCTTCTTCTTTATTATTATATGGCAATCCACTCAAGTGTAGGTGATTTATGCCAGTCGTCAAAACTAATATACCAATGCCTGTCGGGTATTTAAATACCCATGTCATATATCAGGTATGTTGCCAGGCAAAAAAAATAATATTTGCTGTCAACTTCTATGATCCCCCGGACACACATAACAAAATTTTATCAAAATCGTACGAGCCGATCTATGGGCAGGCTTTAATGGGCTAACGATCTCTAAAAACTGTATGCATTTCGTCTATATCGCTTTCTGTAATAGGTTTTAACCCCTCACGTTGCGAGGTAAAAACTCACCGCGCCCAAAAACATCACTTTTGCGCGCGACATATTCGCGCAAAAAATCGACGCGAGTCAACGGCCTTGAGAAAAACGATCATAACTTATAAACCACTAATCGGATTAAAAAAATATAAATAGAAAAATGATCGCATTGAAATTTGACATATAAAACATTATAACCTTATCTCGTAAAACAATTAAGATAATAATGAATAAATATTACAAAATTGGCAAACTGAAAAAACTCGCCTATAAAATCATTTCGATTTTTTTGTAAATACAGTTTTTGTAAATATCAAAAATTGTAAATACAGTTATGTTCTTTATTAAATGCTTTACCAAAACGATATTTTTTTTTACTTATTTGCATACAAAAATACGGAAAAAATATTTATTTATTCAGCCAAGAAAAATTGTATGTATTCTCGTAAAAAAAAATTTTTTTAATTTTTAATTTGTGACTACTTATGGTATTTTTTTATATGAAATTCTTTCAAAATAACTTTATTACTACATCACTTCTTCTTAGAAATCACACCAGAACTTTGAGCTTTGTCTGATATTATAGAAAAATCTAAAGTTTTGAGAGTTTCCGACTTCCGAACCTAATAATAAACTTTGAATGCCCATAATATAAAATTCGTTAGATTTTTTCAATTATATTGTCTTATCATAGACTTATTATATGTCTAATAACTAATTACTATACTCCAAAGAGTCACATTTCATCGAAAAACTATGGAAAATCGCACTTTTTTCTCTCATAGTAATTATCAAAACAAGTTTCATTTTCGCGAGCCATATTAGAAAACAACATATAATGTTCAAAATACGCATAATTATGTGATAACTTAGGATGTAAATGAAGCAATACCTATTTTATTAGTAAATTAAAGCGACATTACGTCATGTTTCGCGATATAACGGGATATTTCACAAACATTACAAAATAAAGACGGCCATTTTTCGAGAGCCGTTTGGTTTCGCCAAAGTGTTTTCTTCGAAAATTCGTGAAAAACAGCAAATGGGCTGTGTAAATTGTTTAATCCTAAGGCCTAAACTACTTAAAAATGGAAATTACTTACTTTTATCCGGTATACACTTCACTTATATACACAAAACAATTCACAACACAAACACGTCGCGGAATTATACGCCGCCAGCGGTGGGCAGTTCGCGACTGTCGTCAGAAATGAGGTCACCGATTTTGTAAGGGATGTAGTAATTCATATTTCTAACATCGCATGCGGCAATCGAGCAATTTCATAGTGTTGCATATTTGGCTATATTATGGCATCATTCGATAGAATATACAATCGCATTTCGAAATTTAAACGACATTTTCTTGAGCGGCGAGCGCGATATCCCGTATGGGATAGTTTGGATTTCAGCCGGCCGCCATACATATCCCGCAAGGGATGTTAAGTGCCGAGCGGGGTAAAACGATTTCAATTTGACTCAAATGTATTGACTATTTCTTTTATTAGGTAGGCACATATTAATTATACCTTGACTATTTTTATTTGCAATATAATCACTAAGACATTTTATTTTACTTTTTGACAACCGCCACATTTTTTTTTGTTATTTTTGTTATTTTTGACATTACATTTATTAATTTTATACTAAAAAACTTATTTTTATCGGTATTTTAAAGATAATATAATTACTCTATGTTTTTTATCTGGTAAACTAAATGGTGAGACTCGATTTAATTCTACAATAATACCTTCTTTATTCTTACGAGTAACCTTTTCTGTTTTGATTATTAATAGAAGAATTTGATCATTAATGAAGAATTCAATCATATCACGGCCAAATGTAAATGTAATACAACTGTTTATACAACTACGCATTAGTTTTTAGGACAATAAATTATTTGATTTGATTTGATGAAATAACAATATGTTTAAGATTACTGCACGGTAACTACCGTCACGCCAACACCGTTACGCGTCATGTTAATTCATACGTATAGACCACAATACTAGGTGTATACGTAATCCTTGCTGAAGCATTCGTATTTCTTTGTATTATATCGTTATATTTTCGTTAGTGTAGGATTGGTGGAATCCCGTCTATGTTGAATGTTACTCGCTCGCGTGATTGGATGACGCAGCGTGACGTCGTTGATTCGGACTACTCATTACCAACGGAGTTGCCAGCGACAGCGTTATTTGTTGTATTTTCGTCATGCCACCACAATAAGAACATAAAGGTGGCAGTTACCATAGTCGTTCATAGGGGCAGATTCGATTGAAATTATATACAATATAAATAATTGCGATATATGTAATACAATGCAATACAATTTACAATATAATACAATACAATTTAGTTCTATTTTTTTTATTTTATTCCAACAAAAGAGAAAAACAGCGCTCGGGTCTTAAGTTAATAAATAATAATAACAATATTACGGCCAAAATAGTCTCCTGATAATATACAGTTTATGTGCGTGATGTTGTGTAATAATATTTATATATTATGTTATTTAATCATGTTCTCTCGATGTGTGAGTGTGTATGATAGAGTAGGATGAGTGTGATTGTAATGTGTGTTTAATGGGTGTGTGTAAGTACATCTACGTGTATGTGTCATAGATGTGTATATATGAGAGTGTGTGATTCTGCACAGGTATGTATGTGTTCAAGCTTTTATGGTCTGGTCTATTACCGCTCTGATAAACTCGTTTTTGCTCATTGAGAATATGTCTAGTTCCTGAAACGATTCATCGTAAGCTTCCATAATTCGATGCAGAGTTGAATTCCTTGCTTGATTTGTATGGAGTCTGGGTACATTGAATACCCTTGGGTGACGAGTTCGGCGCGATGGGACATTCTGCTCCAGTATGTAGGCTTTCCTACACTTGGATGCGCCATTGCTTCTAAAATTTAAGTAATTTAACTAATAAGGAATATTAACTATCGTAGTAGATAAATTTTAGTAATTTATAATCGGTTTGAAGACCATTGATAAATAGCAAATCTAATAATGAAAATTGCTGATCAAATAATGGGTACAATATTTGTAGCCATAATTATCAAGGCAATAATGTGATAGTCATGAAAATAGATAATCGTATACTAAAAATATCAATATTAAAATTAATTGTTAAATCTAGCAATATAGCCGTCATCGATAAAAATAAAAAATACGCTTCTTGGCAAAGTTAATGATCAGGGATTTTCAATTATTTTTGACTAAGCCATTAAATAAGAAGTTTTTGAGTTGTAAGGTAAGGTAATGTAAAATTAAAAAGGAAGATAGAGCTATATGCATAATATGCAACTGATCGTTAGATACATTATTATTGTGGAAAAACTGGTTGCGAGAATGGGCAAAAAAAAAAAAGTTTTAAATGTAATTATTGTATTGGAACCAAAGTAGAGTCGAGGACCTTGAGCATGACAGCATATAGAAATGTCAACTGCAACGGGCGAACCCGTCACCTCCGGAAGTTTTAACGAATAGTCGTTCTCTCTCCCGTGAAGTGAACGCAGAAGACTTGGACAAAACAGTCCACTGCCAAGCACCGCCACATGCCCGCAAGAGGCCAACGCCTTAACCGCGAGATAGCCAGGAGTGTTACCCAGCGGGCTTACACTCACGCCCTTGCTTCCAATTGCAACCAGATCACTCCGGTCTCTCGATTGGTTACGAGTTCGAGGTCGCTTGCGCGGTCTTCTCCCTTACGAAGCGGTGAAACGGTGTACACCGAATCTATCGCGGACCACGGCATCGTTTGCCCGGCTGTTCACCCAGGATCGGGTAGCCGATGGTCGTTTCAAGAGCTGTCGCTGTAAGGTCCGCAACCACCCCCGTTCTATAGGAAACATTACTGCTTCCAGACTAACCCCGTCAGAGTTCACAGTCGATTGGCTTACGACGCACGGTGCGCAGACCGTCCAGAAGCGCCAGAAGGTTGATTCCTAGGGGAAACTAGCCCTAAGGCCAGAGTCCTACCTGGGCTCGTTTGGGGGCTAACGGGCCCATGATGAGGTGGCCACGATGACCCATGTGCTCAGGGTCGGTCACACTCACGGGTCAACACCCATCCGACGGCCTCCCCGCATGGGGTGCGAATCCCGGGTAGGACACTGGGTCAACCAGTCTCCCCTGGGAATCAAACCTCTGGCGCCCCTGGACGGTCTGCACACCGTGCGGCGCAAGCCAATCGATTGTGCTCTCCGACTAACAGTCGGGGGAGTCTGGGAACTGTATTGTTTCCTACAGAGCGGGGGTGGTTGTCTACCTTACGGCGACTGCTCTTGAAATGACCATTGGCCATCCGATCCCGGTTCAGAGTCGGGCAAAGTACGCCTTGGACCGCGATAGATTCGGTGCACTCCGTTTCACCGCTTCGTAAGGGAGAGGACCGCGCAAGCGACCTCTAACTCGGAACCAATCGAGAGACCGGAGAAATCTGGTCACAATTGGAAGTGAGGGCGCGAGTATCTCGAGCCCGCCGGGTTTATTCCTTGCTAACTATCGGTAAGGCGTTGGACTCTCACGGGTTGTGACGTAGCTGGACGTAGAATTGTACTGTCAAAAGTCTTTTACGTTCACTGCAGGGCGACAGAACGACTAATCGTTAAAACGTCCTGTGGTGACGGGCTCGCCCGTTGTAGTCGACACCGCAAGATGGGCTCGTACTTCATGCGTGGAATCCGCCGGATGGATATTGACCCGTGAGTGTGACCAACCCTGAACAGAATAGGTCTTCGTGGCCAACTCAGCAAGGGCCCATTAGCTCCCTGAGCATGACAGCAGCCTCACCGAGGAAATGAGCTGCCATTAAAAATCCAATTGCAGCAGAACTCTTATTTCTGGCATATGAAAGCGACCCTGTCTACAGCCACACTAATAACACCAACATGTAAGACCTATCATCGCTTTCCACAACAGGATAGATACCTGTCAATCGGCCATTATATTTCAATCGTGGAATTAATTTTGTCGACCATTGTCTCCAAATTTTCAGCTTGAAGCTACACGATGAATTCGAAGCACGATCAGTACCTAATATAAGGCACGAATTAAGTGAGTAATAAGTATATCTAGTTCAGAAGTAACACGATGGATTATACTCGAAAAATACGACGAGCCAATTGGTACAATTGGATGCTTGAAGAAATGAACGTGAATAAATATAAAAATAATAGGCAATCACAAAATAGTGAACGAGATTTTGAATTTTCAGGACAGACCTATTATTGTAAGAAATTCCATGGAATTAAATTGAATGCCGTATATTTAGCGAAATTAATAAATAAGTCGAGTATAAGCAAAATCAAATAAATTAAAAACAAACGTCAGTATAATAAACATCAAATAGTCATGGTTAAAATTTATAAACAAATTAAAAAACAATAATAACTAACAAGTAAACATTCTAATGAACTTAACCAGTAATAATTCTAAAAATAAGTCGGATGTATTTGCCAAAGACTTATTTCATTTGTATATTAATTTCATAAATAAAATCGATGACCGCCCTCGATTGGCCGGCGCGCAGCCGAACCGGGTTGGGAGCCATTGCGGCACTTCAGGCCGCGCGGTTCGTTTCTCGGCTAGCCTCGGGCGGCTCACCGTTAATATTTGACTGAATTTAAATATTATTAGCGCAGCTTGTATGTGGGATATTCCAAGGATATTCGAAATATTGGTCTTTAAGACCAATATTTCGAGTATGATATATATTACTAGTGCGCCCCCTTATGAAACGATTTCAACCACAATCTTTGCAATTCTTGCCATGATCAAATTATTCCAGTATACGAAATTTAAACTTAATGGGATGAAGCGTGTGGGCGCTATCGTGGAGGAATAAATACACACAGACAAACACTTATCACACAGACCGTCTGCTGCCTGGAAATGTTTTTAATAGTCTCGGGGCACTCAAAATTAATATTTTTGAATTCATCTCGAATATTTTTTTTGTGCGTTTACAATACTTTCCCTGCAGGTAGGCTGGTGGGCCGGTAAAGTAAAAAATAACAAAATAATAGCCATTCATCAGCAGAAAAGATTTTATATTTTCAAGACACGCATATTATTGGTACCACTATTTAGTGATTTTTAAATAAATTAATAGAAATCGAATATATCAAAAAAACAAAATTCGAACATCAATAAAATCAACATCAAATAAACATGAAAAAAGTGATAAAGAAAAGTAAAAACAATAATGGTAATCAAATTAAGAAGCAGTCAATCTAAAAAAATCTTGGACTTCTAAAAATCTTCATTTAATAACATAATAATATAAGTTCGCTTAATAATGTTTATTTGGGTCAGACGATCCAACTAGGCAGACTCAACTTCGACAAGGAGGTCTGCCGACGAATCCAGCTCGGATGGGCAGCGTTCAGGAAACTACGCCATATCTTCTCGTCACGAATACGGCAGAGCCTCAAGAGAAATGTATATAATCAGTGCGTGTTGCCAGTGCTGACATATGGCACTGAGACGTGATCGCTAACTATTGGCCTCATACCCACGCTCAAAGTTGCGCAACGAGCCATGGAAAAATCAATGCTTGGAGTTTCACTGCGTGATAGAACCCGAAATGAGGGAATCCGCAGGAGAACCAAGGTCATTGATATAGCTCGTAAAATTGCCAACTTGAAATGGCAATGGACAGGCCATATAACTCGCAGAACCGACAACCGGACCGTTGGATAAAAAAGGTTATCAAATCTCGACTACTAACCGGCAGACGCAGCGTAGGACGGTCACCCACAAGATGGACTGATGACATAGCTAAGGTCATAGGAAGTAGGTGGATGGAGGCGGCTCAGGGCCGCTCGTCATGTCATTCTATGTGGGAGGCCTATGTCCAACAGTGGACGTCTACCAGCTGATGATGACATTTCATTACATTAGATTTACGTCGCGTCCAATGACGGCTAAAAACCGCTCTTGGACGTGTCAAAATATTTGTGTTTTAAATAGTAAGTATCATTACTAATTTAATCTTTACTTAACATACATATATTCATTTTAAAAAATATATAGTATCTAAGAAACTTTGGAACCTACTAAAAGTTATTCCTCGTAGAATCGTATTACAAAACAAATTAAAGGCTTATTTAATAAAATACCTAGTCAATAATTCTAATGGCTACCTACTAAACATACAATAATTAAAATGGTCAGTTTAAAGTTGAATAATCAAAGCAGAAGCCTAACAATTGAAATAGTCAATAAATCGAATATATACGTACTAAAAACTGTACATAGTAACATCCAAAGTAGTAAGTAAATTGTTTAATAATCAAACTAAAGCTAAATCTTACATTTAAATACTAAAAGTACATAATAATATATAAGGTAAGGTAGCCAAATACCGTCCCCTTTTTGTTTTTGAAAGAAAAATATTACAATTTTGGCAAAAAACAACAAATAAATTGAACACATATTTGAGTAATAAAGTTTATTATCATAATTAAGTTACAAAATATAGCAAACATAAATAATAATAATGCTAACACAAAAAATATAGTACAACAAGATTTTGAAGGTAATAATTTTAGCGTCCGAATTCCGTCCCCGGGGACGATATTAGGGTAAGATTTTTATCAGTTAATTACTTAAACAAAAATAACATATGAATGTACTCGAATGTGCTCCGGCACATTTTTCGTGAGACCATTGGAAGCATTTAGTGCATCTGACCCACTTTTCACCCTTTTTGTCGTCGGAAAAATAACGGTGGCAATAATTGCAGGATGATTTAAAAAAAAATAAATTTATATTTAAATTTTAATTTATTTAAAATTTATAAAAAAAATATTTTAAATATATATTTAAATTAAAACAGAATAGATTTTTGCAGCTTTTTCGTACCCTATTTCCTTTTTCTCACCACTTCCACAGCTTTGATCATCATATTTTCATCCTACTTTTTCTTAGGCATCTATATAAAATAAAAACAATAAATTTCAGTAAATAGATATGCAAATTTGAATAAAGTCTTGTTGAATTTCATGTGTACAATCATAAATTTAAAACTGTATTTTCTTATCATATGTGTGCCTAATACCGTCCCCGGGACGATATTAGGCACATATAGGGGGACGGTATTTGGAAAAACCAAGATTCAAATATGGCTGAACATATCGGCCACATTGATAAAATATTATTATAAAAACATTTATTCATTAAAATCTTAAACATCACTGCATTAAAATAACAAATAATCGTTGTACAGAGTCCATTCAAGAGTATAGTAAGTAGAACTAGTAATATAATATGAAAAATTCTCATCTTTGTCAAATATTTTGATATTTTTTCTCTGAGCTGACTGCGCGCGCGACCACACCGTATAACCTAGAAGCATACTGGCTCAATGCGATGTTATTAATGGCGATTACCGTTAGATGTCTCTAGTTGCAAATCTCGAGATATACTGGGGGACGGAATTAGGGCGGGGACGGTATTTGGCTACCTTACCTTAATTATCATTCAAATTGGTACAATATTTGCAAAGTCATGGCCCTCGAATTCGGTCAGATTATAGAAAGGGTGGCCTATCAGCATCTCCTTAACGTTTTTTTTAAATTTGATGATGATGATAATAAGTTGTTCACGCACCCGTGTCGAATAGTCTTTTCGGTTACGGGACCAGGGCATAAGCGATGACTATGATTACGATGACTATGATAAAGGCATGTCGTTACAAGCTTTTTCCTTTGGATATTAACAAAGAATATTTGAAGTCGTCCTAAGTGCAAAGTTACAAACCCATGATTCTACTTAATCCACTCAAGGCGAGAGAAAGTCCTCGGTTGAAATATGACAGTATGTCGCGGAAGCGTTGCGCGCTCGCTGGGCCCGCGGGAATCGGCGACGAAGCGCTCCAAGAGTGAGAGGATTACACCGACATAAATCTCAGTCGGGAATTCCCTAGTCGTCGGCGCCGCGCGCTAGATGACTACACAAATAATGATCATCCTGTCTTGCGGCAGCTTTACGGATGGACGGACGCCAAAAAGCCACGTGCGATACATATTTTAATGGAAATGGGACTCTAGACTCTATGATATTTTATAAGGCTTGTGCAATATCCCGCCTCGTAACTAAATCGTCTGACGGGGATATCAAGTGGGTTGTTGCGGTTCAATCAAAAAGACAGTGGAAGCGTAGGAGAAATTGAAAATTGAATTAGAATTAGAATTGAAAATTGGTCATCGATATACGCTACTGAAAGGAATGTCACGTACCTCGTACGAGCGTCGTATGGTGACTGCAGCTTGAGGAGAGGAGTCCTCGGCGGCCGACGGAGGACGACACTAGTTTTTGGGGTTCGAAATCGGCACTCGCGAATGTCACAAGGGCGGTGCGTCTGCGTGTATCGCCTGCTTGAATGTTGTATGCAAGTGCACTGGCGCACGGCGCGAAGCGAAGGGTTGAGCTAACGAAGCTCGTAAGGGCACTTTCGAAGTCATTTAGCCGGGAATCCGCAGTCGAAACGGTAATTGTCCGGTTATAGAAAACGATTGCGTTGCGCTCGATCTACACCGTAGGCGCTCGCCTGTTACTTGACGTCTGCAACGTCGCTCTCCCGCGTACAGAGCGCTGATTTATCGGTGAGCGTGTTAGTACGCGCCAATTCCAACAGATAGCGTATAATCGATTTGTGACCCGAGGAAATATGAAATATATATTTAAATAAAATAGAAATACCAAAGGGTAATATTGAACAAGGCTCTAACTTCCTAGTAACATAAAAACGAATTTACCGCGTTGAAGGACAATGGTTAATTTTGTACTCACTTGCATAATTTGTTGTAACACTTCGCCACATAAAACAAACGAAAGCTTATTACAAGTGTACCATTTTATTTTACAGCAACTAAACTGAAATACGTGGCTGAAAATAGTTATAGAATGTTGAATTTACAAAATATTTTATTCAATAATTACATTTTTTTTTGTAAAATACCTTATTTTTTTCGTATTATTGAAACAATGCAGTTGTTTATTTTATTTATATACATAAAATATATAGAAAATATCACAAAATATTAACCTAGATCATTATCAAATATTAATAGTAGAATCAAATATATAATGTTGTCAACTACAACGGGCGAACCCGTCACCTCGGGAAGTTTTAACGATTGGTCGTTCTCTCTCCCGTGAAGTGAGCGCAGAAGACTTGGACAAAACAACCCACCGCCAAGCTCCGCCACATGCCCGCAAGAGGCCAACGCCTTAACCGCGAGATAGCCAGGAGTGTTACCCAGAGGGCTTGCTTCCAATTGCGACCAGATTGCTCCGGTCTATCGATTGGTTACGAGTTCGAGGTCACTTTCGCGGTCCTCTCCCTTGCGAAGCGGTGAAACGGTGTATACCGAATCTATCGCTGACCACGGCATCCTTTGCCCGGTTGTTCACCCAGGATCGAGTAACCGATGGTCGTTTCAAGAGCAGTCGCCGTAAGTTCCGCAACCACCCATTCTCTATAGGAAACAGTACTTCTTCCAGACTCCCCCGACTGTTAGTTAGAGTGCACAGTCGATTGGCTTGCACCGCACAGTGCGCAGACCGTCCAGGAGCGCCAGAAGTCCTACCCAGGCTCGCACTTCATGCGTGGAGGCCGCCAGATGGGTGTTGACCCGTGAGTGTGACCAACCCTGAGCAGAATGGGTCTTCGTGGCCAACTCAGCAAGGGCCCATTAGCTCCCAGTAAAATCAAATATTAATACAACGTGAATTTAAAAATATATGTATTCTGAAGACTTACACAAATATTAATATCCTGCTATATGATCCCTATTTATTTCCTGCTCGGAACTTGGTCCTTTTGACGTGAAAGCAAATATTAAATTTCATAGAAATGGGTACTGTCAATAATATCCGGTCGTGGTTTTATTTGCCTTTGGAAGAATGTCTATTATTTACATGCCTTTGTGCTGAATTCCCAAATATTTTCTCCGTTTGGGCATCCGCGATATAGCAGCGTTGAAAAGAGCGTATGCCGGAAAATCGAAACCCCTTCATTGTGCGTGATTATTTTCCGGCCATGCAAATGCCCCATCGTCCATTACGGGGCCTTCCTCGTTTATGGTAGCCCGTCGCGCGCGCGGCGTTTTTCCTCGGTGACAATGGTCTCTATGCCGCCTGACAATACTGTTCATTTGTCCACAACGCCCGCCTTCCTCCCCGCGTCGTGCAGCCGCCCGGTATTCTTTTCAAAATACTCGGGGGAAAATATCGCTGTAATATGCCTTCCTGCCCTCGTGTATTGTGCGCTCGGGGATGTTTGTTTACGTATGGAAATTGAGAAAGGAGGGCTTTGTGCACGGGAAAGAATCCAAATTCGTGGTTATATGGTCCTTTTCTAGATGTGCCACCTCCAGACGCAATACGAATCTTGTACTGTTTATTGAATGGTATACTGTGTGAGTCTGATTATCCAACTATCCGTCTGTTTTGTTTATTCCTATTCGGAGAATAATAATACCTTTGATAAAAAAAAACAAATATGTGTTTTTTATTCTTATTAGTGAAAAATCACCATCCAGGACATTCTGCTCATGTACCGAGGGCTCAAATTGCTTACTTTTCCTATAGTTACACTTCAATGGCATATTGAATATAATCATGCATATTACATTAGTATGTATGTTTTTTATGTATTTTTTTTTAATATCTAGAACAAACATAATTAATACCTAATTCATTACTAAATATTGAATAAAACTAAGAGTGGAGCAGTAAATAAGTAGAGTGCTCAACTAATTAGTAAAACAGGTACAAGCCCATGTGGATTTTACTGCCTCATTAGGCCTAGGCCTGTGCCGAGGCAGTAGTCTAATAATGTTTGATGGCCCAAGAGCAATCGTGTATTAACACATATATGTTATACATAATATATACACACATGATATTACATTACACACATGATACATGATTATTATCATGAAACATTTGATCACCCCTTTAATTACAGAAGCATGCTTTATTGGCTTCAAATTCGTGAACGTAGAAACTTGCATATTCTTTCCCTTCTTTATTACACCCTATAAAATCCCACTGCTCCCTTCGCTTGCCTCTTCGAGGAGGCTACCGGGTGGGAGCTGAACCGTTATTTGGGCAGACCAAGGTAACACAATTAAGACCATCACCACCCAAACTACATGGAACTATTAGAAACCAAATTACAATACATCACCCAATCAACTCACTAATACATTTAACCGGTCCGAGATATAATAATCGACCTGTATATGTATAATACTATTTGATATTCAAATGAAGCCTGTGAATATTCAAAATTATTATTCATCTTGTATTCCCTATTTATTCCCGGAAGTTAATTCTTTGACGTGAAAGCAAATATTAAATTACGTAGAAATGGGTATTGTCAATAATATTCGATCGTGTGTTTATTTGCCTTTGGTGGAATTTTCATTATTTACTTGCTTTGTTCTGTATTTCCAAATATTTTTCCCGAATGGATATAGCGGTATAGCGGTATCTGCGATATAGCGGCGTCGAATAGAGCATAGGCCGGAAAATCGAAACCCCTTTATTGTTCGTGATTATTTTCCTGCCATGCAAATGCCTCATTGTCCATTACGGGGCCCTCCTTGTTTATGGTAGCGCGTCGCAAGCGCGGCGTTTTTGCTCGGCTACAATGGCCTTTATGCGGCCTGACAATACTGTTCATTTGTCCACAACGCCCGCCTTCCTCCCGCGTCGTGCAGCCGCCCGGTGTTCTTTTCAAAATACACGGGGGAAAATATCGCTGTAATATGCCTTCCTGCCCTCCTATATTGTGCGCTCGGGGATGTTTGTTTACGTATGGAAATTGAGAAAGGAGGGCTTTGTGCACGGGAAATAATCCAAATTCGAGTACACGCGCTTTTGAGAGTCACGTTAGTGTACGCTAGTGGGGTTTATTCCGCTTTTCATTTTTTACGTTTTTTAATCTGTGACTTGTTTCTACTTCAATTAAACTTCTAAATTCTTACTTTTTTCTGATTATAGATATAATGTATGAGTTTGTTACTGTAAAATGGAGCCCAAAATCAGCAGAATATCGAAGTAAAATACGAAGTATGTTTGAAGCTTTTATTTTGGAAGGCCAATGAGGAGTTTAGCCAAAATGTATCGTTTTTCTCCTTGTGCTAAGAAAACACCGTAATCAGTTTCCATAATTTCCTCGTGAAATCATCAGTCATCGTCATCGTCATCGTCATCGTCATCGTCATCGTCATCGTCATCGTCACAGAAGTGTGAAAACAATATTTGCCTTGCCGTTGTATTTAAGAAAATACTACATCATTATGGAAAATAGCCACTTTAATACCACGAATATATTACAAACATATTACGATTACACTACTTTTGCCATCGGCAAGGGAGGGGTGTCGGCGGGAGGAAGGGGGGGGGGGGGCAGTTTCTAATTCACTTTATCACGAGTGCCTACAGTTCGAAGAAGATAGACTAAGTACTCAGAATGTATAAAATTCCCGACGAAAATATTCTTCTTCTTTTGATATTCTTCTTCTTCCCTAGTTTCCTATCCCTCATTATCTAGTGTGCTTTTATAGATACCAAGGTACTAAATTATTCTTCTACTTCCGATATTCTTTTTCTGCTGTGATCCCTCCCGATTTAAAGTTTAGAGGAAATGTTATTATTGAATTTAGGTATTGCCAAGTTTAAGCGAGTGAATAGGATAATGTTTGAACGAGGATGTTGGTGCGCGACTGAAGTTACGAGGGTGTATGGATGAGGATTTTACTTGTGCTCCTAGTATCTCGTACTGGGCACTGCTCGAGTTTGTGGGGATGCACTGATGCTTCTCGATCAGAAAAGGGCGGAAAAGGAAACCAAAGAGCCGGACTCGTTGAGCGACCTCGTGAGAGGGGTACCGAGTATGCCGTAGCAACCTTGGGGGAAGTGATCACTCGAGGAATGATTCTTTGGTTGCGTTTTTGCCGGTTTATGTAGGCCGATATATGATGCAATCCAAAATATTCCGAGTAAAAGTATTGTTTCATCGTGATGATTCATCGCTACACGAGGTAGCAAAATAGCTGAATTTGTGTCAGTGTATTTCACTGGAAATCAATGCATTTGTTGAGGGCTTAAGGGCCTTAAGGGCCGTTACACTACCATCGGTTCCTATCCCTCCTTATCTAAAGTGCTTTAATAGATAATTAAGTATTCAGGTGGTATAAAGTGTCGGACAAATATGTTTTTCTTCCTCCGATATTTTTCTTCTTCTGTGGGTTTCTATCCCGCCATATCTAGAGTGATTTAATAGACACCCAAGTACTAAAACATTCTTCTACTTCCGATATTCTTTTTCTTCCGTGGGTTTCTATCCCGCCTTATCTAGAGTGCTTTATTTTATTTTATTTCAACAAAAGAGAAAAACAGCGCTCGGGTCTTAAGTTAATAAATAATAATAAAAATATTACGGCCAAAATAGTCAGCTCGTCGATACAATTAAACAAAAATCAGCATCCCTAGATACGGGTCTCTGACCTAGTTAGGAATGCGGATAAACATTTTCACCATAGGATGTGCTCAATCTCTCCCAACTCAACCATATTATGTAAATGGTGTTTATATGACATATTATATGAAGTTATTGTAAATTAATAAATAAATAAATAAAAAATAAATAAAATAGTCTTCTGATAATATACAGTTTATGTGCGTGATGTTGTAACATTTATATATTATATTATATAATCATGTTCTCTCGATTTGTGAGTGTGTATGAGAGAGTAGGATGAGTGTGTTTATATGTGTGATTGTGATGTGTGTTTGATGGGTGTGTGTAAGTACATCTACGTGTATGTGTCATAGTTGTGTATATATGAGAGTATTTGATTCTGCACAGGTGTGTATCTGTTCAAGCTTTTATGGTCTGGTCTATTACCGCTCTGATAAACTCGTTTTTGTTGAATTCCTTGCTTGATTTGTATGGAGTCTGGGTACATTGAATACACTTGGGTGACGAAATCTGGGCGAGGGGACATTTAAAGCTATTTTGCTTAGAATTTGTGGGCTGTTGATACGATGCGAAAGTATATTGTGGAAGAATGTCATATCAGTCACTTTACGTCGCTGCTGAAGACTCAGCATTTCGAACCTTGCCAAGCCGTCAGAATATGAGGTATATTCAGCAAAGGTTCGATGACACAAGTGCCTTACGAAGGTTTTCTGAATACGCTCTATACGGTCAATGTGTACATTGTACTGCGGTGACCATATAGGTGACGCAAACTCCACTATACTGCGAAGGTTGGCGTTATAAGGAGTAAAGAGCATATTAATGTCGGAGAATAGTTTGCATGCTCTCAATAGATATTGCTTTAATAGATACTTAAGTACTCAGGATGTATACAGTTTCGGACAAATATGTTTTTCTTTTTCCGATATTCTTCTTCTTTTGTTGGTTCCTATCCCCCTTTATCTAAAGTACTTTAACTTCGAAGAAGGTATACCGATTACACAGGATGCATAAAGTTTCGGACTGAAATATTCTTCTACTTCCGATTTACTTCTTATTTCGTGGGTTCCTATCCCGCCTTTTCTAGAGCGCTTTATTATATAGTCAAGTACTCTGGATATATAAAGTTACGGACGAAAACACATTAACCTTCAGATGAAACAGTCCTTGGGTACTTGCCGGGAAAGTATTGGGGTGACACAATCATATTTTTTTTCAAATAGTAGATAGCTCAAATCTAGGAATAATCTCAATCTATGGATAGCTCAAATCTAGGAGCTAAAATATTTCGTATCCGAAGTGAAGAAATGCTCGCCCATATCATCTAATTATTGGCTTTCGTTTCTCTTAAAACTATATACGGAAAAACTCTATTTTATGTTAAATGGTAAACTTTATTATACAGCTATTACTTTAAAGAAGACATTATTCTATCGAATTATTCTTATATTTTTCACTGTATTATTATATTGTCAAAATGTTGTTATATATATACTTATATGTGTGTATTTTGTCACGTATTTGGTGAGTATTTATTATAAATATATACGACTTATACTCACAATTTTTATATCTCACAAATTCAGCCTTTACAAGTATTCTACTATACACGTATTTGCAAGTACACCAACGCAATTTGCCATTATTTTACCTTCCTTGCTAGATAAATATGTTTTACTAGATGCATATACCAGGCACAATTATTTATCAAAATGAATGATCTGGCCTATTCGTTAGATGAACTTCAGCAAATTACTTGCGAGGTATTCGACTGCTTAAGGATGTGCAAAAAATTTATTAAAAATATCAAAGGCATTAATATCCTCACTATGAATATTCGGAGTATAAATAAAAACTTTTCCGATTTTCTACTGCTTTTGCATAGTTTCGACTACCTTTTCGACGTTTTAATATTGACCGAATGCTGGATTAATGATATGTACACTCCAAAAATCATAAACGGGTTCACTTCTTTTTTTCTAATGGCATTAGGTTACAGAATGATGGCGTAATTATCTATGTAAAATCTAAACTGCAGGGGGTAGTAACGGAAAAAATGGTTGACGAATCCAACTGCCTTCATCTGCTGCTAGATGGATGCATTAAATTCGCAATATATAGATCTCCGAGTTATTCTAATTTAACACGTTTTTTGCTATCATTAGATAGGCTATTAGAATTGTATACTAGTGAGTCTAATCTCATCGTAACCGGAGACTTAAATATAAATATCATAAATGAAAAACACCGGCAAGCAGATGACTATCTGGACATGATGGCTCACCATGGTCTTCACTCTGCTATTGATAAGCCAACCAGAATTGATGGGTGCCATATTAGCTGTATTGACCATTTCATGGTAAAGTCGAAACTTCAGGTGAAATCTTTTATTTATGAAGCATGTATTACTGACCACTTTGCCATTGGTATATGTATATCTAAAAACATGAATAAAACTTTAAAGAAAAATATTATCAAAAAAATAACTAATAAAGAACTCTTTTTAGAAACAATTAGAGCTATGGATTGGAATCCAGTCCTTCAAAATTGCAATACTAACTTAGCAGCTGAACTTTTCCTGAATAACATTACCCTTGCCATTAAACTTGCGTCTACAGAAAAAAAAACAAAAATTAGTCGATCGAAAATTAAAATAAAACCCTGGATAACGGATAGACTATTGTCATGTCTTAGGAAACGTGATAAAATTCATAAAATGATAAGATGCAATCCTAATGACATACAACTCCTAACTTATTATAAAAAATACCGTCATATATGTAAAAGGCTCATTGAAAAGACAAAGGAAAATTACTACAAAGAAAAACTTGAGGAAGTAAATGGAGATCCAAAAAAAACATGGAACATTATCAAGGACATAGCTTATGGTAAAAGTGAACAGAGACCAATACACTCAATTAAAATTAATAACGAAGTAAAAACGATTGATCAACATCCTAAAGAAACCTTAAATTACATCAATAAATATTTTGTCACTATTGGAGAAAACCTAGCAGGCCATATTCTTAAGAATCTGAATAGTACTGAGACCGCGTTGGCGGACGCCATCGATATTACTCAGAAAAAACCGTCTTTATTTAAATTCACTCCAACTAATATTGACGAGGTCAGTAAAACAATTAGAAGCTTAATAAAATCTAACTGTGCTCCTGGTTATGATGGAATCGATGGAGATTTGCTTAAGATTGCTATTGACTACGTCTCAGAGCCCATAGCTCACATAATAAACCAAAGCTTTATTACGGGTGTCTTTCCGAATTGCCTTAAATCAGCCAAGGTACGGCCTATACATAAATCAGGGAGCACTGACAGTATTACCAACTATAGACCAATCTCCTTGCTAAGTATCACCTCGAAAATTATAGAAAAAATTGCTAAATCTCGGCTTGTATCATATATTGAGTCGGCAAAATTGCTCTCCAACAATCAGTACGGCTTTAGGCAGGGTCGAGGAACCAACGATGCGATTAATTCTGTAACTGAATATATAGCAAAAAACATCGATAATGGCAAGAAACCCATCGCTACGTTCCTCGACTTGTCTAAGGCATTTGATACTGTATGTCATAACATTTTACAACGTAAACTATTGAGTTACGGCATAACTGGCAAGGAGAATCAGTGGTTCAAAAATTACCTAGAGGACAGATCGCAGATCACGGTAATCGAAGGAATCGAAAGTGATAATGCAAAAGTTCGATATGGCGTTCCCCAAGGCAGTGTCCTCGGCCCGGTCCTCTTTCTATTGTACGTCAACGAGATATGTGACCTGCCACTCGGGGACAACACACGGATCGTCTCTTTTGCAGATGACACTGTTCTGCTGACGGTAGCCAATTCATGGAAAGAAGCTTTCGAAAAATCGCAGATGAATCTAGACATTGTGAAAGGTTGGCTAGATAGACACGTGCTGACGCTGAATGCTTCAAATACTAAAATGGTCTCATTTGGATTGCGATCAGACGTTACAACAAGCGAATTCCAACTAAAGGTTCACTCTATCAACTGCCCTAAGCCACCCAACTGCGCCTGCCCGATCGTTCATAAAGTAGGCGAGATTAGGTATCTTGGTTTGACCATTGATTCCAAGTTAACCTGGAAGAACCAACTAAATGAACTTACATCACGCACTCGAAAGTTAGTATACGTCTTTCGTGAGCTACGTAATATTCTGGCAAAACCGACGTTAAAAATTGTGTACACGGCGCTTTGCCAAAGCTTATGGATGCACGGTATCATTGCATGGGGGGCCTGTACGAAACAAGTACTTGAACCACTGGTTAAAGCCCAGAAATTATTATTGAGGGTTACTTACAGAAAACATCCCCGCCATGACTCTGACCTGCTGTTCAGCGAAGCAAGTGTTTTGGATATTCGTCAGTTGTTCGTGAAACAATGCCTAATACATTTTTACAAGACCTTAGAGAAACGTTCCCGAAGCCAACAGCAAAGACCAACTAGAATGGCTGAAGGGACGAACTATGTAATTCCTCACGTACATACAACCTTTGCCCAAAGACAGTTGTATTTCATCGCCCCAAAAATTTTTAATACTTTAGAAGAGTCAGTAAAAAAATTTCAAAATATACACCAATTTAAGATAAAAGTAAAAAAATGGCTCCTTTACGAAGTAGGTCGTACAAAGACTGAAAATGAATTGCTTCATACAATAATTTAAAATATGTGTGTGTGTGTGTATTATTATATATGTATGTATATATGTTTGTATGTGTATATGTGTATATATGTATGTTACTAACCCTTTATCATATATATTTGTATTAATATGTTTACTATTTTATGCCATTTTATTTTTTAATTTTCTTTTTTTCAGTTATTTTCTTATATTTTATTTCTTTATTCATTATCTTAGTGTTAGTATTGAAAGTAGTCTATTAGTCAGTACTACTCAAACGCCAGTACTACTCAAAAAACAAAGGCTATATATTTCGTATGCCCAGATACAGGCTGTTCGGTCTAGTTGGGCATTCGTCTAGAATGATCGTATGGGATGTATTCATTTTCTTATTACTTATATAAATAATTACAAATCATATATGTACGATCTCACTGTTAACTCTATACCAAGTTGTAACAAATAAATAAAAAAAAAATTAAAAAAAAAAATCAGAACCGAATACCAACAAGACAAGTTATACAAAATAGCCTTATAATACCCAGAATGAAAACATCATTTGGACAAAGACATTACTCTTTCATTGCGCCGAGATTTTACAATCTGATCAGTATGGAAATAAAAATTAATTTGACATTTAGGGAATTCAAAAATAAATTAAAGAAATGGTTATCGAATCATGACAGACTAACGATACATCAAATGTTAGAAATAATAGTTTAATAAAACTTAGGTGCACAAATTTAAACATATGTTTAAACATTTATGTTGAATATATTTTAACATTGAACTAACTACCAAAAATTATTTGACTTTGTTGTTATATATTATTTTGACAATGAATTGTACTTTTTTTGACTAGATATTTTTATATTAAATCCTTTATTACTTAACATATATTAAATATTAATTACTGTTCCTTTCTTTTCTCACATATAATTTTATTTATATTATTTAATCGAATGTTATATTATTGTCGAATATATAATGGAATTCCATTTTATTTATTAAATTATCTTTTAATATTTTTTATTATTATTATTTTTTTTTTTGAAGACCACAGTTTAGGGCAATTTAGTGTTATTAGCTTTTTACTAAATCTTGTACATCTGTAAGCAATCAAGCTCAAGCAAACTTGATTGTAATATTATAGTCCTGTCCACCCTAGAACGGGCTAGTCCCAGTTGGGTGACAGAATCAAATAAGCAAACGGTTAAGGTTTTGCCATTCGGTTCCTGTTATTTTTGTAAGCAAATCAATGTTTTATAGTAATTAATTCCTAAATAAATAAAATAAAAAATTAAGAGAAGTGGTTCACTCATTTACAAAATCAAAGTTACGCTTCATTCCTTTCGCGCACAGGCGCTGACCACAATTGGTGTGGCACTGCGTCTGGAAGACGGGTTTTCGAGTTTAGACATCCTTATTCGCGGCAGAATACATGCGGAATATCGTATCTGTCCGTATGGCGAGTCGGCTATTTCCACAAAGTCGACCGCGACCCATTGACAGAACGCGAGTCAGTGAAATATATTGTCGCGCTAAAATTGATCAAAGAAAGAGGATTGGTGTTAGTCCGCTGGAAGCGGGGAAAGGGGAGGAGGCAGACGAAGGGGAGGGAGAGGGGGGGTTAACAGTAGGGGGTGCTTCACTCCGCAATTGCTGGCCGCCCCTTCGCAAATACGAGATAAAAGTACAAAGAGAGGTCGACGAAACCGCTGAAACGAACACTATTTGAACTGACTGCTTGAAATTGTGAGGTTGCCAGCTGAATTTCGGCGTATAATGATATAAATTAAACCTCTAGAATATACTGGTGAGTTGTCAGCTAGTGCACCCTTCACCCCAGGAAGGCATAACGGTAATTATGGTTTTTGTAACCTGGACTGAACGTAGAGAATCAGGGACGAAAACAAGTAAGAAACGATAGTTTCTGAATCGAAAGATAGTTTGTATTATAGTATTATACATCTATTCATTTTTTTTAAAATACGAAGGCATATTGCTGGATTGACAATAAAATATATATTTTTGATTATTCTACATAGAATTTGCATTTCTATTTTATTGTATTATTCTCCCTGACTCTTAAATCACATTAGTATATCTTGATTATTTGTATGTAGGTAATATTACAGCCATTACAACTATCACGATAGTTATGTTTTTAATAATTACATTTTTAGCATTTAATTTTGTGACGCATCCAAGTGTAGGAATGCCTATCTACTGGAGTAGTTGATTGTATTGTATTGTATTGCATTGCAGTACTGTTAGTAGCCCTTAAAAAGTATTGATTGTTAAAATAAATCATTTGTATATTTTGACTCAAGCTACAATTTACACAATATACAATATGCACGATTTAAAAAAAAACGAAAAACTGCAGAAAAAGAAGTGGCCTAATAATACTTTACACCATCAAGTTAAAGTACGATATAACAACCGTGCAAAATATTATTATTAAGTTAATGATTATTTTTAAAAACAAAACTTTAAAAAGCTTTTATTGAATATATCTAAACCAATAAACAATTGCTGTATTAATTTTGACTATTACGACCAGAAAACTTGCAAGCACTTAAAATAAAAAAGAAAGACAATTTCCAAGATTTTACGCCTTTCTTTTGCGTTATCACCAAGAAATTAAATTATTTTTACTTTAAAATATTGAACAAAGATTCATTTTCATACCCTTTTTTTTTTTTTTTTAATAAATTTATTCATAGAAAAAGATACATTTTTTAAATTATTACAATCTTGCCAAACTGGTATACAGTTTGTTAGAGAGACAAACTCCTATTTTTCTAATCTTACACTTCTAATTTTGTGATACAAAAATACATTATTAAAATATAAAAAACAATGCACAGCAGTATTACTACTGGTCTTACTACAGGCTTAAATTAGGCCAGTATTACTACAAGCTTAAATTATAGAAACGTATAACAAATTTAATTATTACCACTAATTTCACTACAAACATCCAACAGGTAGCTTTTTAATCTCTTTTTAAACATCTGTTTGCTCACGCTTACACAGTCTTCCTCAGATACAATAGTGTTAAAGATTCTTGGAATGAGGTACTTTAACGTCCTTTCACCATAGTAGTTGTTCGCTCTTGGTTCTTCAAACCTTTACGGACTTTTTCTCTAACATTCCTATTGTACTGTATTGGTATTTTAAATTCTGAATTTCTAAAATGCTCCATTGCTAGTAAGAATGTAATTTATTCATGTATAGGTAATATTATATCGCATCGCTTAAACAACAAGTTATAGTTCTTTTTACATTGAGTTAACACATTTTTATTTACTAAAAGTGTTATCATTCTACGTTGCAAAATAAATATTTTATCTATATATGTGCGAAAAGTACGACCAAATGAAGTGAGAGCATAGCTCAGTACTGCATCAGCGAGGGCATGATATACTAAGAGTAATGTTGGTTTATCTACAATATACTGAAGGTGATTAACTTTGGTCCTATGATTATATTATTAATCTAATATTAAGCTGTGTCATTGCTTCCCCAATATAAAATGCATTGCAAGTCCTGCACAGTAGTTAATACATTTATTGGATAGCAACTGCAATTGAAAAGAACCTTGTAACTATTTCTGGTATTAGAACTAGCAAAAAAGTTGCTTTTATCTAATAAAGGACAGGTTTTACAGCGTGCATTAGGGCCCAAATTATTATTTTTTAAGCATAATTTTGTTTATTTTAGTTCACTATTCATTTTATATTAGTAGGTTTATGAAATGATAAAATTGGCGGTATATCCAATATAAATTTGGCTGATAGATCGTTCGGAATAATAAGCAATTTATTTATTTTATTTTATTTATTTATTTATCCAATTTTTTATAGTTACACAAAATAGATTGCTTTCAGTTTTTTACACATTTAAAAAAATACATATGATAAAAATCGCGAATGGGCATTACTTGTCAGGATTACATCACCCCACTAGGTATACGCCTGTGTTGGGGTGATGGATACAAAGTTCTGTGGTATTTGCTGAGCCTGTACGCCTTGCCTGCTGTCCTTCTTCCGTCTCATAAAAAACAATACGTAATATAATTTAGCATAATATAATATAAATAATATAATATAACATAATATAATACAATATAATATAATATCATATATTATAACATATAAAATAATGTATCATATTTATACATAATATAGTATAACATAATAAAATATAACATATTATAATCTGTATATCTGTATATCCATAATATACATCTGTATATCCTATAATTTGTGGTTAGAAATAAAATATTTTAATATATCATACTTTCGCATTCATCTCTAGTATAATTTGAGAGCCAATGGGACACCCGTCTCTTGAACTGGTTGTCGGTTATGTTTAAAATCTGTCCTGTGTACGAGTTAAATATATTATAGAGTTTAGGTCCGAGATAAGCGTAGTGTCGTTGTCCGAATTAATCTGTTGAAAATTATTATAAGTGTAACATTTTATTCTGCAGCCGCTAAGCTAAAGTACTTGCATGAAAAAGTTATAGAGTGTTGAAATAGTAAAAAAAAATATTCAATAATTACGCGGTTTTAGTAAAATATCTTATTTACTTCGTTTACAATTGTTTATATTAACGAAACAACGTATCTTAGCCGGGTTTGGGCTTTTTGGAATCGTCCTAAGATATGCTCTGGTAATTAATGTTTTCTAGAATTTTAAGCTATTGCATAGCTTTTATCGCGGGCCTAGGCCAGCGCGGCGACCGAATGAAGAAATTTCTTAACGAAAATAATGATTTTAAACTGATAATTACGTCTAAACGAGTACTGCTTACGATTCGAAAAAAATATATGTTAAACAAGAACATTTTCCTAATATTCTTAGCTTTGAATATTTTAGATTTTGTTTATATTACATAATGTAATTAATTTGTGAAATTAGGTCCAACCGAACACAAAAACGACTACTACGCAAATACTATCTGGCGTATTATTATTAAACCTGCACCATTTTAAAGATAATTTAATTATCTATCTTTTTATCTACGATTTTTTTCGAATAATCCGGTTTTTTTGCTTTATCGAATAAAAAATTCGTGCGCGGCGCATAATCGGAAGACGCTTAAATTATTCTGAATCATTTGCTACCGCAGCCGCAAATGATTCGAAATAATTTCAACGTTTTCCCATAGAGCGCAGTTATCTGATATCAGAAAAAAATAATTAAATAATTATAATTGCATAAGTTGTTAAAAATGCTATGCAATAGCTTTACCGCGGCAGTCCCCGAGTGCCACACGTATTTTTTTAGAATTGTCTTTAGATATACTCGGTTCATGAATGATTTCCAGGGTCTTAAGTTTTCCAGGCTGTGATGATGAATCCGGAAGTTTGGATCCAGCCAGCATCGAAAATTGAAACTGTAAGTAATTATTAATTTTAAATATGTACGTATAAATAAAATATAAATTATATTTGTATGTATATATGTATATATACACTTTAGGGTTTTTGGTTAGTAAAAGGATAGAGTTGAGTACCTTAGCCGAACGTTTCGGAGCCCGTGGCTCCTTCCTCAGCGACGAGAAGAATACTGGCATCCGCTGCTGTCACCAACGGCTACCCGCTTTTCTTCCGTGGTACTAGGAGAATGGTGATTAGGCGGGATAATATAGAATTTAATTTGAAATAGTATTGATATAATATTAGACATTATAAAAATAGAAAAAAAGATTTTAAAAAATGATAAAAAAAGATTAAAAAATATTTTTTTTAAAAAACAATTTAAACATCTGTGTAGCTGGTAAAGGGTGTGGGTGTGAGAGTGATATGAATGTGATGATATGGTTGTGATATAAATATATATGTTAATATATGTTAATATAATGTTAATATAACACCGCTTTTAATGTTGATGTTTAGTCCGCACCCTTGGCATGCCCCCAGCACGCCGTGTATATATAGGTATATAAATTACTTATTTTGAAATGATGTTGTATAAATATAAATTATATATGTTTGTATAAACTCTACAACTTTTGCGGTTATTTGACAATTTGTGGTGGGAGAGGGGACGGGACGAATCCTTGCCGTGTGGAATTGAACGACGTTTTCTCTCAACTAATAAATATTTACTAATGTATTTTGTTTCTTAATTTAGTTTGTAAAATATTTTTCAAATCATTTCGAACGGCATAAGTTATAACCGGCACGAGAACATGTTTTTAAAGAATTATGTATGTAATGTAGCACCCTGTAAAGGATGTAATATCACTGCAAACCCAGAACGTGTATAGAGTCGAATGCAGATGTGGTTTAGCCTACGTTGGACAAACGAAACGGCCCATAGCCACTCGACTGATGGAACACATCAAAGCTGTTAAAAAAGTTCAGCGAGAAAAAACGGCGATCTGCGAAGACATATCGGATAACGGAACTAACCACTGGGTGCAGTTTCAAAATCCCCTTTTGCTATCCAAAGAACACTTTTACTTCCTTCGCGTGATCCGGGAAACCACTGAAATAAGAAGAACCCCGCACTTCAATAGAGACGATAGTTACAAACTCTTTTCTACGTGGAACCCTCTTCCTAAAATGGTTCTAATGCCCATCGCCGAGCGCAAGGACTTAAAACAAGATACAGTTAGTGTTGTGTGCAAGATGAACTTTCGAAATTCGCACGCGCCGAGCACGCCTTCCCACCACCGTTAAAATCAACGCAGTGGCGGCAGCGGTATGTGGCCTACCCGCGGAGCATCGGATAGACAGCTCTTTCAGTCGACCTTAGAAAACGGGGGTTGCATTTTCGCCGTAACGTCGGATATTACAAACTTCACGCGGTCATTTCGTTTTTATCTTATTTATAATGTTTGCAAATGCCCATTGCCGAGCGTAAAGATGTAACAAAATAAAGTGAGTGTTGTGTGCACGGCGGATTTTCAACATTTGCGCGCGTCAAACCCGCCACATCACCACCGTTACAATTTGCAAAGTAACAGCAGCAGTTTGCCGCCTACCCGCAGAACAATGGATGACGATTGACAGTACTTTTATCTTCCCTAGATAATGGTGGTTGCATCATCGCCGAAATATTGGGTCCTACAAACTTCACCCGGTAAATTCGTTGTATCCTATTTATAATTGATACCACCTATTACGCATCAGAAATTGTTTGGAGAGAACTGAAGTAATATCGGCCTATTATGCGCTAGTTGAGTCACACCTGCGCTATGGTATTCTTTTATGGGGTAATGCAGCACACATCAACAGTGTATTCACTCTCCAGAAAAGAGCCATACGTGCGATAGTAGGTATTGGTCCACGGCAGTCATGTCGTGAACACTTCCAAAAACTAGGGATATTGACCGTATATGCGATTTTTGCTCAAGAAGCTCTTTGCGAATTCTATTGCAATAAGAGCTCGGCCATATCCCACGAGGAAGTACATCGGCATGACACCAGGAATAAAACCCTGTATCTCCAACCGTTCGTAGCACGTACTGCCAAGTTCCAGGCGACTAGTCGATACTTAGGCCTCAAACTTTTCAATAAATTGCCCGAAAGACTAAAAGCAATTAAAAACATCGATATTTTTAAGAGATCCATCCGAGTCTATCTGCTTAAAATCAACATGTATGCCCATAACGACTTCTAAAAATATTTTGAAAATACATAGCATCGTATCTACCCATTTAATCTAATACATATTATTTACCGTTAATTGTTTTGTTGTAAACTGTTATCATATAGTCTATGTTTTTGTAAATTGGTAAGTTTAAAGCTATATATTGTATATCATCTCTTGTCTAAATTGAGTAACTAGTTTAAGATTAATTACTGTCATTCCTACACAATTCTATGGTTGTATTGGAAATAAATACCTTTTACTTTTACTTTACTTTACATCATTATCTCAATTATACTTTCATGTTGTTACCTTACCTTAATATACAAAATAAAAAAATGTAAATTAAACATATGCTTTTTGAAACATTCCAATGGGAAGCATTATGACGATTTGATGTGAAGACAAAGAGCCTCCCTCACAGTTAACATTCAAATAAAATAGTTATACACTAATAAGCTTACACTAAGTCTCTTATGAAGTAAACAGTGAGAACAGAGTATCTAATTATTTTTTGCTTTTCAGTGCCGTACTTATAATAGTGTATTTTTTTTTAAATCAATTGTTTTATTAATACATGAATGGAACCCTCCCCTCCCCCTCTCCCCACCACTCACTTATCCCAAACAAAGGGCTTTTATTAATGGGGCGATAATACGACCTTTGTTTGAAGCCACTTCGACTACGTAACGACCAAATTTCGTTACACATCAGAACACCGTTGACTACGTAACGACCAATATTGGCGGCTTGCTCCCGGAGCGCACAGTAATATTATTTTCTAATTCGAACGCATCCTAAAATGGATACCAAATATCTCATTTTTACCATAGATACATAGACGGCCGCTAAAATAATTTCGCGCGTCATTGAACGGATATTTCTGCTAAAATTACATTGTGAAACATCGCTGTTCGGTCGTCATTGTCAAACATCCGGTCGTGAAATTTTTTTTTTTTGTGTTTTTTAGTGGTTTCATTTGGAATATGAATACAAATGTAAGTAAATTTGATTCTAAAATACTTTATCAACCGAATTCAGTGATTTTATGTACATATTAATCCAATTTTACCTGTATTTTTTAATTGAAAAATTGGGTGCGGTTTATCACTATGGCGTCATTAGTAATTATTGAGTTTTTTTGCGATAAATAACTCTTAAAATGCAAAATGTCTGCCTAATTCGTCGACAAAATACATATTATTTTGTTTTTCGCTGAAATATATGAAGTTTTCGATGTATTTGTAAATTAATGAGGTTATATAAAAAAAACATAATTTCACTTGTTTGGAAAACATCAAAATCATCAAAAAAATTATCGGTTTTTATGAGCTAATATCTAAATATTTTTGTATGTAAAGAAGCAAAGCAAATTATTACCTTTGATAGGGAATCTAATAAAGATCACGATAGTATTTACAATTTCTAAATAGGATTCCGTATTATTCCGTAAGAAATGCCGGGGGGTTTTCACTTTTTCGAATTTCTCATATCTATTCATAATTATCTAATTGTTTTACAAAATTAGATTGCAATATCCTATATACGAAATTTCAATGCAATCATTTTACAGTTATTTTTTTTTTATGATTGCTAAAGTAGTTCCGTAGTTAAAGTACTTTTTGTCGAGCGCGGCGATATTGCAAAAGTTTCAATAAATTACCGCGGTCAGCCGTGAAATTATGCCTCTACTCGAAGGGTTAAAATAGTTTATTTATTATTTTTTTTATTTAATTGTTTTATTAATACATGAACGGCGGCGATATGGCAGCCTGACGGCTGTGTAAACAGAGCTCTCAGCCATCGGCTAAGCAAGATGGCCATTATTAAGGCTGTCGTCTTAAAGCGGCGCAGATTGTCGCTTCTTCTCCCGATTCACTTATTAAAAATAACAAGAATACATGGCGGACATGTTCGCACGCTTCCCCCCTCCCCCTCCCCTCCCCCCTTTCCCCACCACTCACTTATCCCAAACAAAGGGCTTTTATTAATGGGGCGATAATGCGGCCATTGCTTGACGCTGACACTTAGTAAAAGAGAAAATCCTACTACTATTATAAACGCGAAAGTTTGTAAGAATGTATGTATGGATGTTTGTTACTCTTTCACGCAAAAACTACTCAATGGATTTTAATGAAACTATGCAATAATATTGCTTACACATCAGAATAACACATAGGGTATAATTTATAAAGATATATGGTTTTCTATTATCATTATCACAATTTTCCATCACCACGCGGGTAAAACCGCTGGGCGCAGCTAGTAGGTACTATTATAAACGCGAAAGTTTGTAAGAATGTATGTATGGATGTTTGTTACTCTTTCACGCAAAAACTGCTGAATGGATTTTGATGAAACTTTACAATAATATATCTTACACATCAGAATAACACATAGGCTATAATGTATAAAGATATATAGTTTTCTATCATCATTATCACAATTTTCCATCACCACGCGGGTGAAACCGCTGGGCGCAGCTAGTCCTACTAATATTATAAACGCGAAAGTTTGTATGTATGTATGGATGTTTGTTACTCTTTCACGCAAAAACTACTGAATGGATTTTGATGAAACTTTACAATAATATAGCTTACACATCAGAATAACACATAGGCATAACAATTTATAAAGATATAGCGTGAATTATCTAAAATATTACGATAACTATCAAGTAAGTAGGAAAAAAATCTAAGAAATTGACATTCGAAATTTAAATTCTATCCTACTATCCTATCCTACTAATATTATAAACGCGAAAGCTTGTATGTATGTATGGATGTTTGTTACTCTTTCACGCTAAAAGTACTGAATAGATTTTGATGAAACTATACAATAATATAGCTTACAAATTAGAATAACACATAGGGTATAATTTATAAAAATATATGGTTTTCTATCATCATTATCATAATTTTCCATCACCACGCGGGTGAAACCGCTGGGCGCAGCTAGTACTATTATAAACGCGAAAGTTCGTAAGAATGTATGTATGGATGTTTGTTACTCTTTCACGCAAAAACTGCTGAATGGATTTTGATGAAACTTTACAATAATATAGCTTACACATCAGAATAACACATAGGCTATAATTTATAAAGATATATAGTTTTCTATCATCATTACCACAATTTTCCATCATCACGCGGGTGAAACCGCGGGGCGCAGCTAGTAAGAAAATATTTGTAAGAAAAAATTCGAAGTTCCTGTGTCATAATAGTACGTATATTTTCTATTTATTTATTTATTTTCTTGTGATTGTGGTATAGTAACACGGAGTTTTACAACTATCCAGTGCCATACAACCTGCCTTTTAGACATACGATATTTTTTAACAACATGTGGTTGCATAGCGATAATAATGATTTAACAATAACACGTATTATAATAATAGTACAAAATCAGTTGGTTTAGGTATCAAAAAGTTAAATTATGCATGTACCAGGTGTCCAAAAAGAGTATCGGGTATTTGTTTTAGTTGAAGTTGATTCGGAGCGGCGGAGGGGCACGGGGTGGGGATCTCGTGGCGTCCGCCATTTTGTGGAGTTTTAGTCGCAATGGAGCAGTACCCGGGGACGCATCGCGCTTTTTGCGTACGAGCGTATTATCGTAACGGTGACTGCTCAATGTTTGTTTCGTACACGCAATGCACCATGTGACGATAGCATTTAAAAATGGATCCGGATGTTCGAAAATACAGGTGCGACGGTAAAAATTCAAAACTCTGGTCGCCCTCGTTCTGTCCGCGACCAGGAAACAATTGAATGTCAGTTCGTCAAAATCGGTCTTTATCCATCCGAAAGCGAAGCCAAGCATTGACATAAAAAAATCGTCTTTGCATTCGATTAAAGTAAGAATTGCATTTAAAATCGTATAAATTTAAATTGGTCCAAGAATTGAAGGATACGGACTACATTATTGAGGGGCGCTTAATGAGACTAAATTGAACATAATCAACGAGAAAAATCTACCAAAACCATGATAGTTTAGACTATTAAACTAACCTCCTTGTTAATACTTTCTTTTTCTTTGTATTTCCTTTTCGTGTTTTCACGAAATATGTTTTCTTGCACTTCCCCATTAACTAATATACATGTAGAGTATTATAATAAGTTATAACAAAGATGCCATAAACATCCATTAATAAAACCCTAATATTACCAAACAATATAAAAAAATACTTACTGCTTTTTCGTGACGACGCGTGACTGCTGTGTAGAAGAATAAAATATTACGTGTGTGCGAAGTGACAAGAGCAAACCCAAAGCGACGTGCTCTCACTTCCAATACCAGCAGGGAAGTAAATCTATTTCATAGCGCGCCTGTGTATTTATTTACGCGGCTAGCCCATACAAAAAATGTATGGAGAATCTGAGACCTGATTTTCTAGGATTTATTGTATAAAATCTTATCATAATAATTGAAATCTTAATATTTTATAGTGAAGATGTATCATTTAACTTCCTGTTATAGTAATCTATAATTCAAATTATTTATTATTTTCCCAGTGAGGATTAAAACCCCGCGCCCATTTTTGTATATTTTTCAGTGTGTTTTTATAAAAAACTATGCAAACTATTACCAAATTTATTATCTCACCTTATAAATGACTTATTTATAAAAACGAGTATTTTTTTCACTGATTTTTATAGCGTTGTTTTAGGGGAATAACTGAAACGCAACACCCTAATTTGAGAAATTTCGTGCAGCGCCCCATTAACGAATTATTCCCTAATAAGGTGATTTCGCATAGATATAACATTAACTGGCCTCCCAGAAGCCCCGACCTTAGCCCGCTTGACTATTTCGTATGGGAATACCTTAAAAGTAAGGTTTATGAAAATAATCCGACGAACCTAACGCAATCGAAACAAAACATCAGGGCAGAAATAGCAGCAATATCAGCTATGTGTCAGCGTGTCATCACTAATCTTCGTTGCAGATTAGAAGGGTGCCAGCAGCATAATGGTCAAATTCAAATAATCAACAATAAAAAAAATACTGAATTACTAGTAGTTTTTATTTTATTGAACAAATAAATACCTCTTACTCTTTTTGGACTCCTTCGATAAAAATTATTTAATAATACAATTAAATTTATCGGGAAAATAAACAACAGTAAATAATAACTCGAAATAAAATTTTGTTGCCCAATAATTAAAAGAACATAGTCAATAATTAAAAGACGCAATTAACTGTCATAATATAACAAAAAATATAAAACACATTAGATAAAACAAAAATGAGGTGTTCTTAAAATCAAAGTATCTACATTAGATATAAAAATCAAAATAAATTATTTGAACTAAAAACAGAATATCAAACATACGAGTATAACTAAAAACAATAAAACAATGAAGAATTAAACGTTACTTAACTTTGAAATTACGGCGAAATAAATTTCCTTTTGACAATCATGTTTCTTTGTTCAGTCTCCAAGAAATCTCAATTTCTTTTATGGAACAAAATGCATTTTATGATAATAATTTCTTTAAGACGTCATTGAAATGTTTATTTGTTTGAAATGCGTCTGTTATTCGTTCGCATGATGACTTCCGAAATATCGAAAAAATTAAAATTTAATGATTGATCACTCACATGTCTCTGGATAAAAAAGTCACAATATTGGTGATGTGATCATAAATATACTAGTTTCGGTGTTGTCTCGGAAATTACACCTGAAAAACAATAAACAATAGTGACATTTTAAAATAAACCACAGACTGACAGCAACGGGCTATATGACACACTACACCCACATAAGTATTAGAACAAAGTAAGAATAGAAATAAATTTATTTCTAAGACTAAGTACTTAAAAAGGTGATTTACAAAGTCTATCTATGTAGGTCCTCAGCCCATAGCGCAACGCGATGCACGACGCGACACACTTGCTACTTTGGTGGTATCCGACTTTTGCATCGGCACACGAGACGACGCGCCACTCACACGTGACCCTAATAAAACAAAGTATCCTACTCGCGTGTCAGTCCACGAAGCGACGCGTAGACGTCAGGACGTCTTCGCAAAACGTGGCTCAGTAGTATATTTACCGTAGTTGTCGAGTGATGAAGAAGAAGTGCTTTTATATTAGTTTTTTCGTTACCGACGACTAAAAAAGAGAACGTTTTGGCTGCATCTATTAATTCTTAGCTAGCCAAAACCGCTTGCTGGCGGTTTAAAACACCTGATAAAGACTGACCGTATGTTCTTCCATTTTTCCTTAAATTCTGATCTTAAAAAATATTTTTAAAAAATGTTTTAGGTTCCTCGCCACGGGTTGTACTTATCTGATGTTGTCTTATGATTTCGCAAGGGGAGCTAATACAATATCTAGAAAAATTGAAGAAGCAACAGAAGTAATATAAGAACGTTTTACGCTCGCTATTCCACTACATCATTCCTTTGTTTACACTCACTCTTTTACGGTCCATTCTGCTTGTTTATCGAATCAGCTCCCTCACTCTGTGGCATGCACCTTCGTTGCTCATATTCAAAAACTTTTTGAAGAAACATTTATTTTTACACAGCCACTACCCAAATACCTCATTCAGTCCTCTCCTTTATCCTTCTCTGGGCAACTTGAGCATAAGTTATTGACATATATTTTCTTATGTTTATTTTATATTTAATATTACTTCTGTGTGTATTGTACGGTGATAATTAAGAATTAGTGTATCAAATGGTGGACTGTAAGATATCGCTATAGCGATAAGTTCGCGATTTGTGCATAAATTGTCGTTTTTTATAAAACCAGTGTAATATTCATTAAGTAATGTTTTTATAGTACAATAAAACGATTTATTATATTCTAAATTTGAAGCAGTACAAAAAATAATAAAATAAAATATTAAACAATACGAAAATGTTCAAAATTAATAAACTATAGAAACTAAAACCTAAGGTAGATGTTTTAAAGTTGTATGTATAGGGACGTCACCCAGCTTTGTGCGAGGTCGGTGGCAAGGTGGATATCGGCGTAGCTTTCGCTGAAAGCGCGTTTGGGGCACTCCTGCACAATGTGCGGGATGGACTGAACGGCAGCGCCGCAGTAACATGCGGGGGAGTCTCTCCAACCGCATGTGTAAAATATTCCGGCGCATCTACCGTGACCTGTCCGGATGCGGTTTGACGTCACCCGGCGGGAGGGTGTGCACGGAAGAGATGAGGCCATGTTTGTCCACTCCGCAGTTGGTCCATTCTGTCTGCCAGGATCGAAGCTGTTGGCGAGAAGTAATTCAGCTGATTCCCAAGGAGGATTTCGGAGATTCCGGCGCTTTTTTTCCGTCGGGGAAGTTTGAGTCGGAGTGGAGTGGTAAATTTGGTTTTTGACCGCAGTTTGTCCATTCTCGGCATAGAGCAGTCTGGCGTCGGATATGTGAAAGTTCAATGTGCACAATGTTAGCAGTTAGGAGTTTGGACGCATCCTGGTGGTTAATTCCAGACGGAGATATCCTTCTAAAACTGGTAGACAATGTGCGAGGTTGCCCGCTGGGTACCTTTCCCAGTGCCTCACCGTATGGCGTTGGACTCGTCGGGCATGTTGGCTTAGCTAGACGTTAGATCTGTATTGTCTTTAAGTCAACTACGCTCGCCAAACGGGAAAGAACGATCAATATCGTTAAAACTTCCTGAGGTGACGGGATCGCTCGTTGTAGTTGACAACTTTTATTGTTAGGCAATCCCTTAGCGGCTGTCGTTCTCAAACTTAATTTTAGGCACGCGGCACCGATAACGAGAGCTTATTTTTGTCTTTTCTGGTTTGTGCCGCATTATGGACAAATTATGAGTAGGTACATTTGAGGGGTTTGAAAAAAAATATTGTTCGATCCCTTTACCGACCTATTTTTTTTATTTTTATTTGTTGTGTGGGGCTTTCCTAGGGTCTTTATGAGCCTTGTAACACTGCGACCATTGCTGATCTATTGTGTTCGCCACCTACTATAGTTCTACGCTAAGCCTCGTGTCATTTAAGAACCGCAACAGCCTTTTGGCGCCAGATTGTTTTACCTCCTCAGGTTGGAGGTAATGACCACCCAAGTGGGTGTATCTTTTACGCATCAGCGGGCTATACTCGCACATAAGGTGCAGGGGATTTTCATCGGCCCTTTGGCAAAGCCTACATCGGCCCTTTTTGCATTTTGTCTTGTATTTCCTCCTTTTACATTATTCTTGTATTTTATTTGTTTATTGTTATTTTTTCTTTACGATAAAAAAATGTTTGTTTGCTAATATGTATGGATGTTTGCCAATCTGTATCTGACTTGTATACCAGTATACTAATAAAATGAATATGAATATGAATATGAATATCATGAATATACACATTTTTTACCGTCCTAACGGAAAAAAGGTTTCGCTCGAAGAATTGGTTCCCCAAAATCAATATGATAACAATCGTGGATATGATAATGGAACAGGTAAAGGGAAGCGGAAAAGGAGGAAACATTTAGCCTGCTATACGGTCTCGGGCACACAACGAAGTAAACAAAAAGTTTGGATGGGCTTCTTGTTTCATACTCGGCAAAGACATATTCGGCAAACCACAATAAAGTCGCTTGTTAGCGAAGTGTACTATGCAAAGTGTTTTTGGCTTTCCTAGAAAGCGATCCTCAGTTAGCGAAATTGAAAACCTCGCAAAGGAAGCATCCAGTGCAAAGTTGACGGGTCGCCGCAGAGCGCTCCCGCCGGTTTCGGCGGCTGTCTCGTTTGTAGCGTAGTGTGGGGCGGCCGAGGAGACGTCGACGAGGGGGTTAGCGTACGCTTGTCTCCAATTACTCGCGACCGAGGAGCCATAAATTATTGCGTAACATAAATTCGACCACAAACACTTTTCTGACATCGAATTTCCGGCTCTCTGAATCCGCGCTCGCTGTTTCCTCCACACCACTTCGTAACTCGATCGAAGCATTATTACCTACATAAGTACCTATCGTACCTATCGTATTTAGTTATATACTTTTCATGCAACATATCAGGAGCTACTACAAATATTTATAACTATCTATAAATATTTATTATATATCTATAAATATCTATAAACATCAATAAATATCTGTAACTATATATCCACTATACGACCTATCTATATCTTTATTTATATCTATATACATATACAAATACCATCGTCTAACTCCTTCTTCCTAATCACTTCCAATTCCCTACCTCTCCCATCGGTTTTCTATATTAATTTTATATTTAATATGAACTTAGTTTATTTTACAATTAATTTTTAAGTGTAATATGCTGAAATCCAAATGTGTAATATGCGGAAATCTGTTACTTTCTTAGGAAACGATTATCGGCGTAATGTTTTTCTTTTTTTCTACATTATGTTTAAGCACACGTATGTCAATTGTATGCACTGTATGTTTCCAGAAATAAAAATTTTAAAAAATAAGCAAGCGAGCTACGTAATTTTGTAATCTCTCATTATTAACGCTATATAATACATTTAAAATATGTAGTGAAAAACAGCATTCATTAATTTAAGCACGTCAACTACTTTTAGTGTATAAAATAGTCCAATTCGTGAAAATAATAAATACCATAAAATTGTCTTGTAAAGTATTAAATTGTAACCGTCGTTTTTCAAACCTGCTGTCAAATTTGTTACCAAAATAATACAGCTAGTGGCACGGTATTTCGACAGGCAGGTGGCTGAGGGTTCTTCCTGCGCTTCCGAAATCAGTGTTCGCGGGTTCGAATATCTGCCCGGTGTATGTTTTTTTCTCAAAACGACGTAAGAGCGGTACCCGAAAGTAACGGTTTTTTTTAAAGAAAATTTTATTAACATAATAAAAACCAAGTTAGTTTCCTTCAAAATACTCTCCATTTGAAGCAACACACTTATCAGATCTGTGTTTCTATTGATCGAATTATCCATGGAACTCCTCGATTCAGATCTCCTTTAGTGCCGCCTACGACGTTGCTTTTATATCCTCCACATCTTTAAATCTCTTTCCTTTGAGGTCCCTTTTTATTATCAGGAACAGACAAAAGTCAGAGGGCGCCAGCTTGTGTGAGTAGAGTGTGTAGAAACTATATTCCATCTCTGAGAACCCAAATATCGACAAACACTCAAAGCTGTGTGGGGCACTCTCCGAACAAACTTTGCTGCAACGCGGCTTATCCCCAAATCGTCACTCAAACTCCTTTGACAGGCACTATAAGAGACACCTATAACTTCTAAAAATTCCGCAATAGTGATTCTGCTGTCTTCATTCATTTTTTTGCTGACTTTTTTAACGTTTTCCGGGATGTGGCTAGTTGAAGGACGACCAGCTCGTGATTCCTCTTCTACAACCATTTGACACCTTGGAAGCGACTATACCATTTCTAAGCCCGTATGCAATTCATTGCAACATCCATATAGCTTCTCTAAGCATTTCATAAGCGCGAACTACAGTTTTCTTCAACAGGAAACAAAACCTCAAATTCACTCCTTGTTCTTTACGGACGATTTAGCAGAGGTTAAAAAACAAGGCTTGAAAAAAAACCACTGCGCCTTTCTTAGTGCATTCACAGCGACGGGGCTGGACGTCCTGACTCACAGGGACCTATACTAAATGGGAATGGTCGTGTGTTCCCATAATTTAACTCGGTGTTAACAACAGTCCGGGTACTTTTGAGTATGCCCTCGTAACCTACGAATACGAGACGCGAGCCGCGTACAGCGAATGTTTATAAAGGTCAGAGTAATAGTATAACAAGTTAAATATATTAAAAGAAATAAGAAAATATGACTGCCGCTACTAAAAGAGAACTACTGTATCTATAATATATTTTCTTCCTTTTTTGTTGGGCAGTCGTGTAATAAAAGTCTTACACCATACCTTACCAGCTGCTGCATTAAAATCATGGACACAACTCCCGATGAATAAATACTATCTGTTGAACAGTTAAACAACCAAATCTCTAGCCATCATAGCGCGTAAATTTCTTTTCTTAATTGATATACAAAATTCATAGACTAGGTATTTTAAAATTAAATTTTATATTACTTTACATATATTAAATATTAATAGCTTTTCTTTCTTTTCTTATTTATAACTTTATTTTTCTTTTCATTTTAGTTTTATGACTATTCTGTTTGTCATTCTTTATTTATTCGAATGTTATATTCCATATAATGCCGATTATATAATGGATTTGCTTTTTATTTATTATATTATTTTGTAAATATTTCATTATTAATAAATTTTTTTGTAAGACCACATTTTGGGGGCAATTTAGTTTTATTGGCATTTTACTAAAACTTTCACATAATTTATTGTAATATTAGAGTCCTGTCCACCCTAGAACGGGCTAGTCCCAGTTGGGTGACAGAATCAAAACAGCAAAGTTTTGCGATTCGGTTCTTGTTGTTTTGGTAAGCAAAATCAATGTTTTATAGTAATTAATTCTTAAATAAATAAATACATATTTCGTTGCAATAATTAAGACATAGGTTAGTTGGCTACATATTTGCATACAAAAATGATTTATTTACTAATGGCTGTCGAAGAAATGAACTGAGGATGTGAGCAGTTAACCATGGTGTACATATTTATTCAAAACATGAGAATTTTAATTACTCAAAAATATCAATATGAGATTCTACGGAATCAGACTTTTATCCATTAATAGATTAGAATCTACTCAAAATTAAAAAATATATAACTTTTTCTTAAAATAACGAGCAACAAACGAGCGAATCAACATTTGAATAACGGCAATCGTCACTTCATTTCAACTTCGACTTCGACATCACACGTCGTGTTTAAAACATTAACCTATAAAATACCAACTATAGTACTTTTCAAATATACTATTCTGTTTAGATCAGTTTTCAATTTTGGGAACATAGTCAACGTTAAAGCAGCTTGTTAAAAGCATTTCCTCTGATCAGGCTGTGATCTTGCCTAAGTAGTTGCTTTTGTGATTTTGGGTGATTTTGCCTAAGTAGTTGCTTTTGCTAAGGGCTCTGGTTTCCTAAGTGATAATTTACGATATCTTTTCTTGAATGACCGTAGCCATTCGAATCCAGTCGTTTGAGAATCAATCTATGATTGCATATACAACGTATCGGTAATCTTTTGAGGTGAGACCGTAAAATAATTTAGCTCAATATTCAATATATTCTTTTAATATTTTTTCTTTTTCTGTTGTAAAAACCTTCTAAACTTTGGTATTTTAGCGTTAAGTCTACTGTTTCCCCTGCATTAGCTTTATTTGATTCTTTTAACATACAATCTGGGTGCCGGACATTTAATCTGGCACTCCTTACTTGCTTTCTTATCCTCCTACCAACTTTGACTAGCTCAACTACACTCCTCATAGAATCTTCAGTAAGCCTTCATCGATTTCTATCTGTCGTTGTAATGGCCTGTGCCATCTAAAATCGAAAATATAAAACCTATTTTGCAGAACGTTAAAAATTACCTGGTTAACAATCAATCACGCGTTGGTATACAATTTGGTATACAATAGTTGAACTATTAGACATACAGCATTTTGGTTCATTTTATGCCACCTTCCTCCTGAAGGCGTTTAAATAATATGAATTTTAAGTTACTTACACTACACTACAATCACAATAAATATAATAAAAGAGCACGTAAAGTATATCAACAAACCCAACATAACAAGGTTTTTGTAATGTCTAAATAAAAGATGTCGAACGAAAAAACACAGTTTTTTTACTTTTGCAACTAATTTCCAAAAAATAACCTATTACGTAACCGTCGCAGCGGCTTTAGTGCGAGCTAACCGCCAACTAGGGAGTGAAATGGGCAGACGTTTATGCATCTACAGCCTTATTTAGAGTAACTGATTAAGCTGCCTCTTAGTGGTGTCTAGTAAATGACGCTTGTCTTGTCAAGACGCCGTCCAAAAATCTGTTATTTAAAATCGCTTTTTAACGGTGACTTAACTAGGTAATACTTCGACGCTAAACGATGATATGTATACACTAGTAACCAGCTATTTTACGGCAATTGTTAGCTGTCAAAGTTATTTTCCATTTTTGTGGTGTCGTTTTGTTTTGTCGTTGTTGCATGTTGCGTGTTATCTCGGTGTATTTTGACGTGTATTTCAAGAAATGGCGACAACTTCCCGAATCCTAATATGAGTGCAATCGATTGCGGCTAAAACTTGGGAAAAACCTGAAATAGCTACAAAATCAGCAATCATTGCATCATGTTCTCTTTATTGGTGTTGTGGGTATTTAAATGGAAATATAAAAATGCGATGTAATCGCTTTGCCACGCGTCTCCTAATCACCGAAATTGTAGGCTATCTGAAACCATCTACATAGACACAATTATCTTGAATCTGGTAGCAAATACAAAAACCGTTCGTTTGAAAAAGTAAGATTTGATAATGCTAATATGAAACAAGAAGGAGGGCATATCAACGCTTTTAGTTTAGCTCGCTGCGTGAACATGGCCATATAGCAGCTGCCACTTGAAGATCGGGCTGAATATTTCTCCATTTCCGCTTCAATGTTGCTGTTTCCTTACCATATTCACGATTTTCATTATATTCTTCTTTATGGACCGATACTTCGAGCAAAATTTTTTTTCCGATAGTTCGGTAAACGGATCGAACGTCTTTATATAGCAACGCTTTGAGGCCTCATAATCCTCAAATTTCTCGAAAACTCTGAAAAATCTCCGAATTCTCCCATAACGCGGAATAAAACAGGAAAGACGAAGTTATTAGCACCCGTTAAATTTGGGTTGCCGTGTGCCTAAAGTGATGTTTGAGAACGACGCCCGCTAAGCCATTACCTAGTGCTAAGCACCGATTCGACGGTCGCTAAACACGATACTAAATTTTCAGCAACCATTCTAAATAAGTTCGCTAGATCGCTGGTTTGCATGGATCAGCCAAGTCTTATTTGTCAAATACAGGCATGGCTAATTGTATACAAGTGGACTGTTGGACATGTGACCCTACACCTTATGCTTGTCGACCGTCAGTTAAAAATCTCGCGCAGTAATCGGCTATCACTGTGAATTCGGATATAATAGCCAGGAACGTATCCAGACTTAGTTACGGGGGGACATTCACTGAAACAACGCGCGCTGCACCCACCATACTGATTTTACCCGTATAATACGCCGGATTTCGGTGGTTAAATCCCAACTACCCCTCTGGATAAGTGCCTGACACTAGTTACATAAGTCGCCGATTCTCACAGATTCTCATTTTTTTCTCGACTTATTTTTACTGAAAAAATTTCGGGGGGACACAAGTCCCATGTATCTCACCGCCTGGATACGTCCTGAATAATAGCACACATAACCCAACCACAAAAAAAGTACTTAGGGGAAGGGTTGAGGGAGGGTGGTCTAAAAAAAGGGGGAAGGAGGGGAGGGTGTCTATTTGAGGGTTTAGGGAGAAATGTTTGGAGGTTTAGGAAGGGAGAAAGGTGATGGAGTGGAGAGCTGTGTTTGGGGGCAAGGGGTTTTTTTGAGGTTTTGGCAGAGGAGGCGTTGGTGGGGGGAGGTTTTTAAAAGGTGTTTGGGGGTGGTGTTGTGGTGGAAGTGGGCTTTTTAGATGGCTCGTGGAGAAGGAGTCAAATACAGGCATGTCTAATTGTGTACAATAGGCTAACTGTTGGGCGTGTGACCATTACGCCCATCAGTTAAAAATCTCGCTCAGTAATCGGCCAAGGTTTTGTATACTCGTATGTACTCGTATATATACTGGCTGTGTTCTGTCATTCGCTGATGATACGGTGTTACTTTTCCAAGCAGACACATGGGAGTTAGTATTCGGCCAGGCAGAGACTGGATTAAAAGCAGCCCATCAATGGCTAGACAAAAACTTGCTAACACTCAATAGGGAAAAGACGAAGTATTTGACCTTTAGTATCGACAGGAGGCAGCAGCCATCACCTGAATTGCAACTAATACTGCACGAATGCAATTATGATAATTACTGCAACTGCCACCCATTGGAAAAAGCATGTCAAATAAAATACCTAGGAATCACTATCTACAATAACCTAAAATGGTATGACCATGTTGACATCACAGCGTCAAGAATGAGAAAACTAATGTATGTCTTTAAAAATATTCGAAATGTCTTTGAAATCAATGTCTTGAGGACGATATATTACGCGTTAGCTCAATCTCTGCTAATATACGGACAACTAGGCTGGGGTGGTATGGCCAAAACAAATCTGGATCCTCTGATAAAGGCCCAAAAGGCCTTGATTAGGGTTATAGCCAGGAAGCCATATCGCTACTCCAGTGACCAGCTCTACAGGGATTTTATGGTGTTGGATGCAAGACAGCTATACGTACGACAGGTCTTGATATGCTACAGGAAAGAACTCCAACGGGACAACAGCAAGCCGACCAGTAACGCCCATAGACACGACACTAGACATAAAGACAGACATATACAACCAAAAATGAGAACGACCTTTGGACAAAGACACTATATTTACCTAGCGAAAAAACTCCATAACATATTTACCACGCAATTAGGCCAAGCTACAATCATTCAAAATGACGCTCACTACAAAAGACTGGTAACATTATGGTTGTTACACTCGACGAGGGAGCACTGTGAGTCGTTAGTAACTAACGTTATTAAATAGGTGCACAGATGACTTATATTATTATTGTTATTATTATCTCATTAGCCTCATAACTGTATTCATATATCTCCCATATATATTATATCTCATTAATTTAATAAAGATTTTTTGTGTTATACAATATACACTTGTAGGATTTCCCAAGATTACATAAATTACCTATACACCCGGCAGATGAACGCAGTACTAAATATCACCTCAATACAGGCTCTGCCTAGTGAGGTGATAAAATCCCGCCGAAGCCGCACCTTTAATAAATTTCCAGGGTTCACATTTTGTATGTACGACTAAATCATGTAAAATATACTATAGGAAATTAATTCATGTAATACTAGGGATAAATAAAATAAATAAATAAAATAAAAAATAACAGCACACATAACACAGCCATACACAAACCACTCGGCCGACTTACGCAATACGCCCACTCAATTCGCATAACTCTCATTTCTTATATCCCCTGGGATTTATGAAGCGTCATTGTAGTCACAGTGGGACTGACGAAATGCATGGCTCAGTGCTTTCGAATTCGGGGGCCGCGGCCTGAGCGTTGACGCCGCGTTTCGAGGCTTCTCAGCGTTTTTACCACTTTATTAAATTATTATTTCTCGCGCCGCTTTTATCCAAAAAGGAAAAGTGTTATTGTTAGAAAATATTCAGAAGGGTTCGATTGTTGGGTATTAGGCGTTTTTACATTTCTTGTATCGGAAGACTAGCATTCTTGTATAGGAAGACTAGCGTTTATGAAGAACGTGGTTCTATACGAGCCAATTTTTTATGCGACAGCATAAAACCAGCATTGTATGCGTGGTTCTATATTAGGTTTTCCCAAACCTATACAAACCGTACCACCCTTAAGATAATTCGAATTCTCTCACGGCACCCCAGTCATGAAATATGTGTCATATTATAAATTACTAGCTGCGCCCAGCGGTTTCACCCGCGTGGTGAAGGAAAATGGTGATAATGATGATAGAAAACCACATATCTTTATAAATTATAGCATATGTGTTATTTTGATGGGTAAGCTATATTATTGTAAAGTTTCATCAAAATCCATTCATTAGTTTTTGCGTGAAAGAGTAACAAACATCCATACATACATACAAACTTTCACGTTTATAATATTAGTAGGATACTTATTTATTTAAAAATTACTTTTAATAAAACATTGATTAATAAATGATTGATTAAAAATATCACTCCAGGCCTTATAAGTGGTAGACCAGTTCCCCTAAGGGATGGCCCACCGGCGATACTGGACGGTTTGCGCACTGTTGCGGCTTCAGCAAATCGGTTGTGCACTCTGAGTATTTACTGAAGCAATGTGAAGATTATGGAAATATACTGTATCCTAAGCAGCGGGGGTTGCCCTGCCGTCTTCCTCATTTTATTTCAAGGTCATTTCAAGGAAGACTCAGAGCCGGGCAAAAGATGCCATGGTCCGCGATCAATTCAAACTGAATCACCACTGCAAATACGACAGGTAGGAAACCGCGCAAGCGACCTCGAGCCCGTAACCAGTCGGGTGGACGGAGCTATCATTATGGTTAAATCCAGACGAAGATATCCTACCAAAACTAGTAGTCAGGGGGCAAGGTAGCCCGCTGGGATGCCTTCCTAGTGCCTCGCAGCCAGGCGTTAGACTCTGGCGGGTTCGTGGCTTTGCTGGACGCTAGGTTTGTATCGTCCCAAAGTCTTCTATGCTCACCTCACAGTAGACAGAACGATCATTATCGTTAAAACATCCTGGGGTGACAGGTTCGCCCGTTGCAGTCGATATCTTCAAGTGACATTATAATAAACACTGTGGAAGTATACCAAAAGCATTTCTCGTATAAACATTTAGAAATTTTTAACTTTAAACTCTAATAAATATTTAGATATTTATTGAGGAGTACAATCCAAAGATAAGAGAAAACATCAGTTCCTTGATCAATAAATCATCTGATTAGGCGAATCAGAGTTGGATAAATTGTTGCGACCATATTATTAATGGAAAAAAGATGTCTGCATTTATGACTCCCCCCACCTCTATTTTAACAACTAAGCGATGAAGATGTCTTCGATTCGGATGAGTCAAATATAGAGTAATTTTGCCACGTATTGGTTTCATCTCACTCCTGTTTAGTTTTTGTGAACCTCTTTCTTTTATTACAATCTTGTATTTATGTATCTTGCAATGTTTGTTTGTTTACGACAAATATTGCAAACTGAATTAGAACCACTTCATCTTATCATATGAAGTTGAAATTTTACATGTTGGTTCAGTTCTGATGACAATGCATTTTTATGTAGTATGACCTGATTCTACACTCAGGATCGGCTCCCGATGAGGTTACTCTTCCACGGTCAACAGACACATAATTGTGTATACGCATTCAATTATAATAGCCCGTTCTAAATTTAACCATTACATAGCTGCTACAACTTGGGTTGTCGACTACAACGGGCGAGCCCGTCACCACAGGGAGTTTTAACGATTAGTCGTTCTATCTCTCTGGAGTGAGCGTAGAAGACTTTGGACAAAAACAATCCGCCGTCTAGCTACGCCACAACCCGTAAGAGACCAACGCCTTACCGCGAGATAGGGAGTAATGATTACCTGGCGGGCCCGACACTCGCGCCCTTACTTCCAATTGTGACCAGATTTCTACGGTCTCTCGATTGGTTACGAGTTCGAGGTCGCTTGCGCGGTCCTCTCCCTTACGAAGCGGTGAAACGGTGAATACCGAATCTATCACGGACCATGGCGTCCTTTGCCCGGCTGTTCACCCAGGATCGGATGGCCGATGGTCATTTCAAGAGCAGTCGCCGTAAGGTACGCAAGATAGGAAAAAATACAGCTTCCAGACTCCCCCGACTGTTAGTCAGAGTGAGCCACTTGGGGAGCTAATGGGCCCATGATGAGGTGGCCACGATGACCCATGTGTTCATGGTCGGTCACACTCACAGGTCAACACCCATCCGATGGCCTCCACGCATGGGGTGCGAGCCTGGGTAGGACACTGGGTCAACCAGCCAATCGACTGTGCTCTCCGACTAACAATCGGGGAGTCTGAGAACTGTATTGTTTCCTATAGAGCGGGGGTAGTTGTCTACCTTACGGCGACTGCTCTTGAAATGACCATTGGCCATCCGATCCCGGTTCAGAGTCGGGCAAAGGACGCCTTGGTCCGCGTTAGATTCGGTGCACTCCGTTTCGCCGCTTCGTAAGGAAGAGGACCGCGCAAGCGGCCTCGAACTCGGAACCAATCGAGAGACCGGAGAAATCTGGTCACAATTGGAAGTGAGGGCGCGAGTATCTCGAGCCCGCCGGGTTTATTCCTGGCTCACTCGCGGTAAGGCGTTGGACTCTCACGGGTTGTGACGTAGCTGGACTTAGGATTGTACTGTCCAAAGTCTTCTATGTTCACTGCAGGGCGACAGAACGACTAATCGTTAAAACGTCCTGTGGTGACGGGCTCGCCCGTTGTAGTCGACACCGCAAGATGTTAGTCAGAGTTTGGGGAGCTAATGGGCCCATGATGGGTTGGCCACGAAGGCTTGATGGGCAGATACATACGAAGGGCCATGATGGGTTGGCCATGATGGGTTGGCCACGGGTTGTTCAGGGTCGGTCACACTCACGGGTCAACACCTATCCGACGGCCTCCACGCACGAGGTGCGAATCTGGGTAGGACGTTCGGGCGAAGGACCTCCCCTGGGAATCAAACCTCTGGCGCTCCTGGACGGTCTGCGCACCGTTCGGCGCAAGCCAATCGATTGTGCACTCCGACTAATAGTCGGGGGAGTCTGGAAGCTGTATTGTTTCCTATAGAGCGGGGGTGGTTGCGTACCTTACGGCGACTGCTCTTGAATTGACCATTGGCCATCCGATCCCGGGTAAGAGGCGGGCAAAGGACGCCATGGTCCGCGATAGATTCGGTATACACCGTTTCACCGCTTCGTAAGGGAGAGGATTGCGCAAGCGACCTCGAACTCGGAACCAATCGAGAGACCGGAGAAATCTGGTCAAAATTGGTAGTTAGGGCGCGAGTGTCGGGCCCGCCAGGTAGCATAACTGGCTATCTCGCGGTAAGGCGTTGGTCTCTAACGGGTTGTGGCGTAGCTAGACGCTGGATTGTTTTCTACGCTCACTCCAGGGAGATAGAACGACTTATCGTTAAAACTCCCTATGGTGACGGGCTCGCCCATTGTAGTCGACAACTCAAGTTGTTAGTCAGAGTGCAGTCGATTGGCTTACGCCGCACGGTGCGCAGACCGTCCAGGAGCGCCAGAAGGTTGATTCCCAGGGGAAACTAACCATAAGGCCAGAGTTCTACCCAGGCTCGCACTTCATGCATGGAGGCCGTCGGATAGGTGTTGACCCGTGAGTGTGACCGACCCTGAACAGAATGGGTCTTCGTGGCCAACTCAGCAAGGGCCCATTAACTCCCATTATTTAACTACATTACATTATAACATTATTATTATTATAGGCTCCGTTGTAAATAGTAGCAAATAGGAGAGTACCGCAGTTCAGTCCTTCTTCAGATCAACGCCGCTTATCTAGGCCTAGTCCCATACTAAGGCAAACATACCAATTAAACAGTGGCTTGTGCATACTTCAAACTACATAACTTAAAAAATAGTATCTTAAGAATTAACTTATGGTAATTATTCTGAAAACATAATATGTATATATCTTGATAAATACATAATCCACAAATATTTTATTAAAAAAACCGTAGTAAAAATAATTATAAATGCATTAGTTTACTTTTGTAATGGCAGTCGTGTTTTTTAATCCTTTTAATATGTTCTATGAATTGATCGTTGAGATTCTGAGTCATTTTCTGGATTCTTAGATTAATGGTTTGGTTCGACAGATTAACCTTCGGAAGTAGTTTCCTAGCATTTTTTCTATCATTATATTAGCTACATCAAAAACAGCCGATAAAATAAGTTCTTCAGTAATACTGTGGGGATTTTTAAGTTTTCACTTTGTTTTCCATTTTTTTATCTCGTCTTTAATTTAGCACCCATCTCTTAGCAATAATAAGATAACCGCGACTAAATAAAATGACTTCGCCTCACGATTTAGAGCTAGGTTGAGTCGAACAGGGCGGAGGGGGATTTTTCGAGGCAATTAAATGTTAGGTAAGTCGTCGCTTAGGGTCGCTCATAATTGTGAAGACGGCGAAAAGCAATTATAAGGCGGAAATTAAGCAACGACTCTTAATTGCGTCGTTGCAAGTTTAATTTGCGGTTGCCTTAAAAGTCGTCTCGCCATCCCTCTGCGTTTGGATGGAAATACACACTTTATTTCGAGAAGTAAGCAACTCCTCACTTCAAAAGAACCTGAGAGAACTTATAAGTTGTGCGTAGGCTGCGGTTAAAGATTTGCAACTCTTCTGAAATAGCTACTCACCTTGATTGTGTGCTTGACGAAAAGATTTAATGTGAATAACATAAGGGAAGAACCATTTAAGCCTATTTTACTTTCCCGGCCAACCAATCGACCAGGAGGGAAAGTATTGTGAACACGATAATATTTCTTTTCGAGATGAATACGGAAATATCCATTTTGAGCCCCAATGAGATGATCTCACGGGCAAGGTGGCGTAGCTAGAATGTAGACTGTTTCGTTCCTATATTTATACTTTTACTCAGTCCCTATGTTCATCAATAACAATTACAACAAGATGCACTTTCAAAATGGGGCTCTGTCAATGACATGGAATTCAACACTAACAAGTGCTCTGTTGTAACTATCACTAAGAAGAAAACACCTTGCTTTTTCCTATACACAAAAAACGGGTCAATTTTAAAAAGGTCAACGGAGGTGAGGGACCTGGGAATTACATTTGATACGCAGATGAACTTTCGTGCACACATTACAAATATTTGCAATCGTGCTAACAAAATGGTCGATTTTGTTATTCGCATATGCAAACAGTTTAATAATATTCATGTAATGTTTCTATTATATAATTGTTTAGTCGGTAGCATACTTGAATATAACTCGGTCATCTGGTGTACAAGTGAAAACAAATACATTCAGATGGTAGAGCGTATTCAAAGAAAATTTTTAAGATATAATAATTACAGAAAATACAATACCTATTTATCCATACTTATTTCCGTCCGACTTTGTACTAGGAATGGTAGGATACAAGAGTCTTGAAACGCGTCGATATATTTCACTAATTATATTTGCATATAAATTAATTCAAGGAACTATTTATTTGCCAGAAATACTATGTAAGTTTGAATTGTATGTACCGGTAAATTACACAGCGAGGAGATCGCATCTATTGTTTAATGTGCCGTACCACCGTACAAATACTTTTGTAGACAGGCCAGTGGGAAGGGTTATAGCTCTTCTTAATTCCTTACCCACAGAAATAGATATCTTTTGTATATCCCTTTGGCAGCTAAAAAGGCAACTCCCTGCTATTTCATGTTTATCATAATCTGTCTTTTATTTAGTTTTATATTTTTATGTTTTTTTTCTTGTTCAATGTTAGCATTAATTTAGTTATGTAGTCATTTATTTTTAGACTTACACTTTAGCTTTAATATTCAAGGGCGAATTGGATTCATCTGTAATGCCCATGATTACTATTTGAAACTCATAAATAATAAATAATAATAATACGTTTACTCAAAGTTGAAAAAAGGAACAATATCAATGTCCTTTCCCGGAGTGGCCGCGGGTTCTCCCGTTGTACAAAAAAACTCTACTGTCAAGAAACGGTAAGAGTGCAAGAGTTTTCTTTTTGTCAATAGAAATAAATTCTATTTAAATATAGATGTAGTTAATGGGCCCTTGCTGAGTTGGCCACAAAGACCCATTCTGTTCAGGGTTGGTCACACTCACGGGTCAACACCCATCCGACAGCCTCCACGCATGAAGTGCGAGTCTGGATAGGACTCTGGCCTAGGGTTAGTTTCCCCTAGAAATCAAACTTCTGGCGCTCCTGGACGGTCTGCGCACCGTGCGGAATAATCCAATGAATTGCGCACTCTGACTAACAGTCGGGGGAGTCTGATAGCAGTACTGCTTCCTATAGAGCGGGGGTGGTTGCGGACCTTACGGCGACTGCTGTTGAAACGACCATCGGCTACCCGATCCCGGGTGAACAGCCGGGCATAGGATGCCGTGGTCCGCGATAGATTCGGTATACGCCGTTTCACCGCTTCGTAAGGGAGAGGACCGCGCAAGCGACCTCGAACTTGTAACCAATCGAGAGACTGGAGTAATCTGGCGCAATCGGAAGTAAGGGCGTGAGTGTAAGCCCGCTGGGTAACACTCCTGGCTATCTCGCGGTTAAGGCGTTGGCCTCTTACGGGTTTGTGGCGGAGCTTGACGGTGGACTGTTTTGTCCAAGTCTTCTGCGCTCACTCCAGGGAGAACGACCAATCGTTAAAACTTCCTGAGGTAACGGGCTCGCCCGCTGTAGTCGACAACTCTAGTTATTTAAATATAGAGAAACGAAATAGTAACGTAAATATTAGAACAAATAAAGGATGGAAGGTATAGAGCATGCAAATAGCGGTGTCGACTCACTTTTCACTGTTCACTGTAACCTCAAATGAAACACTGCTGGTAGGTATGATTCAATTTATTTCCAATTCCCAAAATACCTATGTAGTTTCAGATCGACGCCGCGACATCGCGAGTTAAATTGCGTTCAACGCCATCTCTCGGAATTGAAACTACCTACATTGACATTATATTTTTTCTGCCGCAATGGCTGTTCTACACAGCGGCATCGCAATAATGAATAGGATTAAATACTAGTCAGCGAGGACGGGCGCGTCTGGAAATTTCATAATGTCGTAAATGATTTGAGCGCGGAGCGAGGCGAGACAGATCGCCTCAGGCTAAGTCTCCTCGAGGAGCTGAAAGGCGATGGGAATCCGCTTTGAATAGGATCATATTCAGAGGTACAATTCTTACTTCGATATAATGAAGGGGCGACGTAAAACGACGACGACGCCTCCATTCATAGATATTAAAGACTTCCTCCGTCGCGGCTTTAGAAAAACTATACACTTAAGCGAGAGAGACTTTCCTAGCCTTTTGGTTTGCTTGTGAGTTTTTTTTAAATTTAAGGGCGCTAATTCTTTTTTTAAATTTAAGGGCACTAATCGTTAGACGATATTCTACAAGTTATTCATTCTGACCACGACACTATTCTAATAGGCGACACAAATGTTAATATTATTAATAATAAACACGATCAGGCAGATGATTATCTTAACTTACTGGCGCACCATGGCATTCATGCTGCCATAGATGTCCCGACAAGAATCGACGACCAACATGAGACTTGTATTGATCACATTATGATCAAAACTAAACTAAAATGTAAACCGTATACCTACCACACGACAATTACCGACCATAGCATGATTGGCATTGCAATGACAACTAATAAAAGAACAAAAAATCTGGAAACGAAAACTAAATCGTCAATTGACCGTGTCCTCTTTCAAAACGAATTTAGTATACAAAATTGGGATAGAATATTAGGTGAACACGACGTCGAAAAAATTGCCAAACTATTTTTAGAGACTCTATCTAGCTGTATCAAAAGTTCGACGAAAGTAAATACAATAAAAATCCCTAGATCAAAGAAAAAACTAACTCCCTGGATAACAAATGGATTGTTAGCCTGCCTTCGGAAAAGAGACAAAATCCACAAAGACACGAAAAAATTCCCAAATAACACTCAACTTCTCAAGTACTATAAATCTTACAGAAACATTTGCAAAAGGCTAATTCAAAAAAGTAAAGTTAAATACTACAGTCAGGAAATTAAAGAAGCAAGCGGGGACAGTAAAAAAACCTGGAGATTAGTTAAAAATATCGCATTCGGTAACAATCAACTGACGGAAGTAAAGGAGATAAAAATAAATAATGAAATGAAATCATTAGAAGATAATCACGAAGAAATCCTGGAACATTTTAATAAATATTTTGTAAATGTAGGAAAAACTTTCGCCAACAATATTTTGAACAATCTAAATACTTCTGAAAAGATTCTAGGTGCATCAGTAAATACTCAGCCCAAGACGAAAACAAACCTCAAACTCTACCAAACATCTAAAGATGAAGTCGTCAAAACTATTACATCGCTAAAAAACCATTTTGCGCCAGGAAACGACGGCATCACAACAGAAATACTGAAAATGTCAATTGATTATATTGCAGAACCTATTTGCCATCTTATTAATATTAGCTTTGAAAACGGAGTTTTTCCTCAATGGCTGAAGTTTGCAAAGGTTAGACCACTGTATAAGGGTGGAGACGAAAATGACATTGGTAATTACCGTCCAATATCGCTCCTTAACATCTTGTCTAAAGTAGTGGAAAAAATTGCCAAAAAGCGTTTGATCTCCCATCTAGACAATGAGAGTCTTCTATCCAGCAACCAATTTGGGTTTAGAAGCGGTTTAGGAACTAATGAAGCACTACTTACTTTCACACAATACGTTGTTGAAAACCTCGATAAGGGTAGTAAAGTTTTAGCGACATTTTTAGATTTATCGAAGGCTTTCGACACGGTGTCACATATAATATTAATCAAAAAACTGGAACATTATGGAATAAATGACACAGCATTGCAGTGGTTCCAAAGCTACCTTGAGGGAAGGACGCAAACAACGTCGATACATGATCAACAAAGCGCGCCACTTAATGTATCTTTCGGTGTTCCCCAAGGTAGTGTCTTGGGACCCGTATTGTTCCTAATATATATAAATGATTTATGTGATCTACCAATAAAAGGAAAAATAGTGGCGTTCGCGGATGACACCGTGTTACTTACGTCTGCTAACAATTGGGAAGATGATTACCGCAAAGCCCAATCGAACCTAAATCTGACGAAGCAGTGGCTCGACAACCATATTCTCACTTTGAATATTTCTAAGACAAAGGTTATACAATTTCACATCAAGGCAACAATAAATAATTCAGAGACCGAAAACCAACTAATAATGCACTCAACTTTTTGCTCTAGATCTGACGTCTGCAATTGTCAAACCATTGAAAGGACTAGGGAATATAAGTATCTGGGTGTCACTATGGATGCAACATTGACATGGAAGCAACATGTAAGCAACCTAGCCACAAGTACAAGAAAACTCGCCTACGTGTTTAGAGAGCTTCGAAATGTTCTACCAAAGCCCCTTCTCAAAACTGTGTATATGGCGTTATGCCAAAGCCTGTGGTCCTATGGCACAATCGCATGGGGTGGCTGCACCACACAAGTACTCCTTCCTCTGATCAATGCGCAGAAGCTGATTCTGAAGGTCATAAATAAAAAAACCCCTAGATACCCCTCAGCGAAACTCTATACAGAATATGGAGTACTTGATGTGAGGCAATTATTCATAAAACAGTTACTAATTCAGTTTCACAGAATTAAGGATCAACAGGCAAAAAGCCAACAAATTAAAAACACAAGGCAAGCTACTGGGTCAAATTATAATATTCCGATTGTAAAGTCTTCATTTGCCCAAAGGCATTTTTACTTCCTTGCGCCGAGATTTTATAATAATTTAAATGACAGTTATAAGAATGCAAACAACTTAAATTCATTCAAAATACTTATAAAGAAGTACCTGCTTGAAAGGGGTCCAATGTATGCTGAGTCTCAATTGCTCTCGCTAATAATTTAAGTTGTTTTATTAAATTATGTATTACTAACTAATATCAAATCTCGTGTATTATTTGCTTATGTATGTATAGGTGTAGGTATGTACATATATATTTATGTATGTGTGTATGTATGTGTATGTATATATGTATATATTCTTATGTATTATGCAATGCAACGTAAGTTCATAACATCAAAAGAGTCAGCTCATCGATACCATTGATTTTATAAAATCAATGTCGATACCTTTAAACAAAAAGCAGCATCCCTACACAGAAAGAAACGATTTCTCAAATTGAGACTCGCGAAAGTTTTAAGTTTATAGTGTTATTTTAAGTAGATATTTTCTTAGAGGAAGTCAGTATTTTTGAATCGACAAACGTGAGTTTTTTGTATCAATGTAATATTAGTTTCAAAAATTTCGTTATTTTAAGTATATATTTTCTTAGACTAAGTCAATATACTCGAACCAACACATGCGATACGTTTGCATGAATGCAAAATTGGTTTTAATATTTTTTCTAAAACCAAGAATATATTCTCAAGTAAATTCTTTATATTACTTAATTTAATAACATATTTTTATCAAAATAAATATCATTGCAAGTCTTCGTTTGACAAATGTGTTTTTTTAATTAAATACGTTTTGAGTGTTCTTCCTAGAATAACCAAATTAATTGATTTGAAAGCACATAGATTCTTAAGTCAATTCCTTACGTCACTTAATTTAATAACGTATTTTAATCGAAATAAATATCGCTGCAAGTCTTCCTTAGACAAATGTGTTTTTTTTATTAAAGACATTTCGAGTGTTCATCCTAGAATCACCAACTGAATTGATTTGAAAGCACATTGATTCTTAAGTCAATTCCTTATATCACTTAATTTAATAACGTATTATTATCGAAATAAATATCATTACAAATCTTTGTTAGACAAATGTGTTTTTTTATTAAAGACGTTACGAGTGTTCTTCCTAGAATCACCAACTGAATTGATTTGAAAGCATATATATTCTTAAGTCAATTCCTTGCGTCTTTAAATTTAATACCGTATTTTTATCGAAATAAATATCACTGCCAATTTTCCTTGTAAAAATGTGTTTTCTTTATTAAAGACATTTCGAGTGTTTATCCTAGAATCACCAACTGAATTGATTTGAAAGCACATATATTCTAAAGTCAATTTGTTACGTCACTTAATTTACTAAAATATTTTTATCGAAATAGATACCGCTATAAGTTTTCGGTAGACAAGTTTGTTTTCTTTTTAAGCACTTTTCGAGTGTTCATCGTATAAATACTAACTGAATTGATTTGAAAGCACGTATATAATTATGTCAATTCGTAATGCCATATAATGTAATAACGTATTTTTATCGGAATGAATATAACTGCAAGTCTTTTAAGGACAATGTGTTTTTTTAAACATATTTCAAGTGTTAATCCTAAAAATACAAATGTAATTGTATTTCATTTATTTACAAAAATTATATTTGGACTAGGACTGAACTAAATAAACCAAGCATCGTAGTATTTAATATGACTGACCGTGGTATATATTTATAAAATAAAGTACATTTTTTTAAATCTGTTTTTATTTTAAATTGAAATTGATTTACGTATTTATCCTTTATTTGAATGTATACTTTGGACCCAGAAACACTAAGACTTCTAAATTTTAAATAAAATTAATAGTTTAATTATGCATTGCCAAAAATAAAGAACTCTTGATATAAGAAAACAGTTTTATTTTAGTCTTGCCCCAAGACACGTACATACGCTGCGAAATTTGACCCCAGAATCCAGTCTTGAGTCAAGACTAAAAGAATAAAACTCAAGACTTGTAAATTAGCAAATTTTAGGTCAAGAATTTTATTTTTTTTAGTCTTTACTCAAGACTCGTCCACGTAATAGTCTTTGGTCAAGACTCACAAACGTACGAGTCTTGAGTTATGACTCGCAATTCAGATTTTCTTGGCATGCGTGATGCGTCATTTGAATGTCCATTACACAAGGTTCATAGCTTCGTAACTATACGTAATATTTGGGTAATAAATACACTTTATTTTTCACTATGTCTGTAATTGTGTATTGCCGGCCTTAGTGAGCTGCGAATGACTGTATGCGTTTGCGAATAAATACCCTGAAAACAAGCGACGGGGAATCCCCTATGCCGTTCGATTTCCGCGCGCATATGGTTTAATTGATGTCAGGGTTGCCAACTTTGTCGTAGGAATTTTTAAAAATTACAATATTGTCCATTGTCTTCAATGGAGGCTGGGGCCTTTATACCCCCGGGGCCACGGGCTGCAGACCAAAAAGTTCTTATATAGATCCGCCCCTGCTTCTACTGAGCACGTAGAGCTAGCATGATCCTTGCCAGATTGCAAACATCTAGGTTTCCGTTATACACAAAATTTAAAGGACGCGTTATGCCATGCATACCAAGAAAATCAAAATTGCCAGTCTTGACTCAAGGACTCGTATGGTTACAGGTCTTGACCCAAGATTCGTATGTTTGCGAGTCTTGACCCGAGAATTTTGTTTTTTTGTTAGTCTTGTAGGTACCAATGCTAGGTTTGTCAGTGTTACCAGATCAGTTATACAAAATCCCTCCAGATCATTCCAAAAACGCAGTGGCTAATCGCGCCCGTCCACTTATCGTATGCTTTCTGTAATTGCGAAAGGCAAACGAACACGTTAGGTTAGGTTAGAACATATAAGAACTATTCATTTGGACGGGCGCGTAGCCACTGCCTTCCAAAAAAATCGGTGACACGCACCCATTAAATGTAGATTTCTTTTGCCAGCTATTATAAAGCTATTAAATAAATTTGAAAAAAATGTTTTTTTTTTAATAATTAAAAATAAATTTAAAGAAAAATGTAGGGGTTAACAAGAGCTTTCCAACGATATATCATGTCAAGTTTGGACCTATGGTTGTTAAGATATGTTTTTTTTTATCTTTGAGCTGCCGCCATTTTGAAACAAGATGGCGGATCTGGCTCTTCTGCGATCTCATCTAAGGTATTGGGCTAATACATTTTTGCAAATACATACAATACAATTAGCCGCGAGTAGGCTATTAAAATGTTTCCGTCTCTACCGACCTCTACAATTCGATACCCTAGTTCCCAATTATATATATATTTTTTTGTGAATGAAATTGTAACTTTATGATTTATGTCCTAACGTCTTTACTACACCACATTCCCCCCGTAATTAGTATGATTGTGAGCTAGGGGATCGATGTGTCAGTTCCTTGATTATTTTTACAACCCAACGATTTAGTTAAGATTCCACAAGGAATAGTTTTTGGGTATATTTCTGAGCTAATAAAATCTCAATAATGTACTAGTACTACTAATAAGGCAGGGTAAGATATGCCTTAATACTACTTACACAATAATGTACATTGGGTAGACGTAATAAAATAATTGTTATTGCTCTTATAGTATAAAAACAATATATTCAATTATCTGGTAACAATCCGGCTGATGATGACGATGAAATTCAATTAATTAAGTTATGAAAGTTTTACAATACCTTTTAGCGCGATTTTCTATTCGCAAAATTATCAATTATATCATTGTATGAAATCTTGTTCATTAGTTCTGACTCTATGCACAAAAGAGCTAAGGCGTTTAGTTTTTCTTGGCTTAAGGTAGATGTTAGATAATTCTTCACCCGTTTTAAGCAAGAAAAGCATCCCCATCTGAACAATTTGTCACTGGTGTACATAAGGCCATGCGAACTGCTATATGCAAGTTTAGATAAACGTTTTGCAAATTATGTTTTTTCAGGAACAGGAAGACAAACCTTTCACACAGACATTCCAAACACAGAATCTGGTTTTACCTAAATTCTTTCAAAAGAAAGTCAGTCTCTAAATCATTAGGATACATTTCTTCAGAGAAAAGGGCTTTTTCCGTAAGGGTTGATGATGACAATGCACTCATTTTGGTCATAAAAAATCATTTAATTGGAAAAACATATTACATGTTGAATTGTTTGTGTGGATCTAATGACATTTAAGTATATAAATATGAATGTTATTAATTTCTGTAAGACATAAAAAAAAATTGGCCCCAAATTTGCCACCCCTAAAATCGAAAGAAGTGGAAAAAATATACAATTCAAAAATACAAGTGAAACTGCGATGATAGTTTTATTATTTATATCGAGATAACCAAAACCCTATAGGTTTTTGTCAATAAATAGTTACCAAAGTGTCATAATATCATGTCAAACGCGATTTACTGCACTTTAGCATGGAAACAGCGTAAAATTTACTACTTTGTATTAGTTATTCTGACATTTTCGCAATTTTTTAATGACCAAGCAAGATATACCTACTAATCCCAATCGGTCGAAAGAAATCGAAGCCGAATTTTAAAGCGGTCGGGCATAGCTAAGTAGTTTTTTTAATAATTCTTCTTCTTCTTAGGGTGCCTCTCAAACTAGTGAAGGTTGGCAGTCAGCTCTGCATACTTCTTTTTGTCCTTTGCCAGGCAAACAATTCGGCGACACTTGTAATCCCGGTCCATTCTCGAATGTTCCGCAACCAAGATTTCCGTCTACGGCCAGGTCTCCTCTTTCCTACAACTTTTCCCATCATAATGAGTTGCAGGAGTTGGTACCTGTCGTGTCTAAACACGTGACCCAGGTATGCAACTTTGCGCTGTTTGATGGTCTGCAAAAGATTGCGTTTTCGGCCTACACGTAGTAGAACTTCCTCATTGGTGACTTTCTCAGTTCAAGATATCGACATCTCGAATGCTTCTATACGTTTTCTGAGATCTTCCTTAATAGTCGAGGCCTCACACCTACATAGAAGTGTGGACCAGACGTAGCACTGGAGAAGACGTATTCGAAGTGAGATTTTCAGGTTTCGATTGCGAAGAACCTTTTTCATTTTTCCAATGGCGCTGCGTGCAATTTCGATGCGAGTTTTGATTTCTACTTCACAGTCCCAGTTTTGTGTAAATCAGGTGCCAAGGTATTTATATTTATCAACTTGTTCTAGTTTTTGACCCGCCACAGATACGCTAGATTGGATATTGGGATTGTTAGAAATGACCATAAACTTAGTCTTGGTGACATTCATCCTGAGACCAGCTTTGACACTACACTCGTTTACTCGATCAACAATCTCCTGTAGCTCGGCTTCCGTATATATAGATGCTATGAGAACAGTGTCATCGGCATACCTCAAGTTGTTGATGAGGCGGCAATTTATTTTAATGCGACAGTTCAAGTCCTCCAGAGCTTCCGTCATGATGGCTTCAGAGTAGATGTTAAAAAGAGTCGGCGACATGCATGCCCTGCCGCACTCCCCTCTTAATGTCAATTTCCTTGGATCATCCTTCAACTCTGACAGTGGCGCGCTGATTCCAGTACAGATTTTGTATTATACGGATGTCTTTCTTGTCCAGTCCGATGTCGTTCAGAAGTGCAATAAGACGATTATGTTGCACTCTGTCAAATGCTTTTTCGTAATCTATGGAACATAGAAAGACATTTTGCTGCATATCCTGACATTTTTGCACCAAAACCTGTACTGCGAATAACGCTTCCCTCGTCCCCACTTGTATATATGTATGTATTCTTTATTGCACACCAAATAAAAAGGTTACAAATTGGCGAGTTTAATGCCTCTTGAGCATTCTTCTCAAACTAACCTTAGGGATGTAGGAGTGAGCATATTGGAGTACTACAAAGATGTTTAATTAGATTGAATGTAGCATATATAAGAGTATATAAGAAGAATATATAAAAGAAATAATAGTGATATATAAATAACAATAATAAAAGTCAATGTATGCATGCATGCATATATACCATATACATATACACTTCGTCTTTTTCAATAATAAAACGATTTAATTATCTAGTTGTTTTATTTGCAACAAAGGAAAACTACTGTACCTACTAAGGGAATGAGTATATTTTTTCAAGCCAAGCATGGGGTGATATGTCTGGCAACACTGCCGGGCGAACGCAGAAGGTGAACAAGTATCACAATTCTATTGGTGTTAGCCGACGGCTATACAAATTTGTTTGTATTGGACGAAGATGGAACAGTCTGTTGCTGACACTTCATCATTGCTGCAGTGATTGCTGCTGTCTTCTTGGAGCATTCCGGAAGCCGTCGTATCGAATTTTATTGGTAAGTACTACGTATGTATATCTATATAACCTAAGTGCAATATTATTTATTTAGAACACCCTTGTTAATGAGGGGGGGGGAGGGGGAGTAAGGGGAATTTTAATTTTGTTTGAAAAGTTAATTTTCTATCGAAAATATGAGAGCTAAAGTGAATTCATCGATGTATATTACAAATTATATAACTTTTATGTAAAATAATTTCCAATTGTTGCAGAAAATGGAGTAATCGTAAGAAGAACAGTCGGCTTGCGAATACAATGCAATGATTTAATTTTATTTTTCTCACATTTTCTTTCAGGTGACATTCCAGCACAGATAACAACACTGGGACATCTTCTACCACCTCGAGGAAGACTTTCTAAAAATGTTAAGTTCTCTACAATTGAAGCTATCGAGGGATTAATAGTTAAAGTTTCAGTAAGTTTTTTTTTTAATTATTTTTTTTTTAGTGACTTCCCGGTGCGACTGGTGATGAGTCACATCGCTGTGCAGTTCGAAGTTTCGAGTTCTTCTGTGCAGTTGTTTTGATGTATATTATGTTATTTTTTTGTTCTTTTTTTAATTTGTGTTTAATGTAGTTTGTCTATAATTTTTTTAAACAGTTATTCTATATTTTTCTGAAATCTGGTTCAAATAGCTTATTGTATTGTCACTTATTATTATTTTGTCGAACTTTTTTAAAATTAGCTCCTGGCTCATACTGGCCAGGTCGACGCTGTTTTTAGCTAGACCTTTTGTCTACCATATATGCACCTGTTTTATTTAAATCATAATATTGGTAAATAAAAAAGTTGACAATAAACATTTTTCTTTCATCATTTTTTTTAGAATGTGTACAGTGTATTCAGAATATTATGCGCAGGTCAAAGGACAGTCAAACATCTGTTTACTACTTATATATACCTACACCGTTTCATGCCTGGAAAAAAAACATTCTGATAATTCTGTTCAACGTAATCTTTACTTTTTTCAGACTGCTGAGGACGTCGAAAATGTGCAGTAGTAAAGGACGGGATGTGCAGTAGTAATTATTATTCATTGTTCATTCTACATTGTCAGTCAAGTAATTTTTTTTATTACCAAAAAAGTTGTAATACCATAACAAACATAACTACACCGGTTATGATTTTCTGGACAATGTCTTCCGCTATTTTAGTTATATTTTGTGGCCTTATATAAGTGTGTGTGTGTGTGTTTTTTTTTAATTTCCTTGATATTGTATACCTGCGTTAATGTCAAATTAATACACATTAGTAATACATTGTTTATTTTCATATCACACAATCATAATTTTTGCATTAACATAGCAATAATAATACCCACATTATTCTTGAAAATATTGTGAAGTCTTGTGTTAAGTTTCTTTATTTCATTTTAATAGTGGTTACAATTAAATTGTTTATTTATTAACTGAATCCTTGTGTGATTTGTGATTTTTGTTTTTATACCCAATTCATTGACATTCGCTAGAAAAGCATCACAGCTAGAATAATTTTATTATATAATTTAATATTATTTTAATAATGCCAGAATGTATTTCTCCTAACCTAATATATTTTAGTATTCATTTCATTTTGCATCTTTCTTAAATCAACGTAAAAATATTGCCATTTGGAGGATTTTCAAAAAACAAAAAAAAAACAGAGTAGATTTTTCAATTTACGAATGTAAATGACTGATGACTGGAAATATTTTTTTATTGCATTTGGATCTTAACTTATTAAAAAGTATTTGTTTCACCAACTCGTAAAAAAATATCACTCGTTTTCGATTTGGTGAAAAAAAAAATCCAAAAATCCACAATCGACTTTAAAAAAAATCCAACCGTTATAAAAATTACTTCCGGTCATCAGTCAAATACATTTGTAAATTGCAACATCTACTCTTTGTTCAAGCAAAAGGAATATTCTTCAATTAACAATATTTTAGTGTTGATTTAAGAAAGGTATAAGATGAAATAAATTAAAAAAAGTATTAGGTCAAGAAAAATCTATTCTGACAATAAGAAAATAATATTGTCGCATCAAGATATTTTGGTAGTCTTGGATAAACACTATCATGTTATTGGATTAATAAAATCATTTTCTTAGATAAACACAATATTTTATTGAATAAACAAAACTAATTTCTGGGTTAAACAGATATATTTCTTGGGTAAATACTATAATTTTCTCGGATAAATACTATAAAGCTTTTATATAAATACTATAATTTCCTTGGACTAATGAAATAATTTTCTTGCATAAACACAATAACTTTCTTAAAAAAAAACAATAATTTTCTTGAACAAACACAACAATTTCTTGAATAAATACAATCATTTACTTGGACAAACACAATAAGTATCTTGGAAAAACACAATAATTTTCTTGGTTACTATGTTTCTAAATTTCTAGGATACGCTACCATTTTCTTCGTTTTATAATTTATATTCTTGGATTGAAAAGAGCATTTGTTTTACACGGAGAATGTATGTTCTTCCTATGAGAATTTATGCTTCCTTGCAAGAAGACACGCATTTGTCTCAATTTGACACTATATTTTATTGACACAAGACAAAATAATTGAAACTACAATTTACTCTTTCGAAGAAAATATTGTTTTCCTCCTATGCTCAAACTCGGGTTATCTTGACCAATAGGATATTGCTTTGATCTAAGATACCATTTCTTTCTGTGTAGATACGGGTCTCTGACCTAGTTAGGAATGCGGATAGACATTTTCACCATAGGATGTGCTCAATCTCTCCCAACTCAACCATAGTATGTTAATGGTGTGTATATGACATAATTATAAAGTTATTGTAAATTAATAAATAAAAAAATTAAAAAAAATAATTATGCGCTCATCCAGGAGAGGGATTGAAAACCGTATAAATTTAGTGGATATAGATAGATAGATATTTTTCGAACAACACCGTTATAGTAAGCGTAGTAACTGTAGCATTTTTTCGGCTACCTACAGTACAACGATGTCATTTTTTTATTTTTAAGCTATTGCATAGCTTTTATCGCGGACCTAGGCTAGCGCGGCGACCGAATGAAGAAATTTCTTAACGAAAATTAATGATTGTAAACTGATAATTACGTCTAAACGAGTACTGATTACGATTCGAAAAAAATATATGTTAAACAAGAACATTTTCCTAATATTCTTAGCTTTGAATATTTTAGATTTTGTTTATATTACATAGTGTAATTAATTTGTGAAATTAGGTCTAACCGAACACAAAAACGACTACTACGCAAATACTATTTGGCGTATTATTATGAAACCTGCACCATTTTAAAGATAATTTAATTATCTATCTTTTTATCAACGATTTTTTTCGAATAATTCTTTTTCTTTGCGTTATCGAATAAAAAAATCGTGCGCGGCGCTCTATCGGAAGACGTTTAAATTATTCCGAATCATTTGCTTTCGCAGCCGCAAATGATTCGGAATAATTTCAACGTTTTCCGATAGAGCGCAGTTATCTGATATCAGAAAAAAATTAAATAAATAAATAATTATAATTGCATAAGTTGTTAAAAATGCTATGCAATAGCTTTACCGCGGCAGTCCCCGAGTGCCACACGTATTTTTTTATTTATTTCATTAGCAAATCAACCTAACAGTTTATACCAATCCGTTGATATGCAATATACACATAAATATAAAAAAAATACGTGTGGCACTCGGGGACTGCCGCGGTAAAGCTATTGCATAGCATTTTTAACAACTTATGCAATTATAATTATTTATTTATTTTATTTTTTCTGATATCAGATAACTGCGCTCTATCGGAAAACGTTGAAATTAAAAATCGTAGATAAAAAGATAGATAATTAAATTGTCTTTAAAATGGTGCAGGTTTCATAATAATACGCCAGATAGTATTTGCGTAGTAGTCGTTTTTGTGTTCGGTTAGACCTAATTTCACAAATTAATTACACTATGTAATATATACAAAATCTAAAATATTCAAATCTAAGAATATTAGGAAAATGTTCTTGTTTAACATATATTTTTTTTGAATCGTAAGCAGTACTCGTTTAGACGTAATTATCAGTTTAAAATCATTAATTTTCGTTAAGAAATTTCTTCATTCGGTCGCCGCGCTGGCCTAGGCCCGCGATAAAAGCTATGCAATAGCGTAAAAAATAATATAATTCTTACAAGTACATACACAACATGTTTTAATAAGCATTAAATACAAATTCAGGCATTATTATTTTTTTTTAAACTTACGGTACATAAAGAGAGAAAACAATTTATTTTATTCTGACATAAACATGTAGCTCAATGCCCACACATTGAAGAGATGCGGGCTCGCTGTAAAAATATCAAAGTCTGACGCTGTCGAACATAGCGCATTTATGTGACGCAAAGCACGGGTAAGTAGACTACATTGACTTAGGTTGGTGCGCGAGGATAAATATATAAACCACAAATATTTCATAAACACCGTAATAAAAACAATTATAAATGCTATAGTTCTGTTTTGGTAACGGCAGTCGTGATGTTTATTATTTTTAATGTATTCAAATTTTATATTATATACAGGGTGCGGCAGTCAAACTTAAAAAAAAAATGTTGGGTGCATCTGGATTTGTTGAATTTAAAAAATATAGGAATTTTGAAGACTCAAAAGGAAATTCACTCTCATTTTACCAGAGGTAGATATAATCTAATATTACCCTGTCCATCTTTAGAATTATTTAAAAGGGATCCCAACTATGCAATTATTAACATATTTTTAAACTTATATATTAAGTATTTTTTAACATTGAACTAACTACTAAACAATATTTGACTTTGACAATGAATTATACTTTTAGACTAGGTATTTTTATATTAAATCCTATACTACTTAACATAATATTAAATATTAATGACTGTTTCTTTCTTTTCTCACATATAACTTTATTTATATTATTTAATTGAATTTTATATTATATTTATTGCCGATTTAATAATGGAATTGCATTTTATTATACATTTTTAATATTTTTTTATTATTATTTTTTTTTTTATTATTCTTAAAACCACATTTTAGGGCAATTTAAGGTCATTAGCTTTTTACTAAAACTTGTACATTTGTAGGCAACCAAGCAATCAAGCAAACTTGATTGTAATATTGGAGTCCTGTCCACCCCAGAACGGGCTAGTCCCAGTTGGGTGACAGAAACAAATAAGCAAAAGGTTAAGGTTTTGCCATTCGGTTCCTGTTGTTTTTGTAAGCTAATCAATGTTTTATAGTAATTAATTCTTAAATAAATAAATAAATAAATAAAATTGTCTATTATAATAAACTACCGGAAAATATCAAAATTTTACATAGAAGCGGTAAAATACCCCAGTTTAAGTCTAAATTGAAACGCTATCTTATTAAACGAGAATTGTATGATATTAACGAATTTTAAATAGGCTATCGATAATTTTAGACTTTCCTTCTTATATTAAGACTTTGTAGTTTGTAGATTGACAATTTCTATATAGATTCTCTACATTTAGATTGACATTTTTTCCATTTTATTGACTATTATATTATTACGACTATTTTATTTTCTCATTGATAATCGATTGTATTGTCTATTTGTAGGACCACATATTTCATGACAATCCAATTGATATTTTTTGGGTCAATCTGTTCTAAATATAGCTTTATTAATACTTTATTATTATTATATATTTTTTACGGTAATTGTCATTCCATATAATTATTGTATCGACTATATAGTTTTAAGATCCAATATAAATATTATAAATAATGTGGTGAGATTCTTTAAAACCTCTAGTATCGATTTTTTAAACTATTTTTAATTCTAAGCGGCTAATTAAAGTATTGTGTACAATTGAAAATATTATATAAAATCGAAGACTATCGCGGTTGTTTGACATTATAAATAGGATATAAACGAATTTACCGCGTGAAATTTGTAGCCTTCGTTGTCCAGGGTAGGACGAATTGACAGAAAGAGCTGTCAATTCGTTGTTTTGCGGGTAGGCCGCTTACCGCTGCCGCCACTGTGAGTCCAGGCCCCCACGACCGTTATAACCTAAGCAGTGGCGACAGCGGTATGCGTCCTATCCGCAAAACAACGGATTGACAGCTCTTTCAGTCTACCCTGGACAACGGCGCGCGGCTGCAACGTCACCGAAACGTCGGGTGATACAAATTTCACACGGTAAATTCGTTTCTATCCTATTTATAACGAAAATTTTATGTGTAAATAACTATTTATAAGTTTTGAAGACAATAAACTTGATTTGATTTGATTAGTTTTAGTTTAGTATTTAGTGAATGTTTTCGCGTGTTTGAATTTTCTGTCTCGCCCCGACAATGTAAAGCCGAATTACCAACAACGCTGCAAACCGACAATTTAAAACTAAGATATTTACTTTACAGCCAGAGCTATCTCTTTCCCCGATCGCTAATACCGCTTCCCGTAAAGCTCGCTCGGTCCCAGTATGCAAGTTAAACCCGTCTGGTTAGCGGGGCAGTACAGCGAGGAGAATTACGAGACGTGAGTCCGACATTCCCCTTTGTTACATTAAGCGAGAACAGAGTTTTAATCCCCACTCCGCTGGACAAACACCCCCCTCTCCGACCTCCTTACCCCCTCCACCGAACTCCCCACAGGCTTAAAAAGACCTTCCAACTAATGAACTTTTGTCAGACCGACCGTTCGCTGCGTTTTCATTATGCATTTCCATCGATTTCTCGGAACGTAGATGAATTCACTTAGACTTGGATCCAATTTGACCGTGTTTCCTCTATGTCTTTTTCTTTGCAATTGATGGTCGATATCCTGAACGTCAAGCGAGAAGACTGTATTTTAGTAAGGTGCGGTGAGCGGTGAACAGCTACAGTGGGAATAGATACGGGATTAGTAAAAAGGAGTACCACAAAAAAACCGCTTCCTTCCTGGTCTTCTCTGGCTGCTTCGCTGATGGGTAGCTACCCAGACGCTGGTGCAGATCCCGATGGACGAAGTCACCATATGCACGGCATTTATCACGCTTTTTTTTATCACGGATAGACAAGTAATAACGACGTGCGAGACGATTGCAAGCGCGCCAATTTGTTAAGGGGGCGCTGCACGAAATTTCTCAAATTAGGGTGTAGCGTTTCAGTTATTCCCCTAAAACAACGCTATAAAAAGCAGTGAAAAAAAACACTCGTTTTTATCAATAAGTCATTTATAAGGTGAGATAATAAATTTGGTAACAGTTTGCGTAGTTTTTTTATAAAAACACACGGCAAAATATACAAAAATGGGCTCGGGGTTTTAATCCTCACTGGGAAAATAACTAATAATTTGAATTATAAATTACTATAACAGAAAGTTAAATGATACATATTCACTATAAAATATTAGGATTTCAATTAATATAATAAGATTTTATACAATAAATCCTAGAAAATCAGGTCTCAGAGTCTCCATACATTTTTTGTATGGGCTAGCCGCGTAAATAAATACACAGGCGCGCTATGAAATAGATTTACTTCCCTGCTGGTATTGGAAGTGAGAGCACGTCGCTTTGGGTTAGCTCCCGTCACTTCGCGCGCACGTAATATTTCATTCTTCTACACAGCAGTCACGCGTCGTCACGAAAAAGCAGTAAGTATTTTTTTATATTGTTTGGTAATATTAGGGTTCTGGTTTATGGCATCTTTGTTATAACTTATTATAATACTTTACATGTATTTTAGTTATTGGGGAAGCGCAAGGAAACATATTTCGTGAAAACACGAAACGGAAATACAAAGAAAAAGAAAGTAATATCAAGAAGGTTAGTTTCATATTCTAAACTATCATGGTTTTGGTAGATTCAGTACATTCAATACATATTTTACTCATTTATTATGTTCAATGTAGTCTCATTTAGCGCCCGTGAATTATGGTAGGCGCAGTCTTAACTGAATGACACCTTTTGGGTACATATTTATGCCAGGGATGGGATAAAATATATTGGAAAACATTTATTTAGGATTAGGGAGGAATAAGACTTAAGCCTCTTACGGGCTTGTGGCGTAGCTAGACGGTGGACTGTTTTGTCCTCAAGTCTTCTGCGCTTACTCCAGGGAGATAGAACGACTAATCGTTAAAACTTCCTGAGGTGACGGGCTCGCCCGCTGTAGTCGACAACCCAAGTTGCTAATTGCCATTTCAAATTGGTAATTTTACTAGCTATAGTAACCTTGGTTCTTTTGCGGATTTTCTCATTTTGGATACTATCTGGCAGTGAAACACCCCAAACATTGCTCCCTCCATGGCTCGTTGCGCGACTTTGAGCTTGTGCATGAGTCCAATATATAACGACCACGTCTCAGTGCCATATGTCATCACTGGCAACACGCACTGTGGTGAAGCGCAGGAAATATGCAAATATTTTTTTAAATATTTATTTCAAATATTTATTTCAAATGCCAGAGAGTCAGGTTAATTAGAAGTAATTGATTGATGAATGACGTGATTCCCCGGTATAAACTTAGAAATTAAGCATTTTAGGTAAATAATAAAAAAAAATATTTGCATATTCCCTTCGGTTTACGATCTCCTCCCAGCCCGTGACGCGATGCTTGTCAAGCATCGCGTCACAGTAAATACATAGGTAATATATTTACCGTGATCGCGTTGTAGGCTGAGAGGGGATCGTAAACCGCAGGAATTATGCAAATGTATTTTTTAAATATTTACCAAAAATGCCTAATCTTGTAGTTTATACCAGGGAGTCACGTCATTTATCAAACAATTAAGTCTATTTTACGTGACAAATATATAACGACCACGTCTCAGTGCCATATGTCATCACTGGCAACACGCACTGTGGTGAAGCGCAGGAAATATGCAAATATTTTTTTAAATATTTTTTTAAATATTTATTTCAAATGCCAGAGAGTCAGGTTAATTAGAAGTAATTGATTGATGAATGACGTGATTCCCCGGTATAAACTTAGAAATTAAGCATTTTAGGTAAATAATTAAAAAAAATATTTGCATATTCCCTTCGGTTTACGATCTCCTCCCAGCCCGCGACGCGATGCTTGACAAGCATCGCGTCACAGTAAATACATAGGTAATATATTTACCGTGATCGCGTTGTAGGCTGAGAGGGGATCGTAAACCGCAGGAATTATGCAAATATATTTTTTAAATATTTACCAAAAATGCCTTATTTTGTAGTTTGTACCAGGGAGTCACGTAAAATAGACTTAATTGTTTGATAAATGACGTGACTCCCTGGTATAAACTACAAAATTAGGCATTTTTATTGAATATTTAAAATAATATTAGCAATTTCCTGCGGTTTACGATCCCCGCCCATCCCGGGACGCGATGCTTGACAAGCAATCGTGATGCTTGACAAATTTAATATATTACATTTATTTCTTACGTGCTATGTATATAAACAAAAGATGTCGAAAATTACTTAAACAAGTCTATATTCTTTTACATTTTAAGCCTACCTTACAGAAGCCTTCATTACATAAAGCCTACACTACATTAAGAGTACAGGCAAGGCCTAGTTAGGATGGCTCTGAGAGAAAAATATGTGTAAATTTATGAATTTATTAAAAAACAAAGAAATAAATTGAGAAATCTCTGCTTTTGCTTGCAGATTCGTTTACACGTAATCACAATTTGAAAATATTGCAAAACGCTTGCTTTCGCACTTTTACCAGCGGGGAAAACGAGAAATATCGACAAAGAAGTTATCTAATTTTAAATAGAATAGGTAGTAAAACTCTAATTAAAAGTAGTAAAATTATCACGATTTCAGATACCTATATAAATAGAAAAATTAGGAGCATTGGAAAGGTGAGAAAGTAAATTTAGGGAGTAATAAGAGTTTTCTTCTTTTTTTTATTTGCATTTATATTATTTACAGCTTTCCACGAAGGCTGGTGTCTTGTCAGTAGATATAAAGATTAATCAAATATTTTATACATATACATTTTCATTTTTTTTCAGTTTTGACCGACCAATTCGGGTCTCCACGCGTCATAAAGTATGTCATCATCATCATCATCATTTACTCATTCCATAAAAGCATTTCACAATACTGAGGAACATGTCAAATTTTACAATCAAAATTTACCGGATGATAATTTTTTTTTTTTGTAATGCTGCAGTAAATTATATTTTGTGCTTTACCTTTAATAAATAAATAAATAAATAAATAAAATAAAACCGCTTTGATTAATTTAAAAAAAAAAACGTTTTAATCAGAGGTTTCAAATTTACAAAAACAATCAATAATCAAACAATAAATAATAATCAATACAATGAAAAAGAAAAATTCTGAAACATGCGTAATTAAAAACAATGTCATAATATGGTTATTTATAATCAAGCAATTGTGGACGCAATATCATAAAAGTCGTCTAGTTTGTAAAGGGCATGTTTGACTAACTGATTTTTCAAGCAGATTTTATATGCTGCCATTTCAAGTCTTCTCGTCGATGACGGCAAAGCATTGAACAATTTAAAACTAATATATAAAAATGTTTTATGATATTTAGTCAAGCGTAGGTACTTTAGGCAATAACACATTGTTTTTATGTCGCGTATTATGGCTATATCTAGTGGAGTGAAGCTCGCAATTTAAAAGATTCTCTTTGGCGTATAAAAGGCACTGATATATGTACATGGGCGACATGGTAAGGAAACCAGCTTTTATAAGGAGATTATACATTTATTTCTTACGTGCTATGTATATAAACAAAAGATGCCGCAAATTACTTAAACAAGTCTATATTCTTTTACATTAAGCCTACCTTACAGAAGCCGACCTTACATTAAGCCCACACTACATTAGGAGTACAGGCGAGGCCTAGTTAGGATGGCTCTGGAAGTAAAATATGTGTAACTTTATGAATTTATTAAAAAAAACAAAGAAATAAGTAAGGAAATCTTTGCTTTTGCTTGCAGATTCGTTTACACGTAATCACAATTTTAAAATATTGCAAAACGCCTGCTTTCGCACTTTTACCAGCGGGGAAAACGACAAATATCGACAAAGAGATTATCTAATTTTAAATAGAATAGGTAGTAAAACTCTAATTAAAAGTAGTAAAATTATTACGATTTCAGATACCACGCGTCATAAAGTATGTGAGCTCGTGCTCATCCTCGGCTTCACTAAACTCACGTTTCATCAGCTCTAGCAAAGTCTCGCTAAAGTAATTGGAATTTCCAACCGTCTTACTTTTTCCTTCAATTAATTCATTCATTCCATTCACTTTTAATTTATTTCTCACCTCCGCTTGGGCGAAGTCTTCGACGGAGCGCCGCGCCGCGTTTATACGTAAGTAAAACTCGTCGCGGCGGCGCGAGAAGTTGGATGTAGCGATAACCGTTGGCCCGTCGGATCGTGCATAAAATCCCCGCCCTTTCTGTATGCAAAAGCCGTGGAAATGATTTAATTAAGAGCAGAGACGATTGCCGGCGCCCCCTCGAAGCGCAACCTCCCGGGAGACCTAAGAACGGGGAGAGACCTCGTCACTGAGCCTCAAGCGAGGACAATTTACAAATGCTCACTTGTTGCTGAACTGATATCATATACAAACTATTACTTTTATTTATCTTTCCGTGGTACATTCGTACGTCAGGTCCGTTGTGACTGATGTGGCAACTACTAGAGTTGTCGACTACAGCAGGCGAGCCAGTCACCTCAGAAAGTTTTAACGATTAGTCGTTCTATCTCCCTGGAGTAAGCGCAGAAGACTTGGACAAAAAAGTCCACCGTCAAGCTACGCGACAAACCCGTTAGAGGCCAATGCCTTAACCGCGAGGTAGCCAGGAGTGTTACCCAGCGGGCTTACACTCACGCCCTTACTTCCAATTGCGACCAGATTACTCCAGATTTGTTATGAGTTCGAGGTCGCTTGCGCGGTCCTCTCCCTTACGAAGCGGTGAAACAGTGTATACCGAATCTATCGCGGACCACGGCCCGGCTGTTCACCCAGGTTCGGGTAGCCGATGGTCGTTTCAAGAGCAGTCACCGTACGGTCCGCAACCCCCCCCGCTCTATAGGAAACAGTACTGCTTCCAGACTCCCCCGACTGTTAGTAAGAGTGCGCAATCGATTGGCTTATGCCGCACGGTGCGCAGACCGTCCAGGAGCGCCAGAAGGTTGATTCCTAGGGGAAACTAACCCTAAGGCCAGAGTCCTAACCAGGCTCGCACTTCATCCGTGGAGGCCGTCGGATGGGTGTTGACCTGTGAGTGTGACCAACCCTGAACAGAATGGGTCTTCGTGGCCCACTCAGCAAGGGCCCATTAACTCCCAACTGATGTGGCATTCGTGAAAGTTTAGAGATATATGGGCCCTTACGGGTTCATCTCTAGTTACTAATTTGTTGCACTTAAGATAATCCTTCGTTTCCGCGGTACTACGCGCTTCGGGGTGTCGTTAAAGTGAAAGACAGTATGTTCTCTGATTGACGATTTAATGACGACTGTTGACCGGTTACGACGCTCAAACCTTCCAGTGTTTACAACGATGAAAATCCGAAATCCGACTCGGCATTTCGCAGTGGCAACATACTGAAGCGACAAGTTTGAATTTCTATCTGGCGGGGCAGATGAAATATTATATTGTGTGTGACGTAGTCTCCACTTATGCAATTCTCATTTCAATTGACGTGTTGATTAATATTAGTAACATAGTGTATGCGTGTGAATGGGCGAAATCGTTATCAGTAGAACAGCTATCTATCTCTTTTTTTATTTAGATAAAAACAGTCATATACAGTTGTGTGAAGACATACATAAAACAACGAGACCCATATTACCATTGATTACTACAAAACATTATAAATAGTAGCAAAAATAAATTGAGAGTCAAAATTACACTAATTTATTTATTTATTTATTTATTTTATTTTCGGGAAACATACAGCGCTTCATTAATTATTACTAGTTATTCTAATACAGTGTTTCGCTGGCCGATTAATTGTTTCCTACATTATTGTCTTATACGATAAATCAAAAAATGAATTGCACTAAATTAAATTAAATTAAGTTACAATTGAACTATTGCAAGGATAGGAAAGGAGAAAGATGGGATATATGTAGGATAGGATATAGGTATTGAAATTATACTCTTTGTAGCTCTCACTATGTAATCACTTCCTAGACGCCTAGTGAGTTAAGGACAGCCTCGCTGAATTTAGGTTCATTCAAGTAAAAAATTTCGATATCTTCGAATCGACTATTGTATGTGGTCATCAAGCGGTGCATAATAGAGTTTTGGGCGTAACTAGTGTTCACACGAGGGATTTCGAACGTACGAGGAGAGCGAACCCTTCGTGGCGGAACCAACAACGACAGTTTATTTACCAAATGAGGGCTATCAATTTTGTTATGAATTATTTTATGCAATAATGTCATATCAGCCGCTGTGCGGCGGTCTTCCAGTGAACACATACTGAAATAGTTCAGCCTGCTCTCGTAGGTTCCAAGTCCCAAGTGCTCACGATAGTCCAGGTATCTAGTAAAACGTCTTTGGACGCCCTCCACCCTATTTTTATACACGCCATATTGCGGATTCCAAATCTGCGATGCGAACTCTAAGGTGCTACGAACATAGGAAAAGTAAAGCGTTTTAAAGATGTTAATGTTCGAGAATGGTTTACATATTCTATTAACAAAACCCAGAGTCCTCAACGCCTTGCTAACAATACTGTTGATGTGTTGGTCGAACGTCAGCTTTTGATCCAGTTGTACCCCCAAGATCTCGAATGCACTGAACTTCAGGGATATATTCACCATTTACGCGGTATTTGAAATTGATGCTTTCTTTTTTGCGACTGAATATAATGCTGTTACATTTGGTAGTATTTAAAGTGAGCTTATTTGTCAGGCAATAATCAAAGAGTCGGTCAATATATGTCTGAATATGGAGACAATCGGCCATGCTATCCACTTGAGCATAAACTTTGAGATCATTAGCGTATAATATATAACGTCCTCTGGTGAAGCATAAGCCAATGTCAAATATATAAGCGTTAAACAGTAAAGGACCCAAATGAGAGCCCTACGGAACTCCAGAAGGGACTGTCGCGAAGTTAGAGCTGAAACCACTAACCGCTACAGCTTGGTGCCGGTTTGTGATATAAGAGAAAATCCACCTAAAAAGGTCTCCGTGCACTCCCAGCCTCCTTAATTTATAAAGAAGAATCGGGTGATCAACCCGATCGAATGCCTTAGCGAAGTCTGTGCAGATAGCGTCCACTTGCTTTCCCCCGTCCATGGTCATTAGGATAAAGTTAGTATATTCCGCCAAGTTTGATACTACCGAACGCTGCTTGAGAAATCCGTGTTGCTCAGCAGGTAGAAAAGTTGCAATATATGGATATAGCTGTGAGTATACCACCTTTTCGAACCGTTTACTTAAAACAGAAAGAATTGATATGGGCCTATAATTGCTAACTGTGTTTTTGCAGCCTGTTTTATGAATCGGGACTATGAGTGCCTCTTTCCACTTTCTAGGGAAGATTCCTTGAGCTAACGACAGGCGGAAAATCATAGAGAGAGGGCGTGTTAGCTGAAGGGCACAATTTTTTACGAAGACAGGGGGGACTAAATCACTTCCAGCGTCTTTATTCACATCCAGGTCTCGAATGCATTTGAGTACAAACTCCTCAGTAATGGCAATAGAACCCATGCTGTTGGAGCTTACGCAGTCGCTTATCGTTGCTGTTGATGACCCGGATGGTTGGCAGGTTGGTTCAGATGATTTGCTATCTTCGCTAATACCGCTCTGTGCTGAGCTTCTTTCCGAGTATACGGTTTGAAAGTACCGGCAGAAATATTCACAAACTGCTGGTTCACACACTGAGGTATACTATTTCCGTTACGCACAGACTTGATGTATGACCAGAATTTTTTTGGGTCCTTCTCGATATTGCACTGTGCGTGCGAAATAAAGCTTGCGTAACATTGCTTTTGGAGAGCCTTACCCCGGCGTCGCAAGAGCGCAAATGAGTCGTAATCCAAGGGGTTACCGTATCGTTTCCACCTTCTGTGGAATTTTGACTTCTCTTTTAGGATATTTATTAAGGCCGGGGAGAACCAACGCGGGTGTGCCGATTTGTAAGATGATTGGTATGGAATATAAAGCTCAATTGCCTCGTTTATAGCTTTATATAAATTGTCTACCGCTGTGTCTACGGGACGATATGCAATTAGGTCATTCCAGTTGATGTTCGTTAGATAATTTTTAATATGTGGGTAATCGGCTTTGTAAAATTTATATACTTGTCGCGGTGGTTCGCGCAATGATGTCAATAAAACATTCCCGATATCCACGATTAGCGATGGATGATGAGAGTCCTCTGGTACTAATGGATCAGTGGCGCGGGTGACTTGGACTTGGGTGTTCGATAGGACAACATCTAGCCAGCGACCCTTTTCATTGGCAATACCGTTAAATTGGTCTAGACCGGCGAAAGAGATGGAGTCAACGAAAGAGGCACTGATCATATCCAATCTACCTGCACATTGCTTAGCTAAGCTATCATGTCTAATCTCCCATGTGATATTCGGCAGGTTCAGATCTCCGAGGATGACAAAGGTATCGTCGGGGTGACGGTCCCTTAAAGAAATACACGATTCGAGGAATGTTTCTATCTGAGTTTGATGAGTTGGTCCTCCGCCGGGAACATATACACATGCAATGTGCAGGTCGCATTGACTGGCGAGATGACGTCCGGGCACCGTAACCCAGACACATTCGGGTAAGGCGTCTAGAGGCCACCACTCTAGTCGGGCGCGGGGACGTAGACTCTTGCGTACCGCCAACATTACTCCGCCGCCACGAGCGTGCCCACTCACCTCTGCATTTCTATCGCATCTGTAAAGTTCATACCTTTGGTAATCTACTAATTCCCCATCAAGAATTCCGCCTGTTAACCACGTTTCGGAGATCGCTATGATATGGTAATCGTGCGAAATTACTTTGTGAAAAAAAATATCAGTCTTTGACCGCAACCCTCTTACATTTGCGTAAAATATCTTAATGTTACTCTCTGTAATGAGTGAAAATCAATATGTATTTCCTGAATCTGAGGTTCATCTAATAACTTATTAAACCAAAAACTAATGCACCCAAAAAGAAAATGTTATACTCAATAACAAATTGAACAATTTGATAATGGAAGACTATCGCGGTTGTTTGACATTATTAATAGGATATAAACGAATTTACCGCGTGAAATTTGTAGCAACCGACGTTTCGGTGACGTTGCAGCCGCCGTTGTCCAGGGTAGACTGAAAGAGGTGACAATCCGTTGTTTTGCGGGTAGGCCGCATACCACTGCCGCCACTGCGTAGGTTATAACGGTGGTGGGGGGCCGAGCTCGGAGCGCGCGAATGTCAAAGATCCGTCTTGCACACAACACTCACTGTATCCAGTCTTACGTCCTTGCGTTCGGCGTTCGGCGGCGGGAACATTTTAAGAAGAGGGTTCCACGTCGAAGAGAGTTTGTAACCGTCGTATCTATTGACAATGACAATACTCTCGGACATACGATATATCAGAAGCCCAGACATACGGACAGATATTTCAATGCAAGCTCACACCATCATCCCTACAATCTACGTTCAGTGCAAACGTCGCTCGTGAATCGAGCACGCGATCTATGCGACGCTGAGCATTTTCCGTAGGAGATGGAACATGTCAACGATGTCCTTAAACTATAAGCTAATGCAACAACACATTGCCTAATTTTCCTAAAAATAACCAACGTGTCGGAAAATATGTCGAGGTTATTCGAAGCTTTATTATAATGTGAACAGGACCGTATGAAATAGGTATTTTTCGCATAGTTCGTGTGTATCGTATCTTTTGAACGAAAGGAGGGAGACCGAGGAATTTGAAAAAGAATTTTACCCAAAAGGGGTGCAGAATTAATGTGGCCATTGAAAATTTTATACAGGACTAGCTAACCCGTGCCCACTTCGTTGGGCGGTAAAACTCTTTACCTGTGATGAAATTATGAGTGTGGTTCGGTTAGTACTGAGTGCTATGATTTATTTCCTGACTGCCAAAAGAAGGGTTATATTTATACTGCATATGTATGTATGTATTTGCATGCTAATTTGACTATAGCACCGTTATTTGTGAGTGCTTCTGGTGAGTATCTTATTTGTGAGCGTATTATCTCTTTAACTATTTATGCAGTAAAAGGGAAAAGTCTTTTGTTTTAAACACTTGAGACTTACTTATTTTGATAAGAATTAGATAAATTTACTTATTTTGATAAGAATTCATAATTGTTGATAGTATGACCAATAAACATGACCTAGCGATTTAAATTATTTTTTTAATATAAAATACTACTTTTTGTGACTTAAATATAAAAGTTAGACATATGATGTCGCTGACTTTTTTGTAGGCATTATCAAGCTCTACAACTTTTCTCTAGAACCTTATCATATATCTCTCATCGTTAAGGCAGCGTTAGTTAGAAACGTTTTCGTTCGACCGCTTATTCTCCGACTTACTTTGCAAATCCGACTAACATGAAAAAGTATTTTCATTTTTCGGATTAATATATAGCCTGTGACACTCACAAATAACGTGGCTTTCTATTGATAAAAGAATTTTTTAAATCGGTTCAGTGGATCGAGAGATTACTTCCTACAACATCACAACTTTACCTCTTTATTTTATTAATATAGAAGATATTGTCTAAAAGTCGAGTTTGTCGAGAGTGAATAATAAGAGTCGATAGTGAGTATTGTCATCGAGTGAATCTACCTGCATGGGTGCCTATGCATACCTTGGGGCTTTACCCAACTCGTTGAAAAGCGCTCACTTGGGGCGTCGGATGTGTCCAGCCCACTGGCTGGACATGCTTGAATTTATTACTAACCGTCGTATTGGAGTGGTGGGGATAACGGATGGGAACGACGGTAGGCGCGTCCGGGTCGGTAAACAGCTGCCTTGTTGGTCCGAAATCACGTTGTAAAATTTTATCTGGAATATCTTGTATACAAAGAACACAAATACTGTTTAAAATGCGCCATATTATAGAAAATGCTGTTTTGAAAAAACCACAATTTTAATACCACAGGATAAAATATAAATAATGGTTGCCAGTACGTCAAAGAAGAAATGTTCATATACTTGCTCTCCTATAACGTGTACTCTCCCAATTAACACCATCCTATCTCCACGGGCATTTTGAATCACTAAGTTCCCACGGTCTCGTACTTTGGTCAGCCTCTGACAGTTTACTAAAAAATCAGAGTCATAATAGTGATTTCTATTTCTATTATTTCTGTGGCCATGGTGCAAGACTCTGGAACGATCTCCCAGCAAACATACAAAACTCGCCTTCTTTACCATCGTTTAAGACTCACCTTAAAGATTACTACCTTTCTAAGAAGTAACCAGTTCTTCCCTTTCTCTCCTCTTCCTCTCCCAATTTACTCTCCTCGGGCATTACCTATTAGTTTTAAATTCTTCCAGTTGTCTGTATGTTATGCAGACGGTCTGTATATTATGTAATAATCTTTAATTTCACAATGCGCGCATGTACCACTGTGTTTAGGTTAGTTGTAAGACATTGCCATGTGGCAATAAGATCGCCTTTTTGTATAACAATTAAGTGCAAATAAAGAGTTTATTATTATTATTAAATATACTAGGAATTGGCGCTCGGGGGTAGGTTGTGTTGACGCTCGGAAAGGGGGGTTATCTACTTGCCGGGAAAGTCTTGGGGTACCACTGTGTTTAGGTTAGTTGTAAGACATTGCCATGTAGCAATAAGCTCGCCTTTTTGTATAACAATTAAGTGCAAATAAAGATTTTATTATTATTATTATTATTATTATTATTATTAAATATACTAGGAATTGGCGCGCGGGGGGAGGTTGGGTTGGCACTCGGAAAAGGGGGGTTATCTACTTGCCGGGAAAGTCTTGGGGTGACACAATCGTTTTTTTAACACGCTTTTATTAGGTCGACCTGTATGTAACTATGTAATGGAATCTAAGCTATCTAATTTAACCATCTTCCAAGGATCGTAGCGTCATGAAAATTGGCAGCTGTATGTAGTTCTGATGGCAATACAATAATATGGTACTGTCGAACTGATCTGATGATGGAGTCGGAAGATATGAACTGGAACTTCATGATGGAACATCGTATCATAGCTGTGTTTGGACTTGTTAGAAAAGTCTTGGAATGAACTTTGGTTGGTGCGAAGTAATGGTGCGCATACCAAGTAACGTAGATGTAATGGTGCGTGGAAAGTACTTCAAGTAATGGTGTCGTATAGTTGGCCGCGAAAGTCGTGGAAAGTACTACAAGTAATGGTGTCGTATAGTTGGCGCGTATAGTTGGCCGCAAAGCGTGTTTTTAGTGTTTTTTTTAAACTATTAATTTATTTAGATTATGCACAAGAGGTTTCTATCTATTTGTCTAGTTAGTCGTGGAGAATGATAACTGTAACCATCCCGTCCTTATAAATTTAGAGCAGTGGCCTATGATACTAGGATGCGTAATTGGGCGGGTCGTAGTGCTGTCGCCGTCGGCACTGTGGCAGCGGCGGGGGCGGCTTAGCACTCCGGCAATAGCGCTGTAAAAGTTGGTCTTTTCGTCGCTCGGGTGTGATCATTTGATAATGCGCGGGCGACGACTGCCGCACAAAGAAAGAGCCCCGTCGCTAGCTTACCGGGGCGGCGGCGACATTCCGGCGGAATTGTTGCACGTGCTATTATGCCCCGTTCACGCATAATTTGCCACCATTTCGGTTAAGGCACAGTGGATTATGCCCCGTGAAGTATTAAAAAATTGAATATCATGGCGGATATTTGTTTGAAGTGTTACTGCTCGTTCAGAGGTAAGAGAATGAAATCATTCATCTCCAGGAGTGGCGCTTAGTTTAGTACACTCGGAAGTAATGAATCGGGGCCACCAACATAAATCTTAATATCTCAGAAACTAAGAATGCTAGCTTATTCAAGTGAAAAATGTTTTAGATACTATTTATTACTACTCAAACAATAATACTAAGACTTCTTTGTTGATATAATGATATTAATAATACTTTTATCAATAATAATTCTTTGCCATAATAACCGCCGACCTCCGATGGGAGATGGCACTTTAAGAATAAATTAATAGTTTTTTTAAAAAACCACTAAAACACGCTTTTATAAATGCACTAAAAACACTTAATCGTGGTCAAAGTTCATTACAAGACCTTTCTAACAAGTCCAAACACGGCTATGATACAATATTCCATCATGGAATGCCAGTGCCTATCTTCCGGCTTCATCATCAGACCTTGAAACCTAATCGTGGTCAAAGTTCATTCCAAGACTTTTCCAACAAGTCCAAACACAGCTATAATACGATGTTCCGTCATGAAGTTCCAGTTCATATCTTCCGACTCCATCATCAGATCAGTTCGACAGTACCATATTATTTTATTATCATCAGAACTACATACAACTGCCAATTTTCATGACGCTACGATCCTTGGAAGATGGTTAAATTAGTTACCTTAGATTTCATTACATAGTCACATACAGGTCGACCTAATAAACGCGTGTTAAAAAGGAGGTGATTTAAAGCAACGCCATCAATAATTAGGTAATAATTTTTTTAAAATCGAAACATCGCATTAAAATTGAATTAAATCGCAAAATCGCTGTAATCGCTATAATCAGGCCTTTCATAATCGGGAATTTCAAGCTGTAATCGGGCCTCTACTCGTCGAAATACGTTCCCTTCGTCGTGATCTCAATCAAATGAAGAATGAGGTGAAGGAATGCCCATACAGAGGTCTCTGTGAGGAGACGAAACAAGACCTAATGCTCCTCAAAGAGAAAATGAATCAAGTCGATATACTCGAGAAAGAGATAAAGACTCTCAAATTAACCACAATTCATCTAGAAACGGAGAATCGTGCACGCGATCAATGGGTGCGAATGAACAATATCGAGATTGTGGGTATCAATTCAATTCAATTCAATTCAATTCAATTCTTTATTGAGAAATCACACAGTATTACAGTAACAATATTTTTTTTAATGTATGCAGATTTACAACAAATAAAACCGGTTACGGATTTCAATAAAATTACATAAACTACGTTTTTTTTAACTACTTAATAAAACTAACGTACCTTCAATTTATTTTTTTTCAATTTTAGAAGTACATAAGAGTCGAGTATGCAGGGTGTGTGTATGTGTTTGTGGGAGTGTGTTGAGCGTGTAAGTGTGGAGTGTGAGCGGGTATGATATTAGTAATGGCGTATATAAAATATAATAATAATAATAATAATAATAATCAATAAAAATAGCTAAAAACCAAGTCAGCTTATTGTATCGGTTAGGGTTTGATTTACGGAGTATTTGTAAGTGATTATGGAATTATTAAACATATCAATACCATTTAAATGGGTATTATAAAGCTCACAACAGCGTGTGAGTACTCCATTCCTTGATGCATTAGTTTTAAAGCGCGGCAATCGAAACAGGTCAAATTGGCGTGTGGTCCTCATTGGGGCGTTAATATTGATCGCTCCCACCAGGTCAGAGCAATCGAATATACCGTTCATTATTTTATAGAGGCACAGAGCATCATTCAAGTTGCGCCGATAACATAGCGAATTTATTTTAAATAGTAAGGCCGCCTCATTAGTAGTATTACAATAACTTTTCGTCTTGAAATTTAAGTATCGAACGAACTTATTTTGGATATTTTGCAGTCTGTTAATGTGGACCTGATAATAGGGAGACCATATTGGAGAAGCAAACTCAAGGATCCCTGAAAGCAAGGAGGAAAATCTTTCCACAGTCACCTGTAAGATTGCTGCAATGCTTGGTGTACCACTGCAACCGAGCGATATTTAGTTTGTGCATCGTGTAAGACCTCGTTTCGAAAATGACTCAAGACCAAAACTTGTCATAGCAAAACTCTCCAGGATGGATCTAAAGGACAACCTCGACAAAAGACATTGGGTTTCAGGGCCAAGAAAAGAAAATCTTCATTATTTATCACCCCTCACCTCACGGGAGATATAATATCGTTAAAACTCCCTCAGGTAACAGGTTCGCCCGTTGTAATTGACAGCTTTTATTGATGGGTTCATTGCTAGCAGAGTAAAACTATTCCGATACCCTCGAACCTTAAATAGGTCAAACAATTCTAATATACTTTATTTGAGAAAGTCAAGTGAAATACAGAGCATAATAATCGGAGCATCGACACCCAATTTCATCGGGCATTCACCCCATTTACAGCATGCGAAAATGGCACTCTAATCCGTCCTCTCTCTTGAAGACAAAGGGTTCAGATTTGCCTGTCAGTTGAAATAATATTTATGCCCCAAAATGGAATGACAAGATTATTTATTCAGCGGTTTATATCTGCCGTTTGTAATGGCGCCTCCCTTTCGCCAATGTTGATTTTTCATTAAAACTTGGACTGAGCAAGATTTCACGCGAGTGAGTGGAGGGCTGGAGGGGGGTGGGTAGGGGGGGGGGTGTGGATGGTCATTTCCAATTTAAACCTACCGCCAAAACCCGTTTCGTGAAAGCGGTGCTTTTAGTAGTCTCCGAGAATAATTAAATGAAACATTTCATGATGATACAAAGGCAAAACTGAAAGTTTCATGAATGAATAAGTAAAACATTAATACTGCTTTTATACGTAGGTATAAATCAATTTCATAACATTTATTCCACTCCTCCGGAAGTCACCACGAAGCTCCGTGGTGACTTCCGAAACATGTTTTTCATATTCTTCGACATCCTATTCTGGCGATGAATATCGTTGTCCGCGTAAGGGCCGGGCCACACGATGCTGTGTGGCTGCGGTTCGGCGCCTGAGCGGTGCCGCTGCGGCGTCCTGCATACAAATACCCATGGTATGTCACACGGTGCGTTCCGGCGCCGCACCGCACGCAAACCGGTAATATGCGCAGAAGCGGCACCTCTCCAGTCGATAAGTGCAGTCGAAAGAGGGTACATGCTAGCCTGTTTCATTTGTTTTCACGTATTATTGTCAATTGTAGATAAACCAACATTATGCTTAGTAGGTATATCATGCCCTCGCTGATGCAGTACTGAGTTATGCTCTCACTTCATTTGGTCGTACTTTTCGGACATATATAGATAAAATATTTAATTTGCAACGTAGAATAATAAAACTTTTAGTAAATAAAAATGTGTTAACACAATGTAAAAAGAACTATAACTTGTTGTATAAGCGATGCTAAAAAAGCTACGATTAAAAGTACCAACGAAGATACTATTGTTTAAAATGAGTAGCAACGAAGAAGATATAAAATCGAAGACTATCGCGGTTGTTTGACATTATAAATAGGATAGAAAACGAATTTACCGAGTGAAATTTGTAGCACACGACGTTTCGGTGACGTTGCAGCTGCCGTTGTCCAGGGTAGACTGACAACGGCGGCCGTCCGGACAACGGCGGCTGCAACGTCACCGAAACGTCGGTTGATTCACGCGGTAAATTCGTTTTCTATCCTATATATAAACGAAGAAGATATTGGCATTGACTACCTCATTTCACTAATTAACTACAACACTATTCGCCACTGCGGCGTCGTAGTAACGTTGCGGCGCCGAACCGTGCACTGTACATAATGTGTACGCCAATACGGCGAAATTTTTGCGGTGCGGCGCCGCACCGCATCGTGTGACATCGGACAATGGGCATAATTTAAGAATTTATTGTAACCTCTTGCTGTGGATTTAGTGGTTTAGTTAGATATTATTTTATTCGATATTTTGGATCGTAAATTGTAATATTTGTGAATTGCATTAAATTAAATTAAAACTTAAATGTAAAAAGCTCTCATTTGTATAAATATATTATATAATATTAATAACAATAAGAGATTTATTTGTGTAGCGATTGTTCTCGTAGGCCTAATTACCTACCCATTAACCTTGTAGGGACTTTCTACAATTCTCAGTATAAAATGAACTTTGTGTTCACACAAACAGAATTTGACAACATGAAATCCATTGCCCAGAATTCAATGCAATACATCACGGACATAGATAATAAATTAATCGCAATGGATGGCAGGTTCGACGATTTTAATGGCAGATTAATCACTGCAGAGAAAAAGATTTCCTGTTTCTCTGATGTTCAAAAAAAGTTAATAAAAGCTCAAGAAACTATATTCGAGCTGAGACAGGAAAATAATTTTCAGGACCAATTCTCCAGACAAAATAATATTGAAATTTCCGGCCTACCTACAAATAAGGGAGAAAATTTAATGTCGACATTACATGATCTATGTACCATCGTGGGTTTTAAGTTATGTGATACGGATGTTGACACCATACATCGCGTGCGCCCCTACCTGGGCATTACTGGCGCTGGTGGAAACAAGCAGCCATCAGTAGTCGTTCGGTTCACGCAGCGCAGGCGCAAGGATCAGCTGATTACGGCCGTGCGGGCCCGCCGCTGCATCTCTACCGCGGACATCGGATTGCCGGGCGCGGCCTCTACCCTATACGTCAGTGACCACCTCACGCCTACAAACAAATAATTACTGAAGCGAGCGCGGGAACTAAACGTCGAAAACAACTACTCCTATCTGTGGGTTAAAGATTGCAAGATACTTCTCCGAAAAAATGAAACCTCGAACCTCATTCGAATTTCAAACGAATCCGATCTTCATAAAATTAAGTGACTATCTACTGTGTTAAATGTTAAACAATTGCCTGTATATTCAACAATTACCTGGGTATCTATTTCCTCTTTTTATTTGTCTACCTCAATTTTGTCAGTGTATTATGTTTCATCCTCACTAACAGTTGAGGCTTATTTTGTTTTTATTTCAATAAATTACAACAACGACCACTCTCTTGTCCACAAGTATCTCGCCCTTTTGAATATTATTAATTTAGTGTTTTTTAATTATAGTATTATTCTGTATGCACTGCCATATAGCTTATTACTTTTCTTGATATTTGTATACTGTATAAAATATTCTCGTTTGAAGCAGTTATTTGACGTTTCATAACCACATCAACTATGCACCCCTTTTGGAGAAAAATCTTTTTAAAATCCCGCGGTCTTCCTCCTCACGTTCAGAAGATACTTTCTATATTCCCTCTTTTCATTCAAACTACGCAAAAAATACCTTCTTCAGACGCTCTTGCATGTGTTATATAATGAAGTTTTGAACGACATAGATATATTCTCAGTGTCATTAATTACTTTTAGGAAACAATTGAGTTATTTGTTGTTGCATTAGTTTTAGTTTACAGCTAATAATTTAGGTACTGGTACTAAATGAAAATAGTTCGATCCGTCTAGAAATTTACATTGTTGTGGCTACATTTACAAGTTTTCTTAAAATTAATGGTAATGTAGGTCCATTTGTTCAAGTGTATTTGATAAAACAATTGTTTATGACTGTTTTTTACCTAAATAAAAAAAACAATAATGACTAATATAATTCATAGAATCGTTCAATTCGTGCATTTACGCGTCTTTCATATTTAGCAGTATTTGATTAGCGTATTTTAGCCTCACTATCTGGATTACTTCACACGGTTTTTGTATATAAAGAGCTCAATGTAATTAATTACTACACTTCGATCACTTCTGTCATGTCGTCTCTGCTGGTAAGTCATTTCTCTAAATTAACTTGTAACTGTAATTAAAAGTATTAAATATAAATACGGTGTTTAGTATTTAATACGGCGAAATTTTTGCGGTCGCACCGCAAAAATTAATTAATAATTTTTGCGGTGCGACCGCAAAAATTATTAATTAATTTTTGCGGTGCGGTGCGGAAAATTATAACAGGCAAATAAACGCGTCTAAAAAGGCAAATTAACGCCACCCTACTTAAATTAACAAATCGTTTCGAAACTTTACGCGAAGCGAAGCCGCGGGCAACAGCTAGTCATTAAATATAATTAGAATCTTACGAACGATGAACTTTTCAGATTTCAGTCCTTCAAATATGTATGGCTTCAAAAGACGCCATTTCTTGTTATCTTGCCTAAGTTATTAAAAGGGCCTTCTCACCCCAATGGGCAGTCAGTTGGGGAGGTAGACTTGCGTCTCAGACGTCTCGATATCGCATCTGCATATTGAAGCTGCATAATTTTTAGAAATCGAGCAGTATATCCCTGTGATTAAAAAACAACAACTCTACCAGCATCGGAATGTGCAAACAATTTTTAGAAAGATAATGTTATGCGAGTGAAAAAAGTTTACCCAATTTATTTCATAAAGACAGTCTGAACCTGATTCTCGTATATGAAGCTGCATTGATTAAATAGGGTATTAGATTGCTTAATGCCGTAGTATGATTTGGCAGCTAGGATTTTACTACGAAACGCAAAGTGTAGATGTCATTTATATTACCTCTTAAGATCAATATGGCGGCGCACGTGGTATAGAAGTATGGAGGCGCACTATAGATGGAGATATAATAGATACACGCCTATGCGGCATATATCTCTAAATAAAATAATATAATACTTAGTTATAAGTATTTTTTTAATCATAGTTGTTAACATTTTTAAATTAATTAGATAATGGTGTCAATATTTAATTTGATACACATGTTTCAATGCAAAATAATTATGCTCTTTAATGTTTCGATATACTAATAGATGGCAATATATTTCTTCATATTATGTAGGTATGTATGCGATGTAATCAGACTATATACTAGGTGTCTCCAAAGAAAGTTTATATTTGTTAAATTTACTGCGCGGGGGGTACGTCAATCGGTAGCCTGGCTCTTGGGAATTCAGTCGCTATAGAGCGCAGCGGACCGCGCGTTGTGCGTGCCAGAGTTTTAAAAAAACAGTGATTCGGCGACTGTAGCGAGTAGAACATTCTGCAATATTCGAGGTTTTCGACAAATAAATGATGCGCCAAGCATACCTATTATTCGAAAATGGGTTAAAAAGTGACCGGTTACAACATTGAAAAAACCAAAATCCGGGCGACCAAGATCATCGACAATGGTAGAAAACGTGAAGGGTGTTAATCAGTCTGTTCTTGAAGATCCTAACCTTTCAATTCGTAAGCGCGCGAGTGCTTTAGGTATATTTTAAATACCTTCTGATTTTATCAAAATCGCCTTTTAATACGGAGATAACCGGCAAGTTGACACCACCACGTCACACCGCACAATCTGGAGTCTAGTGAGGGGTGGTCCCTCACATGTGCATAGATCACTATTACACCGTCTTTTGCACAAAGACTTAATGCTGCATCCCTATAAAATTCAATTGGTGCAAGAATTAAAACCCTAGGATGCAAGTCAGAGGCTTGACTTCGTAAACCAGGCAATTGAGGACTTTCCAACGTTTAACAACATCTTGTCTTCGGATGAAGCTCATTTTCACCTTAATGGGTACGTCAATAAGCAGAACTGCCGCTACTGGAGTGCAACGAATCCGAAACACAAGCATCTGAAACCCCTTCATTCGCCTAATATGACCGTATGGGCTGCGATGTCGGCGCGGGGAATTGCCGAACCGTCATAGGAAATTTTACTGTACTACTAAAGAGTGCCGCCAACGCGAGGGTATACATTTGGACGGAATTATTTATAAGAAATAAATTCCCAAATTATGTTCCCATATTAATGAACATTTTTTCGATAGATGGCCTATTTTTTTTTGTAATCAATCCACTAAATATAAACAATCTTTTGAGACACCTTGTATAATAGTATGGCACTAATAATTAATTATTTTACTGATGTCATTGATAAATTAGGTTTTTATTATCAATACGTGATTTAGTATAACATTCATTATCAATGTTATTATAGATTGCCCTTGCTGAGTTGGCCACGAAGACCCATTTTGTTCAGGGTTGGTTACACTCACGGGTCAAAGCCCATCCGGCGGCCTCCACGCATGAAGTGCGAGCCCGGGCAGGACTCTGGCCTTAGGGCTAGTTTCCCCTAGGAGTCAACCTTCTGACGCTCCTGGACGGTCGATAGATTCGGTTTACACCGTTTCACCGCTTCGTAAGGGAGAGGACCGCGCAAGCGACTTTGAACTCGTAACCAGTCGAGAGACCGGAGTAATCTGGTCGTAATTGAAAGTAAGGGCGTGAGTGTAAGCCTGCTGGGTAACATGCCTGGTTATCTCGCGGGTAAGGCGTTGGCCTTTAACGGGCATGTGGCGGAGCTTGACGGTGGACTGTTTTGTCCAAGTATTCTGCGTTCACTTCACTGGAGATAGAACGACCAATCGTTAAAACTTCCTGAGGTGACGGGTTCGCCCGTTGTAGTTGATAACTCTATTTGTTATTGTAGATTGCCAAAAAATGCTATTAATACCGCCGAATAATGCTAACAGCGCTATCTGCCTGTCGCCGTCATAGAAGGTTTAAGCAAATATACTGACCTGTAAAATACGTGTAAATTGTGATATCGGTCCAACATTAAATTTGTGTACGAAACTTCAAGTCTATAAGTCAAAAATTTCAAGATTGAAATAGGACTAGTTCGCCCCTTGGCGGACCAATTTCAACCACAACTATTTCAACTCTTACCATGGCCAAATTATGCAGCCTGCCGAATTTCAGCTCAATCGGATTAAGCGGTTGGGAGCTATCGCTGAGGTATATTCACATACAGACAGACATTAATCTGGAAATTTTCTATTAAACCCTTTTTATAATTTGACCCCCAGAACAAAATAATAGCATCCAGGCTTAAAAACCCAAGGAAGTATAAATGGCATATTCTAGAGTCTAGATGCACGTTTGCCAATTAAATATGTATTTTCTTGTGGTTATTCGTGCAAATTACCTTACTTCAAAATTTCCTGTCTCCCTGCGCAATTCCTTCTGTAATTTGAACACGTAATGAGGGGTTCAAAATCAACAATATCGCAACTATGTAGTAATACAAGGGGAATTGAGGGTTGGTGATAACAGAACCAGGCTCAAAAACCCAAAGAAGTAGCATGGGCAAAGTACTACGTCGCTGTTTCGTGGAGCAGCGCCGAAAGTGAAGATAGCTATGATGATCGCTACATTCGTTAGAAGACGGCACTACAAGAAGATAAGGATAAGCACTACTAGTTCTGCAACACGTAATAAGGGGTTCAAAATGAACAATATCGCGACTATGTAGTAATGCAAGGTGAATTGAGGGTCGGTGATAACAGAACAAAAGAATGATATGGGCATATGAATGACAGGACATGGATAATAGCATGGGCAAATTACTATGTCGCTGGTTAGTGCAGCAGCGCTGAAAGTGAAGATAGCTATGATATCCGGTGAATGTTATTTTGACCCCCCCGGGGGGTCAAAATAAATATTTCCGTCCTCATCTCGAACAAAAAAGACTCGTTCACAATTCTTTCCGGTAAAGGGACACATAATATTAATAATAACTGCCACCTTTCCTAGTTAATGTATAACTAGTATTAATAAGTAAAAACATTTTCTACACGGAATTAATTCCTATTCGATATATATTTAGGGAGGTTAAAAGGGTTTTCACCCCGATAACAATGGGATTATCGTATATTTTACGACCGCCCATTACGATCGGCGATAACCCTAATGGATTGTTAATTTATTATTATTGCAGAGACCCTGTATAAATATCATAAGTTATATAAGATTAAAATAGAGCACGCTGTATCGCGGCATACTTTGGTACTTAACGAATATCATAGTAAGTATATATTTTTTCGAAAACCCCTCTCCGGGCGTATAACAAGCATATAACAATGATACAATGATACGTTAAAATCAATAAAATTATTTAAAAAAGAATTAGCAATTAAATTAATCATAATATAAAAAGAGAAACATTGAATGAACGATTAAACAAATAAAAATTAAATAAAATGAAAAAAATAATAATATTTAAATAAGGAAGGATAAACAAACAAACAATAAAATAGACATTTAGAGACACAAAATTACATATCATCTAGAGGGTGGTTCTCCAAATATTGGGAAAAACACGGTTCCGGTATGAATAACTATGTTCCCGATGTCCCATAGTATTCTAATATTTTTTTACATGTAGAACTAAAGTACCTCTAACTTTGGAATATTTAACATGTGGCTTAATCATAATTGAAGGTCCTGAAAAAAATGTGAAACCATGAAACTCTAATTACCGTCCCTGTCCCTTTCTCCATTTTTCGACTTTCGAGTGAATGGCATTCCACACTTGTAAATAATAGAGCTGTTTAACTTATGTATCCATAAACTACGATTCCAAAAGCTTTAGTTTATATGGTTTTAATAAATCATATTTCATATTTTATACCGTTTATAACGTTCCGAACCGATGTCACCACAATTTCTCAAATTACCGTTGCCAGTTTTCAAAACGTCGCACATTACTAATTATTACGCCAATCACTTAAGGCGTTTGCTATAAAGTTTACCCCAGTGTGCCCTTTGCACTGATCTAGAGCGGACCTATCGGCTGCGCCTACTTTTGTCGATAAATTGCACGGTACGTCTAATTTTGGAGAAAAGTTGCAATTTGCGGTTATTTCATAATTACCTTCGCAGCGAAATTAAAGTGCGTGTTACTTGGTGGAGTTGTGGTGAATATTACTTATTATTAAGTTTGTTGACGTTAACATTTTTCTAGCATTACTTTTTAGTTTTATAGTAAAAGTAGCCCTAAAAAAAATAAAAACCATCAAATCATAATTACCGTTATCCTAATTACCCTCGCCACGATTTCAAATTACCGTCGCCAATTTGTATTTCAAAGGCGTTTATCTTTTTTTCTATGACAGATATTTAAAAAACTTTTACACTGTTATACAGTGCTCTTCAATATCTACAAAAAAAAAATATAAAAAAAAAATAAGAATAAAAAATTACATTCTTTGAAATCAGTGAAAGGACGCCGGATTTCCACATTTCTGGAGAACGACCCTAGAAATGAAAATAATATCGAATCAAGAAAAAATAACTATACCTACCATTAACTAATGAATCATTATAATAGTATTCAACTAAGGTTGTACAATGTAAATACATATACATAATTGCAATATTAATTGCAATATTGCATGATAAAAAATAATCAAAACGCAGTTCAATAGAAACGAAAAAGAAAAAACGAGATTAGAAATTTGATTACAAGAAATTGTGTAATTAAAATTTTAGATTAAACTCACTCAAAATGTATAAACATTTTGACAAAAACTATTGTATAATCCATCTCCTAAATTCATAATACCTGAATGTATTAGAGTTAGTTGGCGAAGAACTCATAATTTAAAAAATATATATATATATTTGAGTATTCGTCACATTACATATAAAATTATGTTCTACAGCAGATCAGACTAAATCAAGTTACTCACCAGATCAAGGGACAGCTGTAAGACGTTGACTATGGTTCTGCTGTTTCCCTGCAGAACTAGTAGTGCTTATCGTTATCTTCTTGTAGTCCCGTCTTCTATCGAATGTAGCGATCATCAGAGCTATCTTCACTTTCGGCGCTGCTCCACGAAACAGCGACGTAGTACTTTGCCTATTTGGTCGTACTGTCTCCAGTGAGGTGATTGTAGAAGAATTAGGATGAAAACAGTCCACTTCCTAGTTACGCCACTCGCACGTAAGAAGTCAACGCCCATTCCAGGTTACCTAATCCGCGCGAAAACCAGGTTAACCAACCGGCGGGCCGACACTCGCGCCTTTATTTCCAGTTGCAACCAGATTGTTAGCAGAGTAACCGGATGGTTACAGAACCTGTAACCATCCGGTCTCCCGAATGGTTACAGGTTCGACGTCGCTTGCGCGGTACTCTCCCTTACTTAGTGGTGATTCGGTGTCTACCGAGTCTATGCGGACCACGGCGTCCGAATTCGGACGAATTTCTCCTTCTCCCAGACTGGTCATAGATTCATAGTCGCCTGCGTGGCCCATACCTGTTTTTTTTTTAAAGGTTCAATACTTTATTCATTTCATTTTTGTACATTTAGCCCCATTGTTATCAATGTTATAAGTAACTCGGAAAAATTGAACACCGAAATGCAGCTAATGCTCATTGCCCACCTAACTAGGACTAAACTGTCCCGTATCTAGGCGGGTCAGAGTAATTAAAATCAGTAATACAACGTATGTAACAATTAGCCTAATTAACGTGGAAAAACTTTTTATTTTTATAATAAATGAATGTACTTAATTAATTTATTTTTTTTTATTATTATTTTAAGATTGAATATTATATAATTATAAATAAATAACATTATAATACAAATCAAAACATTAAATTTGTACTTATAATACATTGTAGGTAATACAATATGGCAAATACACATATAGGTAAATAAGATATCAATAAGTAATAAATGATATATGGTATAAACATATTTATAATTTAATTATATATATAAATACAATTATAAAATCACTGCTAAAAAATATGAACTAATATAAATGTTGAAAGCCGTAAATAGAACTAATGTTGAAAGCCGTAATTTAGTTATTGAATTTATCGCGGATCCGTGGCGTCCTATGTTCGTCAAAATCACTCAGGATCGGGTGGCCAACGGATAGGTAGTTTCCCAGAATAGTTGACGACAGGTAAACGTTGGCGTAAAATATTACGGTAAAGGATTGCGTAAGCGTGGCTTAAATAGGACTGACCTTACCCAAACCCAAACGTAATTCAGTGCCCGGCGTCCGTCCCGAACGGCCGCCTGCTCCGCTCCGCCGCACGCGCCAAATATTGCCGCCGCGAGTCGACCGTCGAGCGCCGTCTCCGGTCCTCGCCGTGAAGTTCGTGCCGTCGAGTATCTCCGGTTCGAAATGCAGTCTGCTGCCAACTCCGCCGAAGCTGCTGCCGCCCCGCACAGCCCACCAGTGACTAGGGGCCTGGACATGCCGCTCATTCCGATCGCGACACCGAGGAAACGCGTGAGAGACCCCGCGTCTCCAGAAGATGAGCGGCAGAGGGAGTCGCAGCGCCGCGGAGCCGACTCCCCTGACTCCTTCGTCGATCATCAACAGATCTTCGACTCGCCGGTACCCTCGGACACCGAAGACGGGCCTACCTACGCCCAACTAGCGGCTAGGAAAAGCCCGACGCCGTGCCGCAGCGATGCGGCCCCAGCACCATTGCCGCCCGCGCCGCTTCTGCCGAAGCAGGCGCCGCGCCCCCGACCCATTGTCGTGGACAAGCTCGATAGGTGGCCCGACCACCTGAAGGCTCTCCGCGCGAAGTTGGGGCGCTCGCCGAACGTCGCACCGCTCGGACGCGGCGGTGGCCTCAGATTCCGCCCGGCCGACGACGCAGAGTACCGCGTCGTCCAGGCCTACCTTCACACCCTTGGCAACTCGGTGGCGTGGCACACCTACACGCCGCCGATAGAAAAGGACGCCAAGATAGCCATTCGGGGCCTCCCGGATAACACCACCCAGCAGGAGGTCATCGAAGGGCTGGCGGCCAAAGACATCGAAGCGACGTACGCGCGCCTGATACATGGAGGGCAGCGCGCGCTGTTCTTTGTTGTCATTCGAAAGAACGAGGGCTGGCGCAAGGTATACAGTCTCCCGGACATCTGGTACCTGCCCGTCACCATCGAGAGCTGGAGAGGCCGGAACGGGCCAAAGCAGTGCCACCGCTGTCAAAAGTTCCGGCACAGCAGCCACAACTGCCACCGGCCGCAGGTTTGCGTTTGCTGCGGCGAGGAGCACGCTGCCAAAAACTGCCCTCGGCCAAAGACCGCCCGAGCAACCTGTGGAAACTGCGGGCAGGAGCACCCCGCCAACAACCGGCACTGCCCCAGTTTCCTAGCGGAAATCCGCCAGACGACGCGGAAGCAACAGGGTGCCCCGCGTGCAGCAGCCGCCGCTCCTCCGCGAGCCCCACCGCGAAGCGCCTCACCGGGCGCCTCGACCGCCGCCGCGCCTTCGTCGCCTCCTCCACGCTCAGCGCCGAGGAAGACGCAGGCGAAGTCTCAGCCTGCCGCCGCCCCTACGGAGCCCTTGTCGTGGAGGAAAAAGCCGGCGCCGCCGGCCACTCCACAGCAGCCAGCTGTGGAGAGGAAGAACCGGCGACGCCGCTCGAAGCCACTGCAGCAGCAGTCAACAGGGCCCCATCCGCAGCAGGAGGAGGGGATGGAGGTCGAGGCGACCGCCGAGTCCACCAGCTCCCAAACGCCCACAGCAACCACAGCGTCCGCATGCACGCAAACGGACGAAGAAAGTGCGATTACACCACCCCCACAACCCCAGCCAGAAAAACCAGAATATCCAGAAGAATACCTGGACGAGATGCGCTACCTCGAGAGCGACGAGCTGGTCTTGTTGAACGTAATTCAGCTGCTGGAACTCGTTCGCGCGTGCCAAATCGGCACGAAGGAGGAGAACACCATGCTGCTGAATATGTGCCTTCAAACAGACCTGCCTCGTGCCTCGAGAGTAGCATACATATTGAAGTCTGCCTCAGGATGAATAGCCCTGAGACGCCATACTCATGAAAGCCGGGCCTATGGGCCCGATTCAAGAGAAGCCCCACGAAAAGGCAAAAGGCCTAGTGGTAGACGTCACAGGCCGTTCTAAATGGCCTGTCGACTGATTTCGTTGATTCGATTCAAACCGCCCAATTCCTTTCGAAGTGTTCCACGGATCCTCACGTCTGATCCCAACTATGTACGACTGCAGGTTGCAGCCACATGCAAAATTCACAGCGGCCCTTCCGGGTTAAGTCTCTCTTCGGTGAGGCTACCGGATGAGAGTTAAGCCGTGAGTTAGGATGACCTATGAACACAAGCAGGCCATCAGGGCCAAGGTTTACGAAACTGTAATCCAATCGATTGTACATTCTGACTAACAGTCGGGGGAGTCTGGAAGCAGTACTGTTTCCTATAGAGCGGGGGTGGTTGCGGACCGTAAAAGCGACTGCTCTTGAAACGACCATCGGCTACCCGATCCTAGGTGAAGAGCCGGGCAAAGGACGCCGTGTTCCGCGATAGATTCGATTTATACCGTTCCACCGCTCCGTAAGGGAGAGGACCGCGCAAGCGACGTCGAACTCGTAACCAGTCGAAAGACCGGAGTAATCTGGTCGCAATTGGAAGTAAGGGCGTGAGTGTAAGCCCGCTGGGTAACATACCTGGTTATCTCACGGTTAAGGCGTTGGCCTCTTGCGGGCATGTGGCGGTGCTTGGCAGTGGACTGTTTCGTCCAAGTCTTCTGCGTTCACTTCACGGGAGAGAGAACGACTATTCGTTAAAACTTCCTGAGTTGACGGGTTCGCCCGTTGTGGTGAATAACTCTATTTGTGTCTTTCTATTGGTGGTGAACGGTTTCGGTGAAGGTGGGCCACAAGATCCACTTTGTTCTCGAATCGGCTCAACTCACGATTCAGCTCCTATTCAGAAACCTCCTCGCGTGGAAAACTACCGCGGGTAAGACTCTCGTGTCTCAGGCCTCAAAGCTTGGACCGGTTTCCCCCGGCGGAATTGCATATAGGCGGCACTGCACGGTTTGTGCACCGTGCGGCGAAGCTTATCGGTTGTGCATTCTGACTAATTGCTGAAGGAGTCTGGAGACTATGGAAAAACACTGTCTCCTTAGCAGTGGGGCTGGATGTTCACCTGTTGTCATGCCACTCTTAAAATGACCTTGGGCCACTCGATCCCGTTTGGCACTACGGACAAAGAACGCCCAGGTCTGCGATAAATTCTAATTGAATTACCGCTGTTATACAACAGGTAGAGGTCGCGTAAGCGACTTTGGACCCGTAACCAGTTAGGAGGACGGAGGTATCCAGAGGATTAATTCCAGACGGAGATATCCTACCAAAACTGGTATAGTTAGGGGGCGAGGCTGCCGGCTGAGTACCTTTCCCTGTGCCTCGCCGTAAGGCGCTGAACTCTAACGGGCTGTTGGCAAGCTAGACAGTAGATTGTCTTGTATCTAAGTCTTCTACGCTCATCCCACGGCTAAAAGAATGATCACATATCGTTATACCAGCCTGGGGTGCGGGTTCGCCCGTTGTAGTCGACATCGCCCTACTGCATGTCCGTGTCTGTGGGTATTTCTATACAATGGCGCCCAAATGCCTTATCCGATTGAGCTGAAATTTGGCATCCAGGCATCGTTTGGTCATGGCAAGAGTTGAAAAAATTGTAATTTAAATCGATCTACTGGGGGTGCAGTAATCCTGCTTTATTTTCGATATATTGTACTTAGAGACTTAAAATTTAGTACGCAGATGCAGATGAAATTGTATTTGGAATATCTCGTATACAAACTACAATAATATTCAAGGGCGAATTGGATTCGTCTGTAATGATCTTGAATAATATTTGAAACTAATAAATAAATAAATAAATAAATCAAATAAATACTATGTAAATTCCGTCATAAATTTTAATCAAATATTAACACCACCTGTTAGCGCTTGGCCAAACCCCGTTCTTATTAGATAAACGGACCACGCTTCCCAAAGCGGCTGAAGCCGAACTCGATCAGGTTAGTGGGCCGGCCGAGAGAGGGCGCTAATCGATTTTATTTATTAAATTAATATTCAGATGAAATCAGTTTTGTATTCTTGACGGGAATGTCTTGGGGATGACAGCCGATTTTTTATAATATAATACAAAACGTTTACTTGCAAAGAGTGTAATAAAGCATCATAGTATTTTATTTTACTGCCATTAAGCTCGGCATTTTCCTGGTTTATAGATATATCTTCGTTGAATTGCAGCATGAGGAGGATTACATGTAATCTCTGCTAAGCTAGTGCCAAGTAATCACTACTATATAAATCAAAAATCAACAAACTCGGAAGAGTTTGTTGATTTTTGTCATTTTATTGTATTATCTAGTATGCAAATGAAAATTTATTGTTGGATATTTCGGATTGTTCCCACTACTTTATAAGCAAAATTATCGGTTATATATGATATCAGATTGCTTAACTCCATAGTACGCTTTGGTACCCCTTTTGCGCCAGCGGTATCGCCGATAGCATTGTCCGGTGAAATTAATAGCAATTGACTTGGTCAATTATAATCAAATTGATACCGTCAACTATGGCATCGTTACTATAATTTAAAAGAAAAACCTTATAAATCGAAAACCCAACCACTTAGGTTTAGCCTATGATTTTTAATCGATAGATTTAGTACTTGTCTGTAGCTTTATATAAATTTACTGCGGCTTTTAATTGCAAAATAACTGAAGTAGCACCAAAAACAAAATAACTGAACTACGCCAACCACCGTATCTATATCCACTCGGATAGCAAGGCAGCTCTTATGGCACTAGCCTCGAATACCATTAATTCAAAGCTAGTGCAAAACTGCGTATCACTACTGAATTCCCTGGGCGAAAAGGACAGCGTAAATCTAAGATGGGTTCCCGGCCATACAGTAATCGAGGGATATAAAAAAGCTGACGAACTTGCTAAGACTGGAGCAAAGGGAACGTTATACGGCCCTGAACCTTGCTGTGGCGTACCAAAAAGCCTTGCAAACCTAATTCTCAAACAAATATGTTTAGAACAATCCGTCAACCACTGAAACAACACGCCAGGGTTAAATCAATCCAAAGCGCTAATTAAGGCCTACGACCCTAAGACGGCCCGTGAGGCCTTATCGCTAAATAGGAACAATCTACGCCTACTGGTGAGGGCGCTCTCGGAGCATTGTGGCCTCAACAAACACATGTACAACCTCAAGCTCCGGTACACAAAAATGTGCAGGTTCTGCAAAGAGGCAGAGGAAACTCCTCTGCACCTCATGTGCGAGTGTGGCCTACTGATGCGTAAAAGATTCATCCACTTGGGTGGTCATTACCTCCAACCTGAGGAGGTAAAACAATCTGGAGCCAAAAGCCTGTTGCGGTTCTTAAATGACACGAGGCTTAGCGCAGAACTATAGTAGGTGGCGAATACAATAGATCAGCAATGGTCGCAGTGTTACAAGGCTCATAAAGACCTTAGAAAAGCCCCAAACAACAAATTAAAAAAAAATAAGCACCAAAAACATGGTTCAGGCAAAGAACCAAACAAAATGACAACTTTACCTATCCAGTATTTCTTCGTACAATGAAGCGTCTAAATCTGAAAATAGTAAAGATTCCATTCCTCTATTAGTTCTTTAATTGTATACGTGGGTATGTAAACGAAAATGCTATACACTGGGCAACACTGACTGGTAGGTAAAGATGACACGGATTTCAATGAAATTTTCATATTAACTTAATTTTTCACCTAGGGCTGCTACCAACAGTTCAAAAAAATACTCTTTATTAAAATTTAACCACTGGCGCATCACAAAACTATCAACGGGTCTATGAAATACCTACTAATTGTAACTTATAATAAAACAGATTTTAATTCATGCAAGTCAGTGGTAGGTAAAGTTAACAAGGAAAGGTAAAGATGCCGCGGTTAACGGTACTGAATGTTTTCTTTTTACACAGCCACTAACCAAATACCTCACCTTGTCCTCTCCTTTATTCTTCCCTGAGCAAACTTAGCATTAAAAACCGGTAAAATCGGTATCAATTCAGAAATCAGGTCAATTCAGTCCAAGTCCACGAATAATATGGAGGGAAAAATAAATTAAGAACAGTATTAATACTGACAGACGAAAATGGGAAAACTACATAAACTTGCCTGGATCCTACCGTAGTACCTGCATCACAAAAACATACCCCCAATTCCATGGCATCTGTAAGGTTTCCATGGCATGTGTAAGGTTTATATGGTCTTATATTTGTACTTTTATTTTAAAATGCATAACGTAGATTTAATTTGATTATTTAACATTTTACTGAAAATTTGAATATTACGATGAATAATTTTAGTACGTATCTTTTCGAATTACTAACTACTTCAAATATTAGGCTTCTATTTTGATTATTTATATTTATAGTTTGACAATCTAGTAGTTAATTCTTGACTACCTATGTATGTTCAGTAAAGAGTAGTAACGAAACTTACTACCTAACCCAATTATTTTGACAAGTCCAAGAGCGGTCTTTAGCCGTCAATTGGACACGACGAAAATGCAATGTAATGTAATGTAAGTTACTGACATATATTTGTATAAGTTTATTTTAAATTTAACTTTACTACTTCTTTGTGGATTGTACTGTGAAAATTAGGAATTATTTTATCAAATGGTTGACTGTAAGATATCGCTATAGCGATAAGTCCGCCATTTGTGCATAAATTGACTTTTTTATAAAACCATTGTAATATTCATTAAGTTATTATTTATTTTATTTATTTATTTAGGTACATAGGATTAGGTATACAGTTCATTCATAGGTCATGTCATCTTATAATAATTATATAAATTATTTAATAATTAATATAGGGAGGTTTAACACATCTTACATGACCTTTACTGCCAATAGCACATCTAACTAGGCGATAATTTGGCCCGTCTCTAGATGTGCATATTTTTATGCAATTTTAAGATATGAAGTGTTTTTTTTAAATAAATTATTTGGACCCACCACCTGTATATACACATAAATATACCAATTTTATAAAAAATATAGCTATGTAATAAATACATACATTTATAGTTGTAATTTAATAAAATTTAATTAAGAAAAATAGATAAGTGATACTAAATAAATTGTCGTGCGTTGCAAAGAAGTTGATCAGATTTTACATATCCCTTGTTAAGTAGCCATCTATTAAGGTTTGCTTTAAATATTTTTATGTTAGGATAATTTTTCATGTCTTCACTAAGGGAATTATATAATTTTGGGGCTATGTAGAATATATGTCTCTGGGCAAATGTTGTCCTGACTGACGGAATCATATAATTGATACTCAAGGACATTCTTGTGTTCAGATTGTTTTGAGTTCGGGCGTGGTCATCTCTAGATTTGTAGAATGCTGAATAACTGTTTAACTGATAGCACATGGGATTGGGAAAATAACAAGGCAGATGGATGACGCCGGTTTTTCCTGTGAATTACTCTCAATAATAATTTCTGCGCTTTTGTCAATCTATCCAGATTATCATTAGTAGTAGCGCCCCATGCCGCGACTCCGTAGGACAAAATACTCTGACACAAGGCCATGTATACCATTCTTATGGTTGTTTTGCACAGAATGTTATGTTTTTATAGCACAATAAAATTATTCTGTGACTCACAGATTTTGGTCTTATAATGCGTGAGGTACTTTGTCTTTATGTACGGTCAGCTTAAAAAATGGTTTGCCAACCTAAGGTCGAATGTCATGTTACATGCAATCTGCAAGCGAAACTAACGTTGTCCTTTAATCTACATGACTCATGTAGATTAAAGGACAACGTTAGTTTCGCTTGCAGATCGATCTGAAAACTTTTATAGGTAGTATGAACCATGTTAAAATTTTCACCCTACTACTCTACTCAGTTACTACTTTTTAGGCCGTCCGTAACACACCTAGCGGGGGCGCGTCTTCATAATTAGCCTAGGGCGGTCAGAACTCTTGATCAGTCGCTGTCTGTGAGGGTGGCCACCCTTCACTAGACTCCAATTTCTCGTGAGCGAAGAGTGGTTCTCATCAATAGGTTTTCTCCGTATTGAAAGTCGTTGTTGTTGAAGTTGAAGTGTTTATTCAGAAGGTATGTGATCGGTTGCCAGTTTGTAACGCCTTGTTTGATAATTCGCCGGTGTATAGGTAGTGTGGGCTCGAGGTGATGTCGTGGTTGTGTATCCGAAGTGTGAAGCGCCGCGATAGATTTGAAGCTAATGATGATCGCGTATACTATGCGTAGTTGTTGTTGACTCGAAGATAATGAAGAGCGCGAGTACTTGTAGCGGGCGACGGCCGCTGAGAGGATGATAAAATATGTGTCGAATGTACTGCTTTTTATATCATGTGAATGATGCTATGGTCGCTGAGTGGGGTGAGAATAGTGTGTCAATTCGAATCGATCATAAGAAATGACATTAGTCATCAGCTGTGTGCGCAGTAAATACCGAAATTAGGTAGAATTCAATGCTAGTTGAAGCGTGTTAAATTAAGTGTGTTTGCGGTTTCGATTCTATAGAAATTACTTCATTTGTTGTGGGTATGTAGGCGAAGTCCTTACAATGCTATTCTATACATCCTACACATGTAAAAATTATTATTTTATTTATTTTTTTTAGTTTCAGGCAAAATTACGCTCGCTATTACTGGCGCAAGCAGATACCGCCATTTCTGCAGCGGTAGAAACATTTGCAACGCAATATCTCAAAAATTGTTTTTTTTGCTATTACAAAAAGTATTTTTATATTTCAAATGCTAATCAAACTAATATAAAAGATTCATGATCAGATTTCAACTTTAGGGATTAAAAAAAAAAACATGAAAATTATGTTCTTTTAGCCTTCTAAGCCAGGCCTCCCCTGTAAGTTATTGCTGAGAATTGCTTTGTTAGTAGCGCACTTCCACTGCATATTTGTAAAGGAGAAAAAATATATAATTAATGGTTGAATTTCATGTCTCGATTCCTAATTTCCTATCGACCACTTTACATAATGATCCCGAAGTACAATCAGCTGCAAAGTGGGGATTACACATTTATCGCTGTCGACAGACGAGGGATCAACATTGACGGAGCAAAACTGTACTGGCTCATTTGAAGCACCAACTATGCACAGAAATATTACTATTATTGTCTCCAATATACTGTGATGTGCAATTTTCCATTAATATTTCAAATATCATATACAAAACTACATGAATCATATATGTAAACTTGAAAACTCATATACAAAAACCATATGAATCATATACACTTAGAAATCATATACAGCAAGTAAATATATTGCCAATTAAATATATTTAAAAAAATAAAAAACACGACTGCCATTACAGAAAGTGAAATATCGTATTTATTATTATTTTTATTACGGTTTTTTAATGAAATATTAGTGGATTATGTATTTATTCATATAGATTGAATCTATCTAGTATTCAGTACATTCCGGAAATATACACCTATCTTAGATAGATGTATATTTCCGGAATGTACTCAATCAGACATTTCATAGGACACTAAACACGAAACACGGTCCAGACAGTATCCCACCATTATTTATTGTCAAATGCGCTAAGAGTATCTCAGCTCCGCTTACACTACTTTTTAGGCGATCCGTTTCTGAGGGTGTTATGCCTTCGATCTGGAAGTCTGCGTATATAACACCTATTCACAAAAAGGGACCTAGAAACCTGGTTGAAAACTATAGGCCTATCTCCAAACTATGTCTGTTTGCTAAAGTGCTAGAAAAGGTTGTCTATAACCAGTTATACTCTACTCTAAAACATACATTCTGCTCACAGCAGCATGGTTTTTTAAGAGGAAGGTCTACGACATCTAACCTGGTTGTTTGTAGCGATTATATATCTGAGCATATGTCCATACCTTCTCAAGTTGATGTCATCTATACCGATTATAGCAAATGTTTTGATAGAATTGATCATACAGTACTTTTATCCAAACTCCGATTAGTAGGAATTCGTGGAAACTTGTACAGGTGGTTCACGTCCTACATACAGAACAGGTGCCAGACTGTAGCTCTCAACGGATACACGTCTTCACCAATGCAAATCCTTTCTGGAGTACCCCAAGGATCCCTATTGGGACCGCTCCTGTTTAACATCGTTGTCAATGATGTATCTTCGTGCTTCAAATTCTGCGAAGTAATCCTATACGCTGACGACATGAAGATACTCTGTCCGATTAACTCACAAGAAAGTGCACAACGTTTGCAAGAAGATCTCAATCGTTTTGACCGTTTCTGTTTGTTGAACAAATTGGACTTAAATGTATCCAAATGTTATATTGTTCCTTCACTCGTAAGCCACAACCTCTTCTTTTTTCTTATACACTTAAGAATATCAATATTACTAGAGTAAACTCAATCCGTGATTTAGGTATAATCTTTGACACTAAATTACTCTTTGATGAGCACATCAATAGTGTCATCAGCAAAGCATCAAGAACATTAGGTTTTGTTCTGCGTTTATCATCTGAGTTTAAATCTATTAAAACCATTAAAATTCTTTATTGTGCATATGTACGTAGTCACTTGGAATATGCATCACAAATCTGGAATCCCAGCTGTAACACTTACATTACCCGCATTGAGCGAATTCAGAGACGTTTTGTACGACACCTACAATTTAAAGTAAAAAAATTCTTTCCAGACTACACTAAACGTTGTCATAAATTTCACCTCTTACCTTTAGCCACAAGACGCCATATTGCAGATGTCGCCTACCTATTGAAGATAGCAAATGGCTCAGTTGACTGCCCGGATTTATTGGAGAAGGTTGGGTTGAGGGTCTCTGCTGATCCGACCAGAAGACCATGCACCCTGTTTATCCCCAGAGCTAACACCAATTACAGGCTAAACAGTTATCTATTGAGAGCAAGCCAAAGTTTCAATGATGTAGCTACCCAATATGACATTGACTTATTTAATATGTCAGTCCAGCAGCTCAAGAAGTTACTGGCTGACGCCTTCTTTGGCTAATCCTTTCTTCTATTTTGTTTAGTTTTTTCTTAGTCTACTTGTTTTTCTTTTTTTTTCTCCCCCTTTTATATATCTATTCATACATTTTAACTTGTGGAACCTTGTAATTGGCCTTATATACATATTAATTTGTAATAACCGTATACCTAGCTGTAAGATTCCTAAAATTAATAAAATAAAATAAAATATATGTATTTAGGTTAATTTATTGACATTTGGACATTTAGACAATTACATACCTGTTTTAAACAGTTATCTCGGGATGACATAACGATTTTAACAATACCATAAACTTTTAAATCGGTTCAGCGTTTAGAAGTTGTAGTTGAATAAAGAAACGAAAAACATACATATAAAAAGATAAAAACTGAACACTTTACACTCTTTCTTTGGCACCGAATGGGTCGTTGGATCATAAAATCCGTGGACCTTAAGTATTTTTCAATAGCCTAAGATATTCGTTCGCGTCCTCGACAAGTGTGGTTTTAATTTATGTTATTGCCATCTGTATTTGAACTAATTTCATGTATCTGCTAATTAGAAATTGACATCTGAAAATATATTCTGAGGTAAGCAGTCAATCACTGTTTTTAACGCCATATATACTTTCTCGAGAGTACTATTACAAGCAAATTGTAGGCGCGCTTCTGTGCATGCTCCCTAGAGGGCAGCGTTTTGAACAATTATTTAATTTATTTTCCCCAATAATAACATATTACTTTACATTTTACAAGTATTTTATCTTAATTTTGCCTTAACAGCTAAGTGTTTACATCATGAAAATTATTACATATTTTATTTTATATATTATGCGATACAAAGTTGACTTAACAGATTTGAGTCTATTCACCACAATATTTATGAAAGAAACGAAAAAACCCCATAGATATCAGCAATAAATATTATCCAATCATGCTGACATTGCAAGGCAAAATAATGAAGCAAGCTGTTATTATAATAATGTATTTATAATCTGTATTGATCCGTATCTTCATATTGAAATGGTTTCCGATATCGATGCGCTCCTGATAGATAAATTGCGCAAGCATTCCCTCCAGACAGGCAATAGAATCAATGAACATTCCCCAGTCCCTCGCTTCCACGCTCCTGTGAAATATGGCAAGCGTTTTGTTTTGCCGGCAACTACAGTAGAAAATGGAAGATTAGCCTGGTGACAATTGACAATTGGGGGTGTCAAATACAACAGACACAAACCGTCATCCCATGGAGTTATAACGACATCATGTCGTTCTGTCTCCCACGAAGTGAACGTGAAAGACTTAGCTGTCAAAAATAATCTGCTTTCAATCTTTCTAACTAAATATCAATCTAACTTTAACAACAAGCCCGTAAGGGTCCCCAACGCTATACCGCGAGGCACTGGGAAGAGGAACCAGTGAACCAACCTAGCTCCCTTACTACCAGATTTGAGCGTATTTCTCCATCCTCCAGACTGGTCACAGATTTAAGGTCACTTTCGCTGCCTCTACCTGATATTAAAAGTAATTCAGATCGAATTTATCGCGGACTGAGGTGTACATTGCCCGTCAATATCAAACGGGATCGAATGGGCCAACTGATCGCTTTAAAGTGGGTAGACATCAGGTCAACAATAACCCCTGCTGCTAATGAGACGAACCATTCCTGGCTCCCCCGGTTATTGGCCGGAGTGAACAATTGATTGGCTGACGCCACGCAGTGCCTATATATGTTATACTTCTCTCCAGAGGAATTCAAAATTGCAAAAATTGCTCCGTTATATAAAAATAGCCCGAAAACTAATATTACCAACTGCAGGCCAATAACTACCGGTTTTTTTAAACTGGTTTACTACCGGACTTTTTAAAGATCCTTGAAAAAATAGTTATTATTAGGTTCAGTGAACTATCTAGAAAATAAACACATAATAACCTAAACTCAATTTAAAAGCAATAGAGGGACAATATATGCACTCATATATGTTATCTATACTAATATTATAAAGAGGTAAAGATTGTGACGTTGTAGGAAGTAATCTCTGGATTTACTGAACCGATTTTAAAAATTCTTTTACCAATAGAATTCCACGTTATTTGTGAGTGTCATAGGCTATATATTAATCCGAAAAATGAAAAGACTTTTTCGTGGTAGTCGGATTTGCAAAGTAAGTCGAAAAAAACGGTCGAACGAAAACGTTTCTAACTAACGCTGCCTTAACGATGAGAGATATATGATTAAGTTCTAAAGAAAAGTTGTAGAGCTTGATAATGCCTACAAAATAGTCAGCGACAGCATATGTCTAACTTTTATATTTAGTCACTAAAAGTAGTTTTTCAAATTAAAAAATAATCCAATGAGTGCGAAGTAAAATGCGGATTTAAAAGGGAATATTCTGGGACCAATCCTTTTCCTATAATTACTCGACTGCCCAAAAACCGAGTGTTATGTGTTTAGGAATTATATATGTATGTATTCCTTTTGTTTATTTCGTCATACATTTTCATTTACATTTACATTTTCGTCGTGTCCAATTGACAGCTAAAGACCGCTCTTGGACGTGTCAAAATAATTGGGTTAGGTAGTAAGTCTCAATACTACTCTTTACTGAACATACATAGGTAGTCAAGAATTAACTACTAGATTGTCAAACTATAAATATAAATAAACAAAATAGAAGCCTAATATTTGAAGTAGTTAGTAATTCGAAAAGATACGTAGTAAAATTATTCATCGTAATATTCAAATTGTCAGTAAAATGTTAAATAATCAAATTAAATCTAAGTTATGCATCATAAACTAAAAGTACAGATATTAGACCGTATATAATAATCAGACAATAAGGCTCTACTTTTTAAGTAATTTAAATGGGCTCAATATTTGAAAAATCATAGCCAACAAATTCGGCCATATTATAGAAAGGGTGGCCTATCAGCATCTCCTTGATGTTTTTTTTAATTTTATGTCCTCCAGCTGTTTAAATTTTACGCTGTAAATAAAACGTTTTAAATTAAAAAAAACATATAAATAACACGCTTTAACAGGTGTAGAAGTGTGTGGTGTTGTTAGAATCGTTGTGTCATGCCGAGTGTTATAGAATGCCTAAGTGCAAAAAATGTCAAAGAAATAATTATCCTAATAGCCAAATGCTAATAAATTAGGACAAATATATCTTGTTTAGTATTATATCAAATAAAAAGTCTGATGGAGTATATTTCGGAAATATATATCTATTTGGATAAATACACAAACCGCAAATATTTTATTTAGAAAAATATTACCTAGGTACCGAAGGTGCCTAAGTACCGAACCTAGGTACCTAAGTACCGAACCTAGGTACCGAACTATTACCTAGGTACCTAGGTACCGAACTGACTGAAGTGATCGTTTCAAGATACCTGCCGCATGTCGCAGGACGATCTTTATTCTCTTACAAGACTTTCTTCTCAGCGTCAATATTTTATTTTTATAATAATTCTAAATACAGCAGTTCACGTTTCGTAAGGGCAGTCATGTTTTTATTATTTTTTATTATTGTTTTTGTATATAAATGACCTCCCATCTGCCTTATTCCAAAGTGACATTGTTTGCGGATGATACCAGCATAAACTGTGCACACCCTAATATTGGGCTCGATTGCCTTTCCTTGTGAACTAAAATAGGAAATTATTTCTTGTGAACGAGACAAGGCAATACGCTAGAGCGGAATGTGAAATAAACGTTTGTCACTTTTTCGCATTAAAACTACCCGCAAAAGATAAAGAATCTGAATCTAACACTGCACGAAATGTCCTCAAGTCAAATCGTCCAAAATTGGCTATTCATATTTCTATACTACATAAATGAATGAATATGAATATTGCGCGCGGCGGCTGTCGGCGCGAGGTTATATAAAGCGTCACGCGTGGCACGCGATCTTCGCGAGATAACTGCTGCAGGGCAAGTATCCCTTGCTACTCCTCACTCAGAAAGCCGAGCCAACGGGCCTGGCTCACTTGAAGCCCCGCTAAAGGGCAACTGCCCAGCGAAAGGCGTCACGGATCTTAGACAATTCTCGTCGACTGACTCACAGAATGCGCATTCGTCTTTAAGCACTGGTGGATGTTTATAGAAATATCACGCGTCAATGGGGTACGTCAACGCGTAACGAGGCTTGCGTAAATTGATTTTCCTTTCAACAAATATTATCTCAGCAAAGAAATTTATTCTATAAAATAACGTGTTATTCCGGGTGAACAAATTGTTTCTAATATTTATAAATATTATAGCTCACTTTTGTACCGGGAGTCGTGTTTTTTAAATTATTGTTCTTTTTTATTACATCATGTTAAAGATTAAATTTAAAAAAAAAAATAAAAACAAAATCAAGGATAGTCAAAGTTGATTTCAATTCAATTCGGTTTCAATCCTGCCCTTTTCAAATATAATGCCTTCTAGCTTTGGCTCCAACCTACACAGCTAGTACATATAGGCAGTGGCGGCGCTAGACTACACTTGGACGTCGGCGAAATTAGGTTCGCGAGGCCTTTTTTATTTCCCAGTCAAAAAGAAGACGTTAGAATACATGAGCCGAATTATAGTAAAACTAATGTATGAGTAAACGAGTTTTATTAGGTACTAATCAAATGATGTTAAAAATTACACAAATAGAAATTAAAATAGATGAACTTTTCGGCTTTTGGCCTCACTGAACTTTTTCAGGATTATGTCATAGCTAATACAAGCCGCTATTTCAGCTTTAATTGATAGAATTGATAACGCAGATAGTCTCTCTTGGGTCATCGTGCTTCTCAAGTAGGTCTTAATCAATTTTAACTTTGAGAAGCTTCTCTCAGCGGAAGCTGTAGAACTTTCATAGTGTTGCCAGGGGACTCTGGATAGTACCCCTAAAGTACTCCTCACTCACTTCACTCACGCAAGTATATGAAAATAAATAAGAATAAATAAATAAATTTTAAATAATTTGTAAAACTTTTGCGAGGTCCCCTCAGGTGAGAGGCCGTCGGCGGTCGCCGACGTCGCCGACGCCTAGCGCCGCCACTGCATATAGGGCGGCTTGCACCAAGCTCCGTTAAGATAGATAACCGTGTTTAAAGAGTATAACCACAGGTAAGTACTCGAAACTGCTTGAACCGTGCTCTGTTAAGCTAACGGCAGTTAAATTCCCTAACTGAGCCCTGGTGCCCGGTTAGTGCCACTAACTAGCAGTTAGCGAGCTGTCAAACGCTAGGTGTCAATTTTCGAGGTTAGATTTGATCGCGTCGCCTGCGCCGCTGTTTTTTTAGCTTTTTTTTTTGGTAACCGTACTCGTAAAACGTTTTCCTATATGTCTGATGTTAATCAGGGAAGACGCGAAAGCGATACATGAACAAAGGCGTGGGCAGTTTGACAGCTGATGAGCTGAGAACCTTCCGTCCGCCATTTTGAACTGCGCTGTGATTGGCTGAGTTCATGTTCTAACATTCAAAAATGGATTTTGCGGACTCCGAACAGTGCAAGCCGTCATAATTTAACCGACTGGTAAATTGTTTATCGTGGTTAGCTAACCACGGTTAGCAGAATTTAACAGGCCGGTTAGTGCAAGTCCCCCATAATCAGTTGCCCTACATAGCTAGTATATATAAATAATAAGTAATAAGTAATTCAAATCGATTCACCCACTAATGCGCTACTGTTAAAATGCCAATCTACGGTTTTTCTTCAGATTTGTCGTACGATCCGACCTTCCAAATATAGACAGATGTTGCTCCTAATGCTTACTATATTTATTGAACGAAGGCATTTTGTTATGAAGCTTATCTCCCTGTATGCGAATCTTTAGAAAATCTACTACATGACGGAAGGTTGGGGGCTTTTGGAAATCAGGTCAATAGATACACACATGTGCCGAAAATATACCAGAAAACTATGCATAATTTATGAATGTAGACATACCTTTACTCTCGCAACGTAGCCTGCGCGACAAAATACAATATCCAAGAAAGCGACATAGTAATTATTTATCAAGGCAATAATTGACATGAAGTATTTGAAAAGGCAGGGAGATGGAAATTTTGAAACAGTGGTTAGATGAGGCTTTGCTTGCTCTAAATATCGGCAGGTCCAAGTTGATTGCATTTAGTGCTAAAAACTGTACAATCAATAGAAAACCCTTACCTAATTATACATGACTATGTGAGCTAATGGGTCCCTGCTGAGTTGACCACGTAGACCCATTTGTTCACGGTTGGTCACACTCACGGGTTAACACCCATCCGGCGACCTCCACGCATGAAGTGCGAGCCCTTGTAGGACTCTAGCCTTGGGCCTAGTTTCCCGTAGGAGTCAATCTTCTGACGCTCCTGGACGGTCTGCACACCGTGCGGCGTAAGACAATCGATTGTGCATTCTGACTAACAGTCGGGGGAGTCTGGAAGCAGTACTGTTTCCTATAGAGCGGGGGTGGTTGCTGACCTTACGGCGACTGCTCTTGAAACGACCATCGGCTACCCGATCCCGGGTGAACAGAGCCGGGCAAAAGACGCCGTGGTCCGCGATAGATTCGGTTTACACCGTTTCACCGCTTCGTAAGGGAGAGGACCGCGCAAGCGACCTCGAACTCGTAACCAGTCGAGAGACCGAAGTAATCTGGTTGCAATTGGAAGTAAGGGTGTGAGTGTTAACCCGCTGGGTAACATATCTGGTTATCTCGCGGATAAGGCGTTGGCCTCTTACGGGCACGTGGCGGAGCTTGACGGTGGACTGTTTTGTCCAAGTCTTCTGCGTTCACTTCCCGGGAGATAGAACGACCAATCGTTAAAACTTCCTGAGGTGACGGGCTCGCCCGTTGTAGTTGACAGCTCTATTTCATACATGACTATGAATATAAACTGAACTGCTTGTGTTAGAACGTAGAAACGGCGAAATCGATTATATATCTCGGTGTTGTCGATTATGACAACAGCCTACGTTAGTCTGGGCATATTGATTATTTATCCACAAAAATTGGACATCTTGGCTACATATTTAGGGATCTCTGTAACATATTGGAGCGACCCACTATCAAGTTAATGTAATACGCTTTATGCGAATCCATTATTACGGCCATATTGTTTAAGGAGGTTTTGCGAAAACGATTTATAAACCACTTCTTTTCGCGCAGGAAGAGCTAATCAAAATAATATTACGCAAACCGTTTACGTATGCATCCAAACTCAAATTTAAGGAGAACCTTATTCTTAAAGTGCGGATTATGTGAGAAGACGGTTAATTCTTAAGAGCGTGTTAGCATTTTTCATGCGTAAATCAAGAACTTGGTAGTTTTTGAAGTGATTTTGGTCATATAATTAATCGGTTTAGCTTCTTTTGACTTCAGTCATCGTAAACACCATATATATTTATTTTATCTCTATTGGATAATTATTATAAAATTGGATAATTGACTTAGTAAACAGTGGATTTCGAATGCGCGATTTCTAGATGACTCGCCAAGACTCAATTTTAAAGTAATATTACACCAATGTTTATTACTAGGTAAGAAGGTAGGAAATATTAATATGAAGGAACATATCGTGAAATTTAAAACGTATTAAGAAAAGTTCGACTTTAAAATCATAAACTTGTATTTTTATCACGTCTAAGAAAGTCAATAATCTAGAAATTGACTACAAGAAAATACGTTATATCTCATAATCTAGAAGTCATTTGACAACATAAATAATTTTATACGTAAGAAGAATGATTGTACTATATATGTATAAAAAAGAAAAAATATCCGTCTTCATCTTTTATTGTAATAATTTTTCAAAGTAAGTATAAAATCCTGTTCCTTGAACGGTCTAAAATCATTCTCGCTCGGGCGCTCGTCGACGCAGGATCTATGTCGGTTGATCTCCCACCACCGCGCAAGTGCCGCGCGTAATATTTTGCGTAAATTATAGTGCGACTAAATAATTGTGATCCCTAAGTATTTTGTATTTTATTTATCAATCTGAACGAGGCTATTCATTTAAGCAATATTTTGATTAATAGTGGACTAAGCTTATAACAGCTGTACTTAACTTATATTTATTTTCTCTCGGTCATAGTCTCTTTAATTAAACATATGTCCAAATGCAGTTTTTTATTTAAACATATATCCAAATGCAGGAAAAATTAGGATATACGTATTTTTTCGTTTTGCCTAAAAATAATCATGGCCCGAGATACAGGTCGCCAAAAATGGGATTCCGAAACCATTTTCTCAATTGTGAATTTCGACAAAAAATTTAAAATGCTCTATCTCTGGAATGGGGCAAATATTTCATTGCGGTTTCTTTTTATTTCATTGCTAATATTTTTATATTTAGATGTGCCTAACTTTTCTTGCTGCGGCTTTCTAAGAAAAATGTTTTTATTAAAAAAATAATAAAGCTGCAGCAGGAAAAGTTAGGCACATTTTTCGAAGCCGAGTAAGTATATCATTCTTAACGCAAAAATATCAGCAATGAAATTTAAAAAACCGCAATAAAATATCTTGCCCCTTTCCAGAGATAGAGCATTTTAAATTTTTTGTCGAAATTCACAAGTGAGAAAATACTCCCGGAATGCCATTTTTGGAGACCTGTATCTCGGACCAGGATTTTTTTTGGGCAAAACAAAAAATACGTATATCTTACATTTTCCTGTATTTAAACATATGTTTTATTGAAAAACTTCTGAGACTATGAAGGTAACCCCCTGCCTGAATTGACATGGAATACACCTTAACCTAATCGTAATTATATAATAACATATTGAATAGTACATATATACCTAAAAACGATTATAGAAAAAAATAAATACTTTTATGGCGTCATATTTATATTAGAAAACAAGTATACGTATAATTGAAAATGTAAAAATATTGCAAAAAAAAATATAATACTACCTAATAATTACGATACGATATACAACACTAGTTTTTGGATTTAGACCTATTTAATTGAAATAACCATTTATTAATATTATTTTTAAATTATTGAATGTACTTTAGGTGTTTCCATTTCTCCTCTATGACATTATATAATCTGAGCCCAGGAAAAATGACTGTCGTTGTGCAAATGTTGTTTGCACTCGAGGAATAAGGAAATTTCGTTTGCTTTGCCGACCGGTTGTCGACAGAAAATCTTATATAGGTACTTATAGATCTAGGTGTGCGAAAGTACAATAATCGTATAATAATGTTAACACTCTTATGGTATAGATAAATCTAAGGCCTTTTGCAAATTATAAGGCAGGAACACTAGACAAGAAAATGTCTTGTCTGGTTTATCGTACACATTCATGCAAGACGTCTTATCCTCAGTCTGTAAACATAATTCACTGCCTGGACATGGGAATATTCGAGTACCCTCTGTTTTTGTAGCATATGAAGCCTTCCTTCTAAATAAAAACTTTATGCGGCCGTTTGGTACTAACGAATTGACATACAAGAAAAATATATTATCGATTATCTCCTGCCAGAAGATACGAGTGTTACTCCTGATTTTGCTGTTTTAATTATTAACCCTTTGACGAACAATGGGACACCGGTGACCCTTTTACCTTCGATTTTTTCCTGGAAAAACTATGAAATCGATTTTCCTCAGCTAGGTATCATTCAATAGGGTATGAATGTGTCCTTCAGAAAGTACTTCGTTTTCAAGGGTAGATTCATCCCTTTGCCTCCCACACCACCTCGAAGTCGAAAAATTTGGAATTTTTCTCCCCCTTTTTCTTGCTACAATATTTTGGGGGTGGGTGGACTTATAGGTCCAGAAATTGAGGAGAAGTTGCGGGCAGCCTTCCTCTTCATAACAAAAACATAAAAGAAAAGATAGTCCACTTCGACCACCCACACGACCACCCAATCTGACGGGACCTATATGTCCCAATGGTCGTCAAAGGTAAAAATCAATGACATTTGTAATTTTCTTTATTAGAATATTTATTTGGAAAAAAAACAAACTTGTTTACATTTTTGATCGTTACATTAAATTTTCATTTCTTGTGATAAATTTCGAAGCAATTTCGATCATTGGTGAAGCAAAATGGTTTTTTGCAAAAGGCACACATAGCATTTGTTCGTCGGTCTTTGCCTTGTTTGGAGCAGACAACACATCTCTTACGTCCCGTTTCACTTTTGCGGAGATAATGACCAGAGAGAGTAACGGTCTCCGCAACTTTGAATCTCTTAGGTCCCTCTCTTACAGCTTCTAATGATAGTCTCTTGCGGTTGGTGAACGAATCGATCAATTGAGTAGCCAGCTGCGCGCGGAATTCCAATGCAGATATAGAAAATGGATCATTATTCGAAGTAGAAATTTTGTTGTAAACAATGTAAGCATTATGCACACTCAAATCAAAGAGATCGTAGAAAAGGCGCAGGTAGAATTTAGTCTTTGATTTCCGATCGTGTTCGTAGTAAGACTGAAAAAAAAGTAGGTAACGAAATCAAAAACAATTTCATTTTCGGGAAAGAATTACCATTGACCAACCTTTTTCTGATCCATGAGATCCACTCCTCCCATTCCTTTGTTGTAGTGTTTGATCGCACCTGGACATTTGACATCGATTTTTGCGGCAGAGCCAGCTTGGCGTCGTTTTACGTTGACCGATTCAAGTGGAGGTAGAAAGTTAGACCCCAAAAATACAGCACGATTATCCATCCACTTCATCACAGCCACACCATTAGCCACCAGGCAGTGGAAGTCGCCACGTTTGAATTTCTTGTCCGCATCAAATTTAGGCATTTGTTTACAGTTGGAGCGAAGAGTGCCACAGGCTCTTATGTCTTTCTCTTTTAGCTTGTACAGCAATGTTGGATTGTTGAAAAAATTATCAAAATAAAATTCGATACCCATGCCATCGAGACCTTCCGCCATATATAGAACAATCGATTCGCCAATGCCGATTTCCTTCTGCTCTTTCTTACCTGTGTAAATGTCAAATTTGTGTAGGTAACCAGTCTGCGAGTCGCATCGGCACCACAATTTGAAACCCCATGAAATCGGTTTATCCTTCATATACTGCTTCATGATGTTATGCCCTTTGAATTTGACCATATGCTCATCGATGGCCTGGCACTTGCTCTCGCTCAACGCATCCGCGAATGCTTTGTTCATATGTATGATTATTGGCCGAATTTTAAATGCTCGATCGTAAGATGGATCATCTCGGGATGGCTGTTCAATATTGTTGGCAAAATGTAAACAAGATCGGATTTCTTCGAATCTTTTTCGGCTCATTACATTCGAAATGATTGGCACCGAGTAAATGGGCAACGTTGACCAGTAAAGTCTAGTGTCTGGCAGACGGTGAATTGTCATGCACAAAATAATGCCGAAATACGCCCTCAATTCTGCCAATGAAATCGAGAAAACAATGCCTTTTTGCTCAGCGTATATTTGCGACTGTTGCTTGACCAATTTGAGCATCGTATCAAAGTTGGAAACTGCACTGAACACTTGGTAAATACTCGGCACATCGCTGTCGGGTGTCGTAACTGGCAATAAAACTTTCCCGTAATCAAAAACTGGATCGGTGAACGTTGGTAGAGTGTAATCGTCTTTAGGCTTTTTCCACTTGAAAGTTACTAGCTCAGGTGTTGGTGGCTGATCGCATGGAACTTGCGCTGGTGTTGGCGGCTTTACGCAAACACCAGCACTAGTCGACGGTTTTTCAAGCTCAGCAATTACATCCTCGATTTCGATTTCGGTTCTTGGCTCTAAGACGGCAGCGTCCTCCTCGAGAAATAGAATATCTTCGTTGTCCAATTCGAGTGCACGTTCATCATCATCGCTATCCTCGGCATTCATCAATTGAATGATTTCTTCCTTTGTGAGGTAGAAACGGCGCGATCTCTGCATTGTGCGCCTTCAAAAGTGAAACGTTCACAATATTACGAAAACACGACAAAATAAGGTAATAAACTCACGAAACTTCGAAAACAATCCAAATAATAATACTTTCCACTTCCTTCGATATGCTCGCGTGTCAACCACTGTTTTTTTCCACCAAAAGTGACATTCTGTCACATCGTAAGGGGAATTCCTAATTACTCCAAGCGCCCTCCATCGTTCAGGAGGATGCACTGCGTGGTTTCCTTATTGGCGGAACGGTTTGCGTCTTCGCTACGAGTGGCGCGGATGATGAATAATGCGAATGAATGATAATAATGCGAATGTTATTAAGGGATTCGAGTCTTCGGTATTCGACGTAACATCGGGTGTCCCACAAGGTTCCAACTTAGGACCCCTCTTATTTTTAATTTTCATAAATGATCTTTCCAATAGAATAAAATGTAATTTTTTAATGTATGCGGACGATGTTAAAATTTATAATCAAATTATGAACATATCTGACTGCCATAAAATACAAAACGACCTTGATTCGCTATTCACTTGGTGTTCTGAAAATAAAATGGCTCTCAACATAGGTAAATGTCACTCGATGTCCTTTTGTAGGAACAGGGGTCACGTTAAATACGACTATTCTATAAATGGTCACAACCTAAGCAATGTATCTAGCATCCGTGACCTATGAATAACATTTGACTGAAACCTAAATTTCAAGATACACATTGAGAACATAGTCGAGAAAGCAAATAGGATGCTGGGGTTGATCATGCGGATCACTAAGAATTTTAAAAATCACAACAGCATGATCCTGCTTTATAACTCACTAGTGCGTTCTCATCTTGAATTTGGGTCCTCGATATGGAACCCATATTTTAAAACGTACTCCGATAGAGTCGAATCCATTCAAAGGAAATTTCTGAGAATGCTATCATTTAAATTCGGCCTTAAGAATCATCTGACTGGCTACGAGGAAAGACCGACTGCTTTTAAATTTGTCACATTAGAAAAACGCCGGCAGGTTGCAGATTTAGTGTTCCTGTACAAAATTATAAATAATAAAATCGATACCTCTTGCATAGAAAAAATACAATTTAACATTACTAAAAGAAGTCTTCGATACCCAGACTTATTTAAAACACCTTTAGCAAAAAACTATACCGGAGTAAATAACGTAATCCCACGTATATGTCGTCTGTATAACAAATTTCATCTTGACAATCGCATCGATATATTTCATGATAGTTTATGCTCCTTCAAAGCGTCCCTCTTTAAAATACTGTAATTCTGGTATTTTTTGTTTTTTTCCTTTTTTTATACGTATTTTTTTAAAAAAATCAACCATTGTTCATGCATTGTGCTAATTGTGTACTCATATCAAAAGGATATTGATGTAGTCATGTAACTGTAGTATATATATGTCACTGTATGTGTTGTCAATATTCTGTTTGGGTACCAAATAAAATGAAATAAAAAATAAAACATAAAATAATGATATCATCATAGAGAGATTGCAGCATATTTCGAAGTGTCTTTGTATCGATTAAGTGAATTAAAACCATCTTTATACGGATTTAGTTGTTTTGGCGCGAATAAATACCCTAAAAATAATGAGTAATGGAATGCGTTCGCGTACTGCCAAAGTTAGAAAAGTCGCATACATTTTTACCGTTGACGACCATTGGGACATATAGGTCCCGCGATTTTTCACACCCTTGCAGGTGAAAAACATTTTTTTTCGCGGCACTTTTGTTTAGTAATTTGGGGTCGCTGAACATAAATCCGGTCTTGGATTCGCGAATTTCCCAGCGGTTCAGGAGCGGTCGTCAAAGGGTTAAAGCATGTTGCGTATTGCTTAATTTTGTCAGAGTAAGAGATAGTTTTCATAAGCATGAAATCACTATTAATATCATTTTTTTTAAATACAATGATAGATATAAAATCAGAGGAGGATAATATGCTAACAATATTAGAAATATATTTGCTGATTACTTCGTGTCAGGATCTGGTTTACTTTCTTGGCACTCTTGTATCTAAAACAAGTTAGTTAGTTAGTTAACGTGTCCGGGTCAGGTTAGATCACATCAAAAATATACAGCCTGGATGGTTTGTTGTTCGTCTCTGATAGGTCCTGGTGTGGTTAACAGGTGCGGCTAGGATAGAAGGTGTTCTACATCCTGCAGTCTTCCACGGTGGTACATTGGATTCGCTGTGTAGCCCCAGCGAATGAGATTGGCTCGTTATCTTATCACAGTGTCCTTTGGTCCGGTAGTAGAAGGAATGGCCGGTGAGTTTTGACTCACCGTTTCCAGGGACGTTCGATTGTTCATGGTCGCAGTCTGGACTGTCGAAAATGTGCACAATCTTCGGGGAGGCTCCTTCTGTGTCCCAAATAAATCAAGTGATGACGACCGAATAATGTATTATTAAAAAATATGATAATAGTTACCTTTTTCATTTTTTCGTTGGTAAATCTTTAAATATTTCAATCAATACGGAACATATTTCATCCCAGGATTAAAACTCCTAAATTTATATGAGTAGGCTTAACTTAAGTAGGTAGGCAATATTTTCTTCAACATCCGTATCTAAGTCGGACGAAAACATTATAGACAAGTGCGGACGTTCACGGCCAATACTGAACTGACACGAAAATTCTTCAGAACGCTTGGCGACACGACACCGTAGTATAATCACCTGCCTGTTGCGTCGGACAGCGTTGTGACACGCGGCGTGAGCCCAATATAATTACGGCTTCACTTCAGTTATGTGTGGCTAACGCGTAACACCTCGCTGGCGGTATCTTCTTCGCGGACGACGCGCGTCATGTCAGTCACTGTCAGTGAGACGGAAGATGACCACTGTCGTAGCCGCGTCAAGTGCGTATTCAATGGACGGGCCGCCCACGCAGGCATACATATGTTCTCATTGTTCCCGTCTTGCCTGGCCTAGCGCCTGACTCACATTCTAAAACATACAAGCAGTCCCTTTTAACCAACAATAGAAATCTCGCTACAATGAAAACTTCTTTTACTTTCCCGGCCAAAGGGAAAGTATTGTGAACGCGCTAAGAACAATTTTCGAGATGAAGAATGAAATATCCATTTTGACCCCCCCATGGCGATTAGGACCATTTCCAGACTAAAGTTTGTCTATGAGTGAGTGTGTATGTGTGTATGTATTCCTCCACGATAGAGCCTAAACGCTTAAACCGATTGAGCTGAAATTTGGCATGCAAGCATCATTCGGTCATGGCAAAAGTTGAAAAGATTGTAGATGAAATCGGTCCACCAGAGGACGAGCTACTCATACTTTAATCTCGAAATATTTGAGCTAGACACTCGAATTCCGGTAGGGCTGCAACCACATTGTGAAATTTTGGCTGGAATATCTCTTAGGGGCTCTCTAGACTATCAAGCATGCTTGTCAAGCATCGCGTCGCGGGCTGGGAGAGGATCGTAAACCGCAGGTAAATGCAAATATTTTTTTTTATTATTTACCAAAAATGCCTAATTTTGTAGTTTATACCAGGGAATCACGTCATTCATCAATCAATTACGTCTAATTAACCTGACTCTCTGTTATAAAACTAGAAAATTAGGCACTTCTAATAAATATTTAACGTTCACGATCCCATCCCTGCCCGCGACGCCATGCTTGACAAGCATGCTTGATCGTCTAGAGAGCTCTTTATAAAGCGATACAAAAAAATGCGCCGTATTTAAGAAAATACTACATCATATTGGAAAATAGCCATTTTAGTACCACGGAAAAGCTACAGAAATACTACAAATACACTATATTTGCTATCATAATCTCTTGACACAATCACTATCGAGTGGGGGGAGGGGGCGGAGGGGTAGGGTGGTGTCGCGTTTGGGGGGAGGCATATTTGGTTAGCATATCTCACATCGACCATCTCAGAACTTAAGAAAATTCGACATCGTATTAAAAAACAACCATTTTAATACCACGGAAATACTTCAAATATATTACTTTTACTATCGTAGTCACTTGACACATTCACTAACGGATGGGGGGTCAGGAAGAGGGGCGGGAGTTGTAGGCGTGGTGGAGGCATGTGCCGCCTGCCGCCTGGCAAGCGGCAACTAGAGCTGTCGACTATAACGGGCGAACCCGTCACCTCAGGAAGTTTTAACGATCGTTCTGTGTTCCGTGAGGTGAGCGCAGAATACTTAGGACGAAACAGTCCACCGTCTAGCTACACCACACACCTGTAAGAGACCAGCGTCTTACCGCGAGATAACCAGGTTTTAATCACCCAGCGGGCCGACACTTTCGCCCTTACTACCAGTTGCAACAAGATTACTCCGGTCTCCCGACTGGTTACAGGTTCGAAGTCGCTTGCGCGGTCCTCTCCCTTAATTAGCGGTGAAACGGTGTCTACCGAATCTATCGCGGACCACGGCATCCTTTGCCCGGATGTTTTTCCGGTATCGGGTAGCCGATTGGTCATTTCAAGAGCAGCTGCCGTAAGGTACTGTACAGTAAGAGACAGTACTGTTTCCAGACTCCACCGGCTGTCGGTCAGAATGCACACGCGATTGGTTGACGCCGCACAGTGCGCAAACTGCCCAGGAGCGCCAGAAGGTTGACCCTTAGGGGAAACTGGCACGCAGTTTAGAGTCCTACCATGGCACTCACTTCTACGTAGAATAAATAATAATTAGTTTACTTACTTACTTACTACTTACTTAATCTTTGTAGAAAATATTGCTGTTTCCCCTCGGTGCGACACTTTTGTCGAGTCACTTTTCAGTTCGTCAAAAAATGACAAAATGGTATGTATAAGGCACCGAGTGTGCATGTTAATATCACCCTTCAACTTCAATAGCTCCAGGTTAGAAAATATGGTCTCCATTGGTCAACTGATAGGCAAGTAATGATGTTTTATCCGCGAAGTATTTTATAATATACATATGTGGGACTCATTATTACAAAATGCCACGATAACATGTTTAGAAATTAATAATGACTATTTAGAAATTAATAATGACCTATGATATATCTGCCATGCTATGATAATCAGTTATCTATTAAGTACACATTTAATAACTCACATCACATAATTAGATTATTATTTATTTACTCTAATTCTAAAATAATACTTAAACCGAAAATAAGAATAGCAATCGGTACTATAATAAATGCAGATGTATAATACTGTTTCATCGAGCAAGCGTAATTCATCGATAAGCAATATCGACGTTAGCCGCATCCTTGTTGACAGCTCGGTTTAATACCCCCATCGAAACGTTCCTTTGGGCCGTACTATAGTATAACCAGACTGCTTAGTGAGCTCATTCTGGTGGAGCAGGCCACATATAATTGTCCACGTGAGAAGCTGTTTTCCCTCAAGTCGATTCCTGCCGCCTTTAGTGACTACCATTAGCACTTATTGATGCAACACATCATTCATTTGTACCACCGATTCTACAGACCAACTCTATTTCTGTCCCTTCGAATGATTTCAGTAAAGTGTCTGATGGCTGCAGCCTTGTTGTTCTTGGGGGTCAGAATGGTGATCACTCGCACAGCCAGTTCATAGATATCTGCTTAACATCAGCGATATCAGAGTATATTCTGGCTGTAAGGTCTGCGAGGATCATCCTTATTAGTTATTGCCCTTGCCCTGCAGGAATGGTCATTTTCCCCTCGCAATCGTGATATTCTCCATATCCTATTTTGATTAGAAGTTCGGATAATTGCCCAGCTACAACATTACCCTACAAGTGGACCCTCGTGTTATTTGTGAGGGGAAGCTTCACAATGAAAGGCCAAAGAAGAAGTATACTAATAACTTCTAATTATTTTAAAGTCATTATATTTCTCTGATTTACTTTCACAATTTAAAGTTATATTTTTCTTTTTTTCCCTTTTCTATTTGGGAGTTCTTTAGGAAAATGTCCTGAAAATATGTTGTAGGCAATATATGGGGTTTAAAAAAAATTAAAACCGGGATTTTTTACATCGTGGCCTTGTTATACAAACACTTCAACATTTCGATGTACCTGTAGTCTAATGGGCACCGCTATAATGACTGTAGCACGGTCCAGGTCTCGACTGAATCGAAGGCTTTTTCGTAGTCCTATATAATCATTTGATTTTTAGGGCCTATATAATCAATGATAATATTTCTTAACGTATTAGGAGTAAAAACGTAATTTGAAGTGACTATGAGCCATAATGTTTATTTTCCATTTTAAGCCCTTTTAAACCATGTCGCTTCGCGTCGCTACGGTGGGTGAGTAGCCGTATTCTGCGATGTTTGCACTATTAATTAAGGAGAATGAGAATATGTGGGAGAGGTTTATGCTCTTGCGAGCATTAATAACGACATTTGCCTCTGTTTTCAAGGCACCAAAGGCAGCCCACTTGTGACGCGGTCTACATACGCTCTGTAATCAAATTCCCTTTTCGCTTGACTCACAGCTGAGAGAGGAACTATTCGCGACACGGAGCATTGCTAATGCTCGAATTTTGCATCATCATCATCATCGCGTGCTGTTATGAAATAAAGAAAAGGAAATGGATTTATATTAGAACAGAAAAGAATAGAATAAGATGTATTAATCTTTGTTTATAAGTTGTTGAGGCAAGTGACCTCGGCCACGCCTCAATAATGAGATTGTAAGTATTGGTCTGACTGCCGTGATAATTGATGCGATGTAAGTATGACAACCAGATTACTTATCCGAGTTGTCTCGATACATCGACGTGGACAGAGAGTAGATAAAACACCGTATTTATATTTAATACATTTAATTACTGTTACAAGTTAATTTTGAGAGATGACTTACCTGTAGAGACGATATGACAGAAGTGATCGAAGTGAAGTGATTGAAGTGAGTTGAGCTCTTTTTATACTCAAAAACCGTGTGAACTAATGCAGATAGTGGGGTTAACCCGTTGAGTATGAGTCAACCAAATCTGGTCGCGAAACAATTATCCGTTGAGTACGAGTCGACGAAATCTGGTCGCGCGTTTTTTTCACTTCTTTGACGTTCTTATATTTATTCATAATTATCTAATTGTTTTACAAAATGATATTTCAATATTCTATATTCGAAATTTCAATGCAATCATTGTGCAGTTGTTCTTTTTATGATTGATGTAGTAGTTTCGTAGTTATAGTACTTTAAGTCGATGTCGCCGAAAATCCTGCAAAAGAGACAGATGCATCCATGAAAATACCCATTTACTCCAAGGGTTAAATATGCTAAGCAAATACTGCTAAATATGAAAGACGCGAATTGAATGATTCTTTGTATTATATTAGTCAGTATTGTGTGAACAGAACATTTCTTTTTATACTAAGAATTGTAATTGTCATTTAATATTCTTTGCATCGTAGCGAAGTCCCTACATGATCAATGGGTAAGTCATTAAGCCTGCGAGAACAATCGCTAAACAAATGAATCTCTTATTGTTATGTATATTATATAATATATTCATACAAATGAGAGCTTTTTACATAAGAAGCCATATTGTAAAAATTCATAAAAATTATATTGTATTTAACTTTAAATAATAGTAAAATAAATAGTTGTAATACTAAAAAAAAAACCGTTTTAAAATCTCTCTTGTAAAACTCATTTTTTGGTTCAACTAGAGTTGTCAACTACAACGGGTGAGCCCGTTGCCTCAGGAAGTTTTAACGATTAGTCATTCTATCTCCCTGGAAGGAGCGCAGAAAACTTGGACAAAACATTCCACCGCCAAGCTCCGCCACAAACCCGTAAGAGGCCAAAGCCTTAACCGCGAAATAGCCAGAAGTGTTACCCAGCGGGCTTACACTCACGCCCTTACTTGCAATTGCGACCAGATTACTCCAGTCTCTCGATTGGTTACGAGTTCGAGGTCGCTTGCGCGGTCCTCTCCCTTACGAAGCGGTGAAACGGTGTATACCGAATCTATCGCGGACCTTTGCCCGGCTGTTCACCCAGAATCGGGTAGCCGATGGTCGTTTCAAGAGCAGTCGCCGTAAGGTCCGCAACCACCCCCGCTCTATAGGAAACAGTACTGCTTCCAGACTCTCCCGACTGTTAGTCAGAGCTAATGGGCCCTTGCTGAGTTAGCCACGAAGACCCTTCTGTTTCAGGGTCGGTCACACTCACGGGTCAACACCCATCCGATGGCCTCCACGCATGGGGTGCAAGCCCGGGTAGGACACTGGGTCAACCAGTCTCCCCTGGGATATCAATCCTCTGGCGCTCCTGGACGGTCTGCGCACCGAGCGGCGCAAGCCAATCGATTGTGCTCTCCGACTAACAATCGGGGGAGTCTGGGAACTGTATTGTTTCCTATAGAGCGGGGGTGGTTGTCTACCTTACGGCGACTGCTCTTGAAATGACCATTGGCCATCCGATCCCGATTCAGAGTCGGGCAAAGGACGCCTTGGTCCGCGATAGATTCGGTATACTCCGTTTCACCGCTTCGTAAGGGAGAGGACCGCGCAAGCGACCTCGAACTCGGAACCAATCGAGAGACCGGAGAAATCTGGTCACAATTGGAAGCAAGGGCGCGAGAGTTGGCCCGCCAGGTTACTCTGGCTATCTCGCGGTAAGGCGTTGGCTTCTTGCGGGTTGTGACGTAGCTGGACGTTGGATTTGTTCTGTCCAAAGTCTTCTACGTTCACTGCAGGGCGATAGAACGAGAAAATCGTTAAAACGTCCTGTGGTGACGGGCTCGCCCGTTGTAGTTGACACCGCAAGTTGTTAGTCAGAGTGTGCAATCAATTTATTTTATTTATTTATTTATTTAACAGGGAAAACATACAGCGCTACAAAAAAATATTACAATTACATTAAATACAATATTTCTGGCCGATGACATGCTTTCAACAATAGTTTTAATTAGTTAGGTTAGTTAGTCTCCAATACGCACAGTGCATTCTGTGGGGGTTGGGAGGGGGAAAGGTAAGGAAAAGGAAGGAATGGGTGTTAATAGATTTTAAGTAATAATGTGCAGTACAAAAAATACAAATTTGAAAAATTTGAAAAGTTAAGAAAATTAAGAAAAAATTACTCCATCATATAAACCATCATATACAGTTATCATATACAGTTAAAGAACAGTATCATATACAGTTAAAGAACAACGAACGAAAAACCAAGTAGTCCCTAAGACAATAGTATCCCATGAGAAATGTCTATGTCGCATTTTCGATTAATTTTAAGTATATGCTTTGCTTAAATTTTTTCTCTTTCATGTTAAATAGGTCGATATTCTGGAAATGATTATCGTAAGTTGACATTAAGCGGTACATGATGGAATTCTGGGCATACCTAGTACGGACGCGCGGGACTTCGAAGGTACGGGGAAAGCGAGCCACGCGTGGAGGAACGTGAAAAGTTAGATTATGTATGAAATACGGGTTGTCCACGTTGTTATGGATAACTTTGTGTAATAATACCATGTCTGCCGTGGTACGGCGGTTCTCCAATGATGTAATATTGAAGTTATTCATCCTCTCCTCGTACGTGTTCAGTCCCAAGCATTGACGGTAGTTTAATTGTCTCATAAAACGTTTTTGCCTTATGGAGAATGCGGCAATAGCATTATTACACAAAATATAAAAGTTTAGTAATGTATGTAGGAGCATTTTATGAAAGAGAAATATACCACTTTTTGTGTATTGCCACACAAAATGGAGTGAATCCCGAATGATTAAGCATTGCTTGGGGAAGTCAAAATGCGCTTTTTGTAAAACTCAAAATTAGCCAGCGCTTAAAGAATGCTTGGCTAAGCGATGCTCAAGCATTCCACTATAGATTCGGGTGTTACTTACTTGCCGGAAAAGTCTTGGGGTGACACAAGAATTTTTTTCGTTCGCCTACCTATGTAGATCCGTATGTGATGGCGGTTGATAAAACACGTAGTCGTCGAGGCGAAATGGTGGCTGCGTTGGCGTAAACGGTCGAAAGTAATCAACGAATCGTGTCTGCGTCGGCAGTTTGGGCCGCCAACCCTATATTATCCTGCGCCGGTGGATGGGAAATAAGAGCTTCGGATCGTGTTAAAAGAACACCAAATTAAAATTGAATAAACGCTCCGACGCTACTCAAACCAACGACCTATATACGAGCATATACGTATTTACATTTAATATATTACTTTCCTGTCAAGGACAGGAAAGTAATATATTGTGGACGTTTTTCTGTGTATCTGTCTGTGTGTATTCTCCGACGATAGCGCAGAAACGCTTCATCCGATTGAGCTGAAATTTCGCATGCAGGCAACATTTAGTCATAGCATGAGCTGAAAAGATTGTGGTTGAAATCCGTCCGAACTTCTCAATGGTCAAAGGCAGAGACCCAAAATTTTGTGTACTCATTCATTTATGACAGCAAATTCCAAGTTTCACTATTACATGGCTGATGTACCCTGGGTTGGCTCCCGATGAGGGAACTCCTCAACGGTCAACAGCAGAGACCCAAAATTTTATGTACGCATTCAATTATGATAGCAACTTTCAAGTTTCACCATGACATTGCTGATGTACCCTGGGTTGGCTCCCGACGAGGAAACTCCACAACGGTCAACAGCAGATACAAAATTCGAAAAGTCGAAAATGTCCAAAAAGACCGAAAAGTCGGAAAAGTCTGAAAAGTCTTAAAAGTCGAAAAAGTCTTCGAAAAACTCGGAAAATTCGGAAAAGGCGAAAAGTCAAAGTCGAAGTCGAAGTCGATTTCGATTTTCGAGGGTTAAAGGGTGGCGCTAGGTTGGGGGTAGGGGGATTGTGGTAGGATTTATGATATTAATATTCAGATGAATTAAGTTTCTGGCTACTTGACAGGAAAGTCTTGAGGTGACACAACCGATTTTTTTTAAATTTAAATACTGTAAAAACAGATTAAGATCAGAAAAAACGGTTGTTTCACCTAAAAGACTTTTCCGGCAATTAGCAAAAGACACCATCTCATTCAATTTAAAAATCGGTTGGATGACCCTAAGACCTTCCCGGCGAGGAGACAGGGCCATCATCGTATTACCCCCTTGCAACGCCATCCCCCCGCCATCCTCCGCAACCACCACGCCAAAAAATAACCTCTCCCCCAGCTCGTCAATCCCCCCCTGCCTACCAGTAGTAATTTCGTAGTATTTTAATAGTATTTTCGTAATATATTTGTAGTATTTTCCGTGGTATTAAAATTCCCTACTATTTCCACAAATTTTATTTGAGAAAATACTGCTACAGTATTTTCTCAATTTTAATATTTTTTGTGTTATATGTACATAAATGCGATATTCCAACCCAATTTTCACAATGTGTTTTCAGCCTAGCGAGGCATCTGCGTACCGAATTTCAATTTTTAAGTTTTTTAATTTTTAAGTCTAATCTTTCGAGGTTGAAGTATGACTAGACCCTCTGGTCGACCGATTTCAACCAAAAGTGCCTGCATGCCGAATTTCAGCTCAATCGGGTAAAGCGTTTGGGCTCTATTGTGAAGAGATACACACACAATGTATTTATATCCGTCTTCATCTCAAAAAAGATTTTGGCGGGTTATCACGAACTCTATCACGAACCAGTTATTCATTTGTCTTTTTCGTCGACTATTATTGATCCGTCATTTACGCGTGTGGAATCATGGAAAGCTGAAAATTCGCCTTATTTTCAATTAGCTGACCCGTTCCCACTTCGTTGGGCGGTAAAACTTTTTACTTGTGATGAAATTATGAGTGTGGTTTGGTTAGTACTGAGTGCTATGATTTATTTCCTGACTGCCAAAAGAAGGGTTATATTTTTACATACCTTGTCGTAATATCTCTTTAACTATTTATGCAGTAAAAGGGAAAAGTCTTTTGTTTTAAACACTTGAGACGATACATTTACTTATTTTGATAATAATTCATAATTGTTTATAATATGACCAATAAAAATGACCTAATGATTTAAATTATTTTTTTTATATAAAATACTACTTTTTGTTACTTAAATATAAAAGTTTGACATATGCTGTCGCTGACTTTTTTGTAGGCATTATCAAGCTCTACAACTTTTCTCTAGAACTTAATCTTATATCTCTCATCGTTAAGGCAGCGTTAGTTAGAAACGTTTTCGTTCGACCGTTTTTTCCGACTTACTTTGGAAATCCGACTACCACGAAAAAGTCTTTTTATTTTTCGGATTAATATATAGCCAATGATACTCACAAATAACGTGGCTTTCTATTGGTAAAAGAATTTTCAAAATCGGTTCAGTAGATCCAGAGATTACTTCCTACAACGTCACAAACTTTACCTCTTTATAATATTAGTATAGATTATATCTTTAGGTGCCGTCGTTATCTATTTAAGTTTTTTGCGGTATCGCACATTAGCTAAGACAATTGTTAACACGCTCGTTGCCATTGCACGAACAAAATCTTTTTTTCATTATTTTATTTATTCATAAACAAATACGAATTACATATTACTGTTCCCCACTAAGAGCCGGTCCACGCGATGCGGTGCAAGCCGCACCGCGAAATTTTCGCCGAATGGGCGTACACACGTACAGTGCGCGGCGAGGCGCCGCAACGTTACTACGACGCCGCAGTGGGCGAATAGAGTTGTAGTGAATTGAGGTGAGGAAGTGAGGAATGCCAATATCTTCTCCGTTGGTGCTCATTTTAAACACTTCGATTAAAAAATAACAAAAATACGTAAAAACAAATTAAACAGGCCAGCATGTACCCTCCTTCGACTGCACTTAACAACTGAGCGGTGTCGCTCCGGATCATATTACCGGTACGGCGCCGAAACGCACCGTGAGACATACGATGGAAAATTCTGGTATTTTATTCTTAGCAAATGTCATATTTCATTTGTAATTTTATTCAGTAACATCTCAATACAATCAATTTAATACAATTATACTAAGGAATAGATATTACTACATTGGACATCCAAGGTAGGAGACAGTGGTCGCGATATTCGCACTATTTATGCGCGAATACCTCGATTATCGCTGCTTTTCGCAGCAACCCCGGTAGACACTTTGGACTGTATTTCGATAGTTTTTATTTCTTACCGGGGTTTAGTTCCATAGATCACAACACCGAAACCAATGCTCGACTGTCAACGAATCTAAGGCTTTTGCACTAATAGTCCGCCAATGAAATTCGCGTCAATTCGTCACTGAGGAATGTAGCTTGAATCGAAAGAGTGAAGGTCAATTTCAGTATAAGGAGGTTTATTCCCTTAAAATTGTAACCGCTTAAACACTATTATGTCACTTAAAAAAGAGTCTTCTTACAACTTGCGGTGTCAACTACAACGGGCGAGCCCGTCACCACAGGACGTTTTAACGATTTACTCGTTCTGTCGCCCTGCAGTGAACGTAGAAGACTTTGGACAGAACAAATCCAACGTCCAGCTACGTCACAACCCGCAAGAAGCCAACGCCTTTACCGCGACATAGCCAGTAATGTTACCTGGCGGGCCGACCCTCGCGCCCTTGCTTCCAATTGTGACCAGATTTCTCCGGTCTCTCGATTAGTTCCGAGTTCGAGGTCGCTTGCGCGGTCCTCTCCCTTACGAAGCGGTGAAACGGTGTGCACCGAATCTATCGCGGACCAAGGCGTCCTTTGCCCGACTCTGAACCGGGATCGGATGGCCAATGGTCATTTCAAGAGCAGTCGCCGTAAGGTAGGCAACCACCCACGATCTATAGGAAACAATACAGTTCTCAGACTCCCCCGACTGTTAGTCGGAGAGCACAGTCGATTGGCTTGCGCCGCTCGGTGCGCAGACCGTCCAGGAGCGCCAGAGGTTTGATTCCCAGGGGAGACTGGTTGACCCAGTGTCATACCCAGGTTCGCACCCCATGCGTGGAGGCCATCGGATGGGTGTTGACCCGTGAGTGTGACCGACCCTGAACACATGGGTCATCGTGGCCACCTCATCATGGGCCCATTAGCTCCCATTAGCTCCATTAGTCTTCTTACAGTATAATTAGGTTATTTAAAAACGAGTATTTTTACACTATAATCCGCCCGAAACATAAACACTATTATAACGGAGGGAATCCTCGCCGCCAAGGGAGCGAACGGTGCGAGTGTAACACTTATAGCCACTGTCAAATATTTTTCAAATAACATTTTACGAAGGGTTAGCATTTCAAAGCTCAGCCAACCATTTAAAGAAACAAAAGACCCTCAACCGAATTCGGCCTCCCACGGTCAGCAGGCGATGGCGATTTATGACAAGCGTTCTCCAGGGTCTATTATCTTATTTCTTGATCTATTAAATCGTTCACAAAGAAGCGACAAGTGTTCGCGATTTTCTACAGTATTCTTGTCCCCTAAACTTACGCCTAAAAGTGTAATCTATAGCTAACAGAATGTCCGTTTCGGAGAGTTTCAGAAACGAGTCGTTTTCAAAAGCAAACCAATTCTCTGAACTCTTTAACGAGACCGGCAACGTCGCTTATAATATTTATTTTATTTTATTTATTTATATAAATAATGCAAATATTAAAAATAACAGTAAACAATTTCAGCGTAGGAATTATGCATAGATATACTTTCTAAATTGAATCAAAAGCAGAAAAAAGAATACATTGCATAGTCTAGTGGCAACGTCACCTAACTAGGCCGGGACCTGTTCTAAGGTAATAAACATTTACTTTTGAATGTGCTTGCACAAATACCGTGTTTATAAAAAGAGCATATATTCCATGTATGCACAAAATAATGTAATTGCAAAACAATATTAAAAATGACTAAATACTTAAATTAAAGTTAGAAGGGGGAAATTAAAATGACAGCAAATAAATTCAAATCAGAAAAAAAACAAAACAATTTAAAATAGTAAAAATTAGAATAAGAATTTAAACAAAATAGTCCTGCATTTTACTTATAACAAAGATAAAATAGTGTTAACATTAAAACAAATTATCTCTTAATATACGGTAAAACAAAATAATAATAATAATAATAATAATAATAAATAAAATAATAATAATAGTATAACATAATACAATATAAGATTCAAATTATTCAAATGTCCGGGTTAGGTTATAATGTCCAGTATTTTTAAAATTCCTTGTCTTCCCTTTTTACAAGCCAGTTTCTAAGCAGCCTTTTAAAGTAGGTCTTATTTTGTGCTGATTTTATGTCGCCAGGAAGAGCATTGAAAAACCTTGGGGCAATGAATGTATAGGTTCGCTGACCAAAAGTAGTATACCTTCTGGGTACTATCATATTATTATCTTCGTAAAACCTCGTTGATAGGGCATTTTGTGAAAAATTATTTATCTGATTGAACTTAATATATGATATGATTATCCAGACAGTTCCTGGAATCCTGCTGTTAAATAAAATATCAATATTAAAACAGTAAATTGAAATCGATCATATATCGAATTGCATATGCTGGTGGCAACAAGCACTGAGCCAATGCATGAACTAACTCGAACGCAATCCGGCTGTGCCAATAGAGCGAATCCGTCTCGCGAAAAGTTCATTAAATCGGTCCTCGTTTGCATTGCGATTGGTTCCTTGTTTGCTTACGGGATTGGGTTGTAAGCGACGACCGCTTCCGCTTCCGCTTTCGCCACTATTCAGCCGTCGACGACGCGGACGGCCAAGTTTCGGCCATTCAACCGATCCCTCTGTATTGCAATTTACCGCTCTGAACTGTTATTCGATGATCGTATTTAATAAACTTGATACTGCTGTACAATAGACTACACGTTAGATAACTTGCTTATTCATATTCATATTCATATTCAATTAATTAGTATACTGGTATACAAGTCAGATACAGATTAGCAAACAATCGTATATATTAGCAAACAAACATTTTTTTTATCGTAAAGAAAAGATAAAATAAACAAAACAAAACGAAGAAAAAACACAACAATAATGAAAAAATAAGAAATTAAACACAAAATGCAAAGAGATCATTAAATACTTTAGCCACCAAAACATTTTAGACTTCACTCGAGTAATATTCCTCCATTGAGTAAAACGCCTTATCTGTAAGGTATCTCTTAAGGCGTCTCTTAAACACGTCAAGAGATTGCGCCTGCCTAATGTGCTCGCTGAGTTTGTTGTAAACCGCTGGGCCGGCGATATAGGCTAGCCTCTCCGACTTGGATAATGCATGACTTACCGGCAGTGTCATGATGCAGAGATCTCTAAACAGAGGCCTAGCTGGCGTATCAAGCGCCACGCGCGCTATTGTGCGGACTGAACGCTTCTGCATAACGACAGCCCTCTGCCTGTCGACTGCTCGCCCCATAACTCCGCGCAAAGTAACACATGCGCAGCGCGGATAAATCGAGAAATGAAGCGACGCGACAGAGTGCATAGCACGCTCTTCCCAATTTATCACATAAAGCATCAATATGTAGGTGCCATCGTAACTCATTATCGATTACGAATCCCAAGAACTTTGTTGAGGATACCTGAGTTAATTCTTCGTTATTGACGGTCACATGTATTTCGGTTTTAGTATGTCTAAGGCTGAAATACATAACATTAGTTTTATTAATGTTGAGTACCAGGCCATTAGCGTCAAACCATGCACCTAACTCATTCAACACAAGTTAAGTATTGCTGGTTAACGATGGTATACTCTCGCTCTCTATTACTGCGCATGTGTCATCTGCGTAAAGTATCAGCTCAGCTCGCGATGTAGCTATATTAGCTATATATCAGCTATATTAGTCCTATAAAGACTTTAGTCCTATAAAATATTTAAAAAAAATCTTGATAAAGATATATTTAAAGAAACCGAAATGTTGACTACTATTATATATGCCGATTCGCCGATGACTATGTTATTATTGCTGAATCGATGGACGACCATGGTTCAATGCTTAGAGACCTCAATAGCTTCTACCAACAGGTGGATCTAAAAATGAACATGGGTAAGACAAAATCAGATCAAACGGACATATCGCACCCATACCGGTACAGTACATACCAGTACGGTGTCAACTGCAAAGGGCAAATCTTTCACCCCAGGCTCGTATCACGATATGTGATCGTTCTTTCAGCTTTGGGATACAATAGAAGACTTAGAGAAGAGAATACTTCATAATAGAAGATTTAGAGTTAATACAAATCTACTCTTTAACTATGCCAACATGTCCTTCGGAGGCCGAAGCCTTACGGCGAGGCACCGGGAAAGGTACCCAACGGGTAGCCTCGCCCCCCTGACTACCAGTTTGGAAGGATATCTCGGTCTGGATCGTCAACATCTTACAGGTACATGTTGGGAACTATATTAGTGAAGCTGTTTATTTATTTGGGTCAGATGATCCAACTAGGCAGACTTAACTTGGACAATGGTGTCTGCCGGCAAATCCAGCTCGGATGAGCAGCGTTCGGAAAACTACGCCATATCATCACATCACAAATATCGGAGAGCTTAAAGACGAAAGTCTTTATAACCAGTGTGGGTTGCCAGTAATGACTTTTGTTGACAGAAAAGAAATAATCCTTTACAGGCTTTATTTACTGCTTTTAGGAGTTGATTTAATCCGTTAAAATGTAATCATAAAAGTTTAAGTCTATCGGAGCAAGGTCTCTCGAGTATTAAAGGGAGCATACGCCTTTTGGAATGATATGTTATATTAAAGTACACAAAAATATTAAAGATATATTTAGAAACGGAAAAATACCTGCCTTTACGCCCAAATTAAAAGGGTACCTCCAGGATACAAATATCTTAAAAGACCACGAGTACAAATTAAGTAAATACCATGATCTCGCAAATGCTGTCACCCGGAACGGCTTCACTGTTCACCTTCACGCGGTGGAAGTTGGCGCTCGTGGCCTGCCAGCTAAATCTCTGTTTCACCTCTTTAAAGATCTTGGTCTTTCCAGAAAATAATCAACTCTTTCCTAGAAAAAATATCTATAGCCGCGATATGCGCATCTCAAATTCTATTGCTTCGAAGGGGGAGAGAATGGGGGGTGGTAAGGTGAACGCTCACTTGTGGCAAGACAGCTGTCCTAAACCTACCACAGCCGATAGTTAATCCACTGCTCACCCCCCAGAAGTGTAAAAACTATTATTATGATGGGCACTGAGACGTGGTCTCTAACTATTGGCCCCACGCACAAGCTGAAAATCGCGCAACGAGCCAAGGAGAGAGCTATGTCTGGAGTTTCACTCCGAGAGTTAAATTTTAGTTTCAAACCTTTTATACAACAACAAAAAGAATAACTCCGACATAGACAGGAGTTTGTCCTAACGTTCATATCCATACACATCTTGGAAACTTGCAAATTTGTAATAAACCACGAGCAGTATTTCAAATTAAAGAATATAGAACACACACGGCTATAATACAAAAAATAAACATGAGCTCCAAGCACCCAAGCCAAATTTAAGTTTATTTAAAAATGAAATGTTATATACCTAACTAAATAAAAATTTATAAACACCTACCTGCATATATTAAAGAGTTTAAGGGAAAAGAGTTCACCACAGCATTGAAGAAATGTCCTATCGAAAAAAGCTTTTACACGTTAAATGAATATGCATTTGCTACAATAATTTGAAAGCGTTCTAGTAATTCGGAAGCGTAGTTTGGAATCCCCAATATGTTGTTCATATAGATAGGATTGAGAGGGTGCAAAAGAGATTCTTAAAATCATTGGACTTTCGGACAGGTGACATGTCTACGGATTATGCAGAGAGAGAGACAAAACACAAAGTACACTTTTTGTATGCCAGACGTGCCTTCTTAGACAATATCTTCCTATATAAAATTTTAAATAACGAACTATGCGATATTTTAAATAACGAACTATGCGGAAAATACCTTTTTCAGACGGTCATGTTTACATTATAATAAAGCTTCGAATGACGTCGTCATATTTCCCGACACGTTGTTTAGTTTTAGGAAAAACATAGGCGATTTGTTGTTGCATTAGCTTATAGTTTAATTTGTTTTTAAAAAAAACTTTTTGATTTTTGGTTGCATTAGTTGGTTTGGTTGCTTGGTTTAATAAGTTATTAGTGAATTTTAATTGTCGTTTTCCCTTTGCCACTATTTATAATGTTTTGTAGTAATTAATGGTAATATAGGTCTATTTGTTTTATGTACTAGCTGACCCGTGCCCACTTCGTTGGGCGGTAAAACTTTTTACTTGTGATGAAATTATGAGTGTGGTTTGGTTAGTACTGAGTGCTATGATTTATTTCCTGACTGCCAAAAGAAGGGTTATATTTTAACTGCATATGTATGTATGTATTTGCATGCCATTTGACTATATTACCGTGGTTAGTGTCTTCTTGTGAGTGTCTTATTTGTGAGTGTCTTATCTCTTTAACCATTTATTCAGTTAAAGTGAAATTATATGCAGTAAAAGGGAAAAGTCTTTTGTTTTAAACACTTGAGACGATAAAATTACTTATTTTGATATGAATTCATAATTGTTGATAATATGACCAATAAACATGACCTAACGATTTAAATAATTTTTTAATTTAAAAAATCTATTAAATAATATATAAAATAATTAATATATAGCCTATGACATACGAATAACGTGGCTTTCTATTGGTAAAAGAATTTTCAAAATCGGTTCAGTAAATCCAGAGATTACTTCCTACAACCTCACAAACTTTACCTCTTTATAATATTAGTATAGATTATTTTCATATAAATGTATATGACTGCTTTAACCTAAATAAAAAATATTAAAAAAAAATATTTGATTATGAAGATTACGTATTTTGAATATATACATTACCTTTTATTATGCGGATTTTTGAGTATTCCTTGATTTTTTCTATTATTGGTGAATTATTTTTTTTATTTTTTTCTACTGTTAGTGCTATTTATTTAATCCAGTCTGCTTCGATTATTTTATGTTACATTTTTTTATGTTCTTTCAGGTCATTTAATGAAACTAACGATATATTAATATGGAAACTTTGTTAGTATTTTGTCTTTTTTATGATTTAATTTCATTTTAATTGATGTCATTTGCTAGATATTTTATGTAGAATAATGTTTAACGATATTATTTCATTGGTTATTACTAAACTTACATCTGCTGCATTATTACCATGAAAGTAACACCATAATTCAGATAATAAATATATATATATTTTTTAATATTTCATTTCATTTAATTTCATAGATTTTATTTAAATAATAAAGTCGAGCCGCCCGAGGCTCGCCGAGAAACGAACCATATTGGAAAATATTCACCCTAATACCACGGATATACTACAAAAATATTATATTTAATGTCGGGGGAAAGGGGGAAGGGGGAGGGTGGTGGGAGGAAGGTGTGGTTGAGGACCCCTCCCCATATTTTCGCCCCATTTTTTTAGGTGACGACGACGACGGCGACGATGTTGAAGATGATGATGATAATAATGATGATGATGATGATTTTCCAATGTATTTATTCAGGGTATTTCTCCTGAATATTCATTTCATAAATAAAGTCGATGAGCAGTTGGCGAAAGTTCCTATATATTAAAATATGCGAAGCAACGCCATGAAAATTTTGAATTTAGAATTCTCATTCGAATATTTTGAGGTTGAATTATGACTAGCGTGACTAGCCGCCATTATTAAAAACAAATTGTTCGCACTGAAAAGCACGTTTTTTAGAGAATAATGTTCTAAAATATGGGCCGCCGTATGTAGGCTGCCTTATGGTTGTTGACCCGTGCGTTCGATCGACCTTATAAACATGGGTCTTTGTGGCCAAAATGCAACAGGACCCATTAGCTCCTATATGTAACAGTTTTAAACTTGTTAAAAGTAAGTAAAATATTACATATAAAATCAATCGCACTGGATGCTTATTTCTCTATGTAAGCATCCAGTGAGATTGCATTTATATGTAATATTTTACATACTTTCAACAAGTTTGAAACTGTTACATATAGAATCTAATGGGCCCTGTTGCAGTTTGGCCACAAAGACCCATGTGTATAAGATCGAACAAACGCACGGGTCAACATCTATCCGGCGGCCTACACGCAGAAGTGCGAGCCCGGATAGGACTCTGGCTTGTGGGCCAGTCGGAGTCAAACTTCGGGTGCTCCTGGACTGTTTGCGCACCGAGCAGCGTCAGCCAGTCGATTGTGCATTCTGACCGACAGCCAGGGTCTAGAAACGGTACAGTCTCTTATAAAGCGGAGGTAGTTGTTCACCTTACAGCAACTGCTCTTAAACGACCAATCGGCTACCCGATTCCGGGTGAATAGCCGAGCAAAGGATTCCGTGGTCAGTCAGACATTCGGCCAACACATGGCTAACAGTTGGAAAAAAGAATGATTAGAAACTGACGAAACAAGATTATCCTTACATTTACTGACTGAATATCAAGATGTAGATCTAATAACGACAATGATATCTCGAGTAAGAGGGTTTATTTCCAAACGATTATTTTTAACATTTCCAGATTTATTATCCTCTTTAACACTTGATTTTGGGGACACGATCAATCATGGAGTACAAACAGAGCTCCAGCGCAGGGATTTCGCGATCTGTCATGGTTTACTTAAATCGAAAGCGGCGCTGGACACGAATTAGACCCTTGAGGCACTCCCGAGATGGGGGTGATGGATTAGCGCTCGCGGCCAACGTGAAACAAATCAGCCACGAGAAAACGAAACTCCAATCTCAGAGGAGGTTGCTTTTTTGCGGAATATTTTCATGCCTACACGAAAATGAAAATAAAACGTGCCTATACAGAGTGGAGTACATAATATACCTAAAAGGGATAATCCAAAAGTAATGGTAAACGTTAAGAAATACGAGCTAAATAATTAAAATTACAACTAAACAAGGTTGTAAAGATGATAAGATAGACACACCGGATAGATCTGACAGAAAACAAAAAACTTTTTTATTTTTTAGCAAATACAACAGTATATCTGAAATTGAAATCGATTGGGAATGACTTTGCGAAGACACCAAATAATTTTAGTTTTTTTTTTCATTATTGCTTGTTAATAGGGTTATAATTAAAACATAGTAAGAACCGGTGTTAAATAGATTGTTGTTAATTAGATTATGATTAGATTATAATTAAATTAGATTAAATTACTGCTTGTTAATTAGATTATAATTAAAACATAGTAAGAATAAATCTAAGCCTTAGAACTCGGATCCTGCATTGCTGCATCTGACCAGTGGTTATGTACGGCAGCGAAGCGTGGACCATAAAAGATGACACCAGACGGCGGCTAGAATCTTTTGAGATGTGGTGCTACCGTCGAATGCTCCGTATAAGCTGGACCCATAAAGTTAGCAACGAAAAAGTTCTTCAGCGTGCTGGTACGACCCGAAAAGAAAATAGTTGCACACCGTCAAAAAGTGCAAGATTGAATATCTGGGGCATGTGCTGCGGCATGACAGCTATCAGCTGCTTCAACTTATATTGATGGGCAAAATTGAGAGTAAACGACGCCGTGGAAGGGGGAAAAATCGTGGTTGTGCAATGTCAGAGTGGACCGGAATCACCAGTACGGAACAGCTTTTCCGGATGGCGCAAGACCGACAAAAGTATTCAGAGCTAACGGCCAACCTCCAGTAATGAAGAGGCACTTCTAGAAGAAGAAGAAGAAGAACCGGTGGGGAAGAGAGGGGGAGGGTCATACGAAGCCTTTTGTCGTTAACCATGTTTTCCTAAAACTTTTAGTTTTTGATATCCGAGTGCATGCGAACGGACGGACTGACGCGTCACATAAGATTTTTTAAATTAAATAGTCTAAAACTATTATTTCACCGAAAAGTATTAAACCTAATGATAGGTAAAATTTTGATTGGACATTGAGTCTGCCATCAAATAGGAATCTGATCGTCTATCAAGGCGACAACTCCCTCACGGGAATCCCAGCCAGGGGCTGTCCACAAGGTGGAGTCATCTCCTCCCTCTTGTGGAACATCGTTGTAGACCAATTCCTAACAGATCTACAAAACCAAGGCTTCTCTGTTTACGGCTACGCTGATGACGTAGCCCCATGGTGGTAATAAGAAGCTATCTATCAAAACTTAAGGATCTCATGTACAAAGTACTTAAGACGAACCAAGACTAGTACCAAGGGTCTGTCCCCTGGTTCACTGATGGATTAAGAACAAATGGATGTTTTTAGGCAGGCGCGTATAGACTCAAAACCAACCACAGAATCAGCATCCCTATATGACAATATGCCACGGTTTTCGACAATAAGCCGAGGTGTTATTGGAATGCATAAAACTCCAAAGTCGACTTGAGGTAAAAACTAGAAAAATCGTTATCTGCTCTAACAGCAAAGCAGCATTGGACGCTCTGGCTAAAGCGACCACATAATCTTCTGTGGTCTTGGACTGTACGAAAAAGCTCAACAAATTGGGAAAAGCCAACAAAATTACCCTAATATGGGCCATCAAGGCGTACCCAGCAACGAAGAGGCCAACAGATTGGCAAAACTGTGCACTCTGGAATGTTCGGCGGAGCCAGTTGTTGGGCTTCCCTTCGCCGTACGTAAGAAAATCATCACGGACTGCTTGGAGCAGGAACATCGAGCATCCTGGAAACAAAGCCAAGGATGTCGCTAGGCAAAGGCCATTATAGAGCAACCACTTCCTAAGAAAACCAAGGCCCTACTTGAAATGAGCAATAAAAACCTTAGAACCACCATCGGCCCCCTTACCGGACACACGGCCCTCAAAGCACACCTGTTCAACCTTATCTTGACCGATAGCAAGGACTGTCGGATATGAGGCAAAGAACCTGAAGATAGCAGACATATCGTTGGTCGCTGCCCAGGCCTCGCCGCCAAAAGACACAGTTATTACTGGAATGAGCCTTTCTCGAACCTAGCGACCTGCCCAACCTGAAGGTCAGTGATCTGTATAGAACGGTAAACTGTAGCGGGCTTCTAGCAGACCACTGACCCAACCACAAACTAGGTAGTTATAAACGATTTTATAGATCCAGGTGATATCAAGGGCTGTATAGAAGCCCCCATTCATTTTACTACTACTACTACTAGGTAAAATGTATATATTTTAGGTTATTATTTGTAATAGAATATTTTTTTATTCTATATTGACAAGGTGGGATTGTAGTGTATAGCGTCTCAGATGTTTCTTTATTTTGATAATTAATTATATAACAGAGTGGTGAAGGGAGATGTATTTAAAAAAGTTTTCTAATAGGTCTAGTCCTTCGTTTTTTTTTCTTTTTTTTTAATTTGTTTTTTTTTTTTTATATTATGAAAAGCTATGATCACGATGCGCTATCAAGCGGTTGGTAAAATTTTGCTGATATTGTTTATTTACGACCTATTACCTACTGCTAGATGGCGCAGCGGGCTCAAACGCTTCTAAAACCTTTATTTAACAGTAAATTTTTGAAAATTTTCAAATTAAAAAAAAAAAACAAAAAATATTTCTTTTCCAAAAAAAAAAAATTTTTTTGTTCTTTCCAATTTTTTTTATTAAAAGTTGCTTATTACGTTGTACTGATTCACCCACAGAAAAAAATGCTCGTGCAGTAATAACACCCCGTATACACTTTTTATAATGTGTTTCTTTATTCTTAAAAAACTTTTTTTTTTTTCAATTTCAATTTATTTCCAAAAAAATCTTAACAGATTGTAGAAACTTAATATTTAGGTACATTTAAATTACAGTATATTAGTTCGTTTTTACAATATTTAAATTTATCACCACGTACATACAGTTACTTCATTATTGCTTTTAGGGCATCCAAATCATTTTTAAGATTTATTTACTAAAACCACAAATTAAAATAATTGATAAAAATAATCAAGAAATTAAAATCAGAAAAAGTCAGAATAATTAAAAAATGCTACTTAAAATTGTCAAAAAAATGACCAAAAAATTTGAAAAATTATTTAAAATTAACAAACTCATCGATCGAGTAAAAAGCTTTGTCTAATAAGAATTCTTTAAGTAACTTTTTGAATAAGCTTTCCACTTGAATAGTATTTAAACTTTCTGGTAGCCTGTAATATGGCCCTGAGTATTTTGTGTCTTGCCTTGCTGTGTTTAGTTTAATACATGGTATAAAAATGTTTAATTTATTTCTCGTATTTTTAGTATGTGTATCTGAAAACTTTTTATAATGTGTTTCTTTATTCTTAAAAAACTCAGTTAGTAACTTAAAGAGATAGAGTGAGGTTAAGGTGAGGATTCTTAGCCTTTTAAAAATGGGTCGACACGACTCTTCCCTTTTCACCTTTGCAATTATTCGCACTGCTCTCTTTTGGAGTATAAATATGGGTTCCCTATGACAAGCATAACAATTTCCCCAGATCGTAATGGCATAACTTAGGATAGCTTCAATATAGCTGAAATAAACATTTCTTGTTTGCAATTCATCCAACGACCTTCTTACAATACTTAAAGCATAACATGCCCGACTTAACCTACTTTCGAGGTTTTCACAGTAAAAGTTCCATTTTAAAAGTTCGTCGACATGAACACCTAAAAATCTAGTACAATGAGTTTGAGGAATGGCAGTGTTATTTATTGAAAGTATTATTGGCGAACCTTTATTCCGATTTCGATGATTTGTAAAATGTATGAAGTTACTTTTAGACGCATTTAGTGTGAGGTTGTTGCTCTCAAACCAACTATTTAGTTTGAATAGATTAATTTTAACGTTAATCTTCTTCCATATCTTTACCGGCAACAATTAAACTAGTGTCGTCAGCAAACATCGTTACATTTATATCGTTGAAATACATTGGTAAATCATTTACATATACTAAAAATAGAATAGGGCCCAAAATGGAACCCTGCGGGACTCCAAGTTTATTAGTTAAAGGGATCGAACAGTGTTTTGTAATGTTTTGATTTTGACATTGTGTAATTTCCACGATTTGCGTGCTATTTGTTAAATATGAATCAAACCATTTTAAGCAGTCTCCCCTGACTCCATAATGATTTAGTTTGTTTAGTAAAATATCATGCCTAACGCAATCAAATGCCTTACTTAAATCGCAAAAAATACCTAAGGTGTAGTACTTGTCCATTAGTTTGTCATTTATATAAGATATGAAATCCTCGATAGCTTTAGTAGTGGACTTGTTTCGTCTATATCCAAATTGTCTTTCACTAAGAATATTGTTTGCATCAAAAAACGCAATTAATCTATTTTTAATTATAGTCTCTATGATTTTTGAGAAAGAAGACAAAATTGCAATTGGTCTAAAATTTCCAGTTTCAGTTCTTGCGCCTGCTTTATAGAGTGGAATCACTTTTAAAGAGATAGAGTGAGGCTAAGGTGAGGATTCTTAGCCTTTTAAAAATGGGTCGACACGACTCTTCCCTTTTCACCTTTGCAATTATTCGCACTGCTCTCTTTTGGAGTATAAATATGGGTTCCCTATGACAAGCATAACAATTTCCCCAGATCGTAATGGCATAACTTAGGATAGCTTCAATATAGCTTCAATATAGCTTCATTATATACTGTGTAACAATTAAAATTAAATAAGTAAATAAAATAATCAATTGTTTCTTTTGCTTATTTGCTATCACGGGAGAGATAAATGGTTGTAGCGCCGTTGATGATGATTCATCTAAATAAATTCGCCAATATGTCCCGTTCCTACTCTCTGAAATCGTAGTCTATAAGCAATTTCAATGGGGTTTGATGCTGGTGGCACCCGCTTCGATTTAGCTGAAACAATCGCCGCCCTCGACAAACAAATGATGAGCCACAAAGAGGACGCCATCAAATCGTCCAAGCGACGACGCGAGACGGTGCGGTCCAACCACACTAATACGGGCCGAGACAGGGCTGTGTAAACCAACAAAATTAATAAGAAATAATACAAAATTTTAGCAAAAAAAAAACGACTTCAATTTTTTTTGTAAATGCAGTAGCCATTTCATGGCAAAACTTAGAACGAGCTATCGTAATTGAATGCATATACAAAATTTCGTGGCTCTGCTTTTGACCGTTGAGGAGTCCCCTCGTAAGGAGCCAACCCTAGGTGCAGCAGCCGTGTCATGGTAAAACTATCCCGTAGAGCTATCATAACTGAATGCGTATACGATTTTTTGTGTCTGTACTGTTGACCGTTGAGGAGTCCCCTCGTCGGGATCCAACCCCGGGTGAAGAATCAGGTTATGCTTACCATAAAAATTCCATTGTCATCGGAACTGTACCAACCTGTGAAATTTCAACTTCATAGGGTAAGAGAAAATGGGAAAATCGTGTAAACCTCGAGTCATTGTTGACCTCAGATCTTGCGGTAATTAATTAGGTCGACTTATATGTAACTAACTATGTAATGGAATCTAAGATTACTAATTTAACCATCTTCCACGGATCGTAGCGTCATGAAAATTGGCAGCTGTATGTAGTTCAGATGACAATACAATAATATGGTACTGTCGAACTGATCTGATGATGGAGTCAGAAGATATGAACTGGAACTTCATGATGGAACATCGTATCATAGCTGTGTTTGTACTTGTTAGAAAAGTCTTGGAATGAACTTTGACCACGATTAGGTTTCAAGGTCTGATGATGAAGCCGGAAGATAGGCACTGGCATTCCATGATGGAATATCGTATCATAGCCGTGTGTATGTGAATATCGTATCATAGCCCAAAAACGTGTTTTTAGTGTTTTTTTATACTATTAATTTATTTTGTGTTGATTACACGTCTTGGAATACGTATATGAGGCATCAAGAGCAATAATTCTAAACGAATGAGAAAAACTCCATTTTCAACACTTTTTTAATGTTATCTGCAATTATGCCCAAGAAAATCTTAATTAAACATGAACAAATCACAAAAATATTTTAATGAACGTGTTCTTTCCGACTTTTTCGACTTTTCAAAGTGTATGTCTGCTGTTGACCGTTGAGGAGTTTCCTTGTCGGGAGCCAACCCAGGGTACATCAGCCATGTCATGGTAAAACTTGAAAGTTGCTATCATAACTGAATGCGTATACAAAATTGTGGGTCTCTGCTGTTGGCCGTTGAGGAAATCCCTCGTCGGGAGCCAACCAGGGTAGGCCCTCGAATTTGAGCCACAATCTTTTCAGCTCATACCATGACCAAATGATGCCTGCATGCCAAATTTCAGCTCAATCGGATGAAGCGTTTCGACGCTATCTTTGGAGAATACACACAGACACACAGAAGTGCGTCCACGATACTTTAAAAAGAGACTTGAACTTTTAAAAAATCTATTAATATTTTACCACCCCTGTAAGTCCGTTTTCTATCTCCTTTGAGCGTGTCTCGGTAAAAACAGTGTCTCATTTCGTCTTGAAATGAATAGTGGAGGGTTTCTTCCAATAAACCTTTGTCCCTGCGGGCCCAAAAGAGCAAACGGATAAGATTGAAACAATTTAATTGTACGAAGTCTTTCTTTGGAGGCACTATTATAAGTCCGAAAATGAGAAGCTACATTCGAAAATGGTATTGATTATAAATAACATAAAAACTATTTACCGCGTGACTTTGTAATACGCGATATATACTCACATAATTTCGGCGATGTTGCAACCACCGTTGTCCAGAGTAGACTTAAGTGCTGCAAATCATCATTTCCAAGTAGTCGGCAAACTACTGCTGTTACTTCGTAGATTACAACGGTGGTAGCCTACGTTGGACAAACGAAAAGGCCTATATCCACTCGACTGATGGAACAAATAATAGCCATTAAAAACGTTTAGCGAGAAAAATGAACGTCAAATATTCAATATCGGAGCTAATCACTGGGTGCAGTTTCTAAACCAGTTTGTGTTATCCAAAGGAAGATTTAACTTCTTTCGCATCATCTGGAAAGCCATTGAAATAAGAAGAACGCGAAGCTTCAATAGAGACTACGTTAAATACTCTTTCCTAAGTGGACCCCTCTTTTTAAAATGTTCCCAACGCCGAGCGCATGTACGTAACGCAAGATACAGTGAGTGTGGTGTGCACGCTGGATTTCGAAATTCCCGCGCGCTGATCCCGCCGCTCCACCACCTTTATAATCTACTAGCAACCCGCCATCGCTTCGCACGGATGCAATTTACTAATAAATAATATGAGGAGTGCGTTAAAAAAGAAAATATTTAGTTTTTTTTTATAATGTTTTTTTTTTAATTAATTTATTTATTTATGTTTATAAGTATGTCAGAAATGACAAATATAAATAATGTCAAAATGGTTTTAGTCGTAATTTCATCGTGAAACATATATCAAAATTTGTCCACTTCTTATAAATTCAAATATGGATAGTTTTAACTGTCAGCGTCAAAAAAATATTCTTACTGCCAGTTATTATAGAATGTCTTTATATACAATGTTAACATCTGACTTTTCATTACACAATACGATCAAATTTTGTTTGGCAGTGACGCGCGAAAGGGCTACATATAGCTGACCATGGGAAAAACACTCAACGCCCAGATCAAAGCCCGCAATCTTGAATGTGTCACCTTGTGATTTATTGATTGTCATTGAATATGTCAATTTTATGGGAAATTGCAGTCGTTTAAATTGCAAAAGTAAATCCGTTGGTATTAATGGAATCCGGGGAATTAACACTGTTTCTCCACTTCCATATCCGGTTAGTATTATGCACTCTGTTATGAACATTTTTTTTTAATTTTATCTGCAAACGTGTACCATTACACAATTTGGGTGGATTAAGGTTCTGCAATAAAATAATAGGACACCTTACTTTCAAAGCCAATTTATGCGGGGGCAATCCAGAAGGCTGCAAGGAGTTGAGAAATTATGTTGGAAAATGTACAGCCTCTTTCAGGTGAAGTACAGTGTCTACAGAGTAGTATGTGGCGTCGGTGCATTGATTTCCGAAGGAATTAAGTCATTTACCTTACCTACTTGATCGTTAGTAGGTGACAAAAAGCTCTCACCTTGAACCAAGGCATGGTTATTGGATAAAAGCCGTCGATTAATTCTTGAAGATCATTTACTAAACCACAAAGGTGATTGCCTATATTAATTCTTCCATTGGTTTGTGACATTTGCCCATTTCCTACTTTGAGCAATAACTCTGCAAAATGCCGGTTTTCGTGTGTAGACAACGAAACTGTCATATTTGTTTTGAGTTCTAATCTATTCACATATGGCCAGATATAAGATATTTTCAATGAAGCATTGATTTCACCAGTACGTGTCCCTCTCATTACAACCGTTAAGAGTCGACGAAAGTCATCTGAGAACAATATTGTACATCCACCCATAGGTGAGTTTGTGCTGCGCAAATCGCGCATTATTCCATCTAATACTTCAACGGAAGTATTGTTTGACATGATAGCTTCGTTCCAGACTATTATTTAGCAGTCACGCATCAATTTTCCAATATTGCTTTGATTTAAATTACTACAAACAGTGCTAGTAACTTCAGTAGAAATTTTAGTGGAAGTTTGAACGTTGCGTGTGCGGTTCGACCTCCTTCCAAAAGTGTAGCTGCAATCCCTGATGATGCAATATCTAATACAATTTTACCAATAGATATTACTTTAGCCTACAGCTAGTTGATTAGGGATGTTTTCCCCGTACCTCCTGGAGCATCAAGCAAAAATATTTTTCCTTAATTCCTATCAATTGATGTTAATAACGCATCATATATTTTTTCTCGGTGTTCACGCGATGTTCATATTAAGCTACAATTTGTAATATTTTTGATTGGTCATGGGAGGATTCTCGTGTGTATTCAACATCGTTTAAATCCAAGTTCGTTATTTGTAGGCACCGGCAGTCCCGAAAGTAGTTCTACTACTTTGTTCAATTCTAACAACGCTTCGTCAAAAGTGTTTTGGTCATATTTAATGTTATCGGACATTATTTCTATGCATCGCCGAATTAGTATATCTTCAGTTATATTTTCCTGATATTTATTCCAGTGGAATACAGAATCGGTCACCTGACAAAACGCTACAATAATGGCAAACAAGTACCTCAATGATATTGATGGTCTGGGACCATTAACTGTCTTTTTTTTTAATTACTCAAGATGTAGTTAACTATGCTGTAAACACAGACTTATCTGTGGCTTATCGCTTCTTATCATGCCACTTTGTATATTTATGTAGGTACTATAGATATGCCTTACATTCAAAATAATTAATGAAATACATACCGCATGAACATTCAAATAGCAGCTTCCGATAATGTGGTAGAATTATCGCTGGATAGGTTAGTTTGCGAAAGATGGTGGGCATTTTAAAATATGAAGTAGCATTCTCAAATGAAAACATTCACTGTTGTTGGGTTGAACTACTTACATAGACCGTCCCAAGAGCATCGGTTTTTTTTAACTCCAGGAAATCCTTCAACTGGAGTCCCTTTCTTTCTCCGTTGTAAGATTTTGGAAGTCTCATTATACTTATAATAGCTTGGAACTTTGTCATGTGTCAAGGTTTTAGCGAAATAGTCTTGAGAAAATAACTTAAAAAAGACTGTTTATGTTGTATCTCCCGGATTTGTAACAACAGAAGCGAGATGCGGCTTTCGACGGTCTATTTATAGGCCGTGGCGCGGACGGCAATATTAGTGGCGGTTGTATTTTATTGGATCCACGTAATTCTGAATCGTGGATATCTTCTAAATCTATCATTTGAATGATATAGTTTCAAATACAATTTTAATCCATATTAAATTCACAGAGTAACTAACGTATTCATTTGGATAAGGATTATTAACTCCTCTCCTCGCGGAGTAAAAATTCAGCTGTCCCATTCGCGCGCGACCTTTTCGCGCGCAAAATCGACGACCTTGATAAAAACGACCATAACTTGTAAACCACTATACGGGTCATAAAAAGAAGAACTGTAAAATGATCGCATTGAAATTTGACATATAAAACATTATAACCTTATCTCGTAAATCAATTAAGATAATAATGGCGACAAATTACAAAACGCAAACGGCCTCCATCGTGTCGTCATCACTGGACCAAGTGGACGCCTGTCATTCCAGTGTATTAAAACTTGCATCCCCAAAGGACGTCTGTCATTTGTCGGGTTAATGAATTGGAGAAAATAGCTTCGCAAATACCCTATCATATTACTAATCTATGATAGATGAAAATATTTATTGAGGGTGTGCTATCGCGAACTTTTCCGTAGGCCTTATAAGACCTACAGTTTTCTAGTTCATTATTTTGATATACTCTGAATATTTGGCCAGCGTTAGCCATGTAAACACAAAAACCGTTTTTTGAAAAACACCGTTATTTTGTGCAAAATATTTACAAATTATATTTAAAAACCTTCCTCGTTTATCGCTCTTTCTAATAGTTAAAATTGCATCAAAATCCGTTGAGTGGTTTAGAAGAAGACGGATAAACAGACAATAATAAATATCGACTTCATTTTATACTATGTAATGATGGCGGAGTAACAGCAGCAGTTTGACGCCTACCCGCAGATGATGATTGGCAGCAGAGTCTACCCTGGACAACGGCAGTCGCAACATCGGCGAAACGTCGGGTGTTATTTTATTTATAATTTCAAACAACCGAGATGTCTTCGATTTCATACATCGTATCTACAATTATTAGAAAGCTCCGAACGCGGGCCGTAACGGAGCCCATAGCACCGTCAATTCCCCATTAAGATAAGCAAGCATGAGGAGGAGACTGTAACGCATGTTTAGTATTATTGGGTGTTAGCAAATTGGTGGAATGACGGCGAAGTGCTGGGCAAACAGCGGACGGGGAGACGCCATTATTAATGTTCGCGCAGCAGGACGACGCCTTGAGGATAATGCCTCCTGCGATGGCTCACATCATTTATTTAGCCCACAAGAGAAAGGGACGCTCATCGGAAACGGGGATATTATAGGAGTTTCATAATATATACCAAGACCTAGGAGCATAATAATATTTACCAAACGGGAACGGCTATGGAGAGGTTAGAGGTTGTATAATATTGCCTCAACATTCTAAGAGCTTGTACGAGTACAACAAATCTAAAGTGCTAGACGTTCGTCCGATATACGCCGACTTAATCCTACTGTACTATTATAATATAGGGTACCTACTATTGGACTACCATAATGTACTATTATGACCGGTAATCTTAATGTACTATTATGACCAGTACGGTTATATTCTGTAACTCAATAAGGTAAAATGGGCTTCCCGATCACAAACTTTAAATCAGCTATCCAAATTAATATAGAAAACAAATTATTGATTATTTTTTTTATTGGACTGTACATTCTCTTTAGTGCGGCCTCTTGTTACAAAATTTTACCGAAAAATTAATAAAAGGTCAATATTTTGAAAGTTCTTTTAGATGGTTCATCAATTTACTGAAATTGCCATAGGGATATGGAAAAAATCCTCATTTAAAAAATCTACAAAAAAGCATGAAGCAAAAAATCCTAGTGGAGACTGACCCGCAGACCAGCGTCCTACCCTGGCTCTCACTTCTGCGTGGAGGCCGCCGGATGGGTGTTGAACCGTGAGTGGGACCGGCCCTGAACGAATGGGTCTTCGTTGCCTACTCAACAGGGCCTATCAGCTTTTAATGGACCCTGTAGCTCGAAGCTACAGTACGTTTTAGCAATCCTTCTACCATAGCATACCACATTAAAAATTTACATTTTTAAGTAAATAATATTAATATAATAATGTGCTATTATTTAAAAGTTCGTTTGTTATTATATTATTACTTTATACCGTATAGGCGTGTTTAGAGCGCCATGTATAGTGCACCGCCATACTGTTATACCTTGATAGTCGCATATAGAACATAATAATAGAAGAATAATCAATTATTAAAACTTTAAGTGCAATCTGAAAACGGCGCTCTGTGAGTATCAAACTAATTTGGAGACCGCAATAAGAACTCAGCAAACAATCTGCACGTGGCAATCTCGAACTATACATTTCGACGTCCCTCGAATGCAGACCACTTTTGGGCAGAGGCATTTTGTGTACATAGCCCCAGGGTCTCTAATATGCTAGATGAAGATTTAAAAATGTATGTGCCTAAGTCTTCTTCTTCTTTTGAAGCCAAAATTGATTCCTGGCTAAAACATGACGCCCGGCAAAATATCCACAAATTAATATACCGAGACAGTTCCCATCATTAAATCTGATCCCTGACAATTCTTATTATTATTATTATTTTCGTTGACTATTTTTTTTTATTAGTATTAGTTATTCATTCATTTTGGTGACTATTGTTTGATATAATTTGACATTTTATTTTATTTTTATTTTAATAACACGATCATTTATTTTTTGTGTTTTATTTCCTATTGTGATCATTAGTTAGTGATTATTAGTTATGATTTGTAATGGTGACGGGAATATATATATATATATATATATATATATATATATATATATATATATATATATATATATATATATATATATATATATATATATATATATATATATATATATATATATATATATATATATATATATATATATATATATATATATATATATATATATATATATATATATATATATATATATATATATATATATATATATATATATATATATATATATATATATATATATATATATATATATATATATATATATATATATATATATATATATATATATATATACTTTTTTATTGAAAATTGTGTATTTTTATACACTTTAGGATTTTTGGTTACTAAAAGGGATAGAGTTGAGTACCTTAGCCGAACGTTTCGGAGCCCGTGGCTCCTTCCTCAGCGGCGAGAAGAATACTGTATTCTTCGTATTCGTATTCTTCTCGCCGCTGAGGAAGGAGCCACGGGCTCCGAAACGTTCGGCTAAGGTACTCAACTCTATCCCTTTTACTAACCAAAAACCCTAAAGTGTGTATATATATATATATATATATATATATATATATATATATATATATATATATATATATATATATATATATATATATATATATATATATATATATATATATATATATATATATATATATATATATATATATATATATATATATATATATATATATATATATATATATATATATATATATATATATATATATATATATATTTCTTTCTTTTCCTTTTTATTTTTATTCAAATTGCCGAATATATGTGATCTAAAAACTAGAGAGCTAGCTGCCATGACACTAGTCCTGGCACTTAGTTGGGGAGCAGCATTACTTAAATGCTAATGCTCATATCGGCCGTGTTCAATTTTAATTTTAATTTTAATTATATATATATATTTTTATTGATATGATTAATTATTAGTGATACTTATGCACTCCAAATAAATTGTTAAATTAATAAAACCAAATAAAATAAAATAAATAAATCTACACGTTGCATTCCTTAGTATAATATTGGTTGATAAATAGTAGTATGACGTTGAGTAATCTAATACGCTAAATATTCAATGATATGGTTAAACTTCTTATGTACTTTTATTATATCAAGATCTTATTCAAGAGCCATTCAATCAAATGTTGCTATTTTAGAGCGACAGAATTATTTGTAGTGTTCAAAAGTTGTGCCTTCTATACTATAGTTTTAGTTATATATTATTCTGCTTTAGGAAATTTATTTTGTACTATAATTACTAGTGACATCTATATTAACCTTGCGAAACTGTTCTGAATTATTTTGTAAAATATAAATGTTTCGCCTTATGAAGTAAGATCGCCACTCCCGCCATAGTGACAAACTGGTAGCCTAATGTAGCTTCGGAACAACAGAGGGAGCTGTTTTTAAGTCTCTTTGGTTTCTTGACCATTTCATTGGCATAGGCAAAATAGTTACCAGTCGATGTTTCCAAGTATTATTTGAGGAGTCGGCGAACAAAACGATCTAAATCGGTTTTGGACCCAAACGCTTGTTGCTTGTTGCTAACTATGTATGTACTTTAAAATAAAATAAATTAATTATGATTACGAAACTGTCTAAGTAATTACCAATATATAGGGATCTCAGGTAATGCGTTTGAAAGTATGTTTTTGTTAAAATTCCCGTGATTATTATCACATCAAGGTTCGGCATGAAAAATCTCCATGAAATAATACTTTGGACTTCAGTCTCAAATAAAATCCCGTCAGCTATCCCGAAGTAGGTAGACCACCCTCAACGACACAATCATCAGACCAATATTAATGCGACATAATCCGAAATATCCGAAAGGGGCGGACCGGCGAGGAAATAGGCGTGGTCAATTTTGTAGAGTTCGACCAATAAAAATCCAGGGTTGACGAAGCGTCAGGCACAGATAACACGTGCGCTCGTGCCGGCGACCGGGCGCATACTAAACGTTCGATCGCAGCGCTCGCAGAGAATAACTGTCTTTGTGTAGTGGTGCTATTTATTTTTATTTATTTTATTATTGTTAAGGAAACAAACAACTTTTACAAAATATTGGGTACAAAATTATTAAATTTCAAAGATAATGCTAATAACATGTTTTCACTTAAACATTAACATTTTAAACACTTAACAGTTTTCTATAAAGAATAAACCCACATAAGGGGAGGTGGTGAATTGGGAAGGGAGGAGTCATATAAGTAAATACAATTTTATGTGAATACACGTTCCATAATGTATACATATTATCATCATACATATTATTTAAATATATTCTTGATATATTCTTGAATATATATTATTCATATTGTATTATATAGTGCGATTACAATGATATGTCAACATTATCATTAATTATTGCTTTGTTAAGGGGCGATAGATGACGAATTGAATACGTCAATATCGCCGAGCTGCGTATTATAAATTTTACATACTCTATAAATTAAACAATTTTGTGCATAATTGTGTGCAGTTTTGTGTATAAGGGTGTTAATGTTAAAGCATATTTAGCGTGGCTCCCAGAACGCTCTTACGTTTTACTTAATTGTAATTAATTTAGGGCTTGAATAAAAAATGTGGCTAAGGGCGATGCTAGAGATTTAAGAGGCCGTGTACGAAATCGATGTGGGCCGTGATACCTCTATAATCAATGGTATAATATAACTATAGGTAGGTAGGATTTTCGGAGCCAAAGAGATACGTCCACCTTTTGGAAGCGCTCGGCGGGGACTAGCTGACTTGAGGCGTGAATCGTATCATAGGCGAGTATCATAACGCGAGAATTAGATTGTTTAAAAAGACTTTATTGCCAATTTTAATTAATGTTTTGATTTTTTTTTTTTGAGGAAATGGATTGATATTGAACTAAAGTTTATTTCTGTTGTTTTTATTTTATGAACGAGAGTTCTAAAAGGCCAAAATCAAAAGCAATTCTTCGCCCATTTTCAAAAAAAAATGACAAAGTTAAATATTTTTTTATCAACAATTTTATATGAAAGTAGTAAAAAGTGATTCACTTATTATATAGAAGACTTTCACAACAATACATTGTAATTTTTTCATGTTTTTTAAATGTCAAAACGATTCGTAAATATGTTATATTCTAAACCTCTTACAGCAAAAATTCACAAACAGTCGCCGGTTTAAGGTCAATTAATCAAAATTCTATAACAATTTTCAAAAAAGTCGCTCACTCATTAGACAATAATATAAATGATCTTTAATGTTGTGCAATAAAACTTATAGAAATACTGTATTTTAACTTTAAATTCGCGTCTGCAAAATTACGTAAATTCACGAAATGCGCAAAATTTCGTGTACGGCCTCTTAACCAGTCAATAGAATTAAATTAAAATAAAACAGACTCACTGCTTACATTGTAGGAGTAATTGGGCCTGAAAGTTTTTGAAATCAGTTTAAAGCCTTAATATACAAGGCAATGAGCAACTTATTTGAGTCCAAACTATGAATTGGTTCCTTATCGGGGGATTCGCTTGGAAACATTTTTAAATTAAAGCTTATATTTTTCAAAAAATTCATAAAAACAAGTTCATCAGATATGGCCGTTCCCAGTTATCATGTCACTTTAACTCACCATTCAGAAACGAGGCCTCCCACCAAAACGGATGATAATGCACGAGATGCATTTGGATTGAAATTATTCCACAGATTCTTCGACGCCGTACAGTAGGCTAGGGAGTGGTAAATACGAGCAAACAGATAACTGTATAACCTGTCTAGTGGTGCACATGTTGTGAGATTCTTAAATATCAAAAGGCTCAGTTGGTCAGTCATGTGGATAGGAAGCGATACCAATATTCTCTGAAACCCATTCTATGTGTAAAACCTGAAGGATATCGAATATATAGACGACCTAAAATGCGATGATTCTGTGGTTAAAGACCTATACACTTATTTTCTGTCTATGCGTCAAATTATTCTCTATTTTTAACGGACTTCAAAAAAGGAGGAGGGCATCAATGCGGTTGTATTTGTTTTTTTTTAATGTTTGCTACCTCAGAACTCCGTCATTTATGAACCGATTTATTCATTTATGAAACCCATTCTATGTGTAAAACCTGAAGGATGTCGAATATAGACGACCTAAAATGCGACCTAAAACTAAGTATAAAGTATCGAAATTAGCTAATAAAATAATAGTAAGTCATGAATCTGAGATTTATTTATTTTATTTTCCAAATTATAAGAACTATTAGATATGCTTAGATTGTCATCAATATAAAAGATATTCTGTTATCGAGTTTGAAAATTAGAATCTTAGAAGATCAATTTTTTTAACTGTGGCACTCGAAAAACTATTGTAAGTAGTCGATTTTCTCGAAATTGGTAAAATTGCCAATATCTCGAAAACTAAGCAGCTTTTATTAGAAGCATGTTTAGTTTTTCTGGATAGTTATGAGCTGGCCTATCAGTCCCCCAGGGGGATATCATTTACTTTTGGAAGATGTAAAAGGTATTCAAAATATAACCTTATTTTAGAAAAAAATCCCTGCGTAGATTCAAGTGGTTGTAAATTCAAAGCAAAAATAGCTATGATGCTGATTATTTTTGTGTTAATTAGGTTAAGCTATTTTTCTGACTTTATAGTATATACAAACAAAATGTATTTTAATGCACCTTTTTTCAGAGAAACTGCTATTTTTAGCACGCGGTTTAACAATTTTAAGCACGCGGTTTGCGTAAAAAGAATCAAAAGCAGAAGAATTTTACCATCAAAAAAAATCCAAGTCATGCCGAATGAGAGATAAGAAATTTTGAGCGCCACATGGTTTTAGAGGAAAACCACGAAACTAAAAAAATTACTACCGTCAAACAAAAAAACAAAAAAACTAAAGTGAGGTTATCATAAAGAAAAATCACATCTCGAGGGGTGGGTGGTGGTTTTTTTCTTGCACTGAATGAGGCTTATGCGTCGGAATGCCTGGAAACAAAAAGAAATAAAAAGACAGTTTTCACATTGATGAGTAGTTCGTTTATTCTTCTTTGTTCAGTGGTGAAGCTGTGACAGCAGGTAAAAGTGGCTGCCTTCTTCAGGTCAGCACGATGTTGAAAATTCTCAGAATCTCCGCGGTAATGACGCTGGTGACGGTTCTCAGAACATTTGTTGCAAATGGATATAAATTAGGTTAAATTAAGTACCACTCCTGTGGGCAAACAGGAAAATCTCTGGTTATCTCAGGCATCATGGCGTATAACCTAGCTTCGAGTAAAATGGTTGACTCACCCCAGAAAAACACGAACCAAATTACATCATTTTTTTTTTTTGCACTCCACTGACAGGTGCACTCTTGTCACCGCCGATTAAGGCACTTTTTCACTTCCTTGACACCTAATCAATCGCACCTTTTCGCCATTTTGGTATCAAGTGAACAGGGCGGAAGTGTGACGTAACTTTAGGAAGCTCAGACCGCCAACATTTCAGCAAAACAACTGTTACCAACTCAAGTTAAAAAAAAAAGTTTTAATATTAATAAATATACAACAAGGATTGTTAGCATATTTACCACATTTCTTAACATTGCTTTTAATATTTGCGTGTTATTTTATCCGCGGGCAACGATCTGCTTCACCGGGCGCAAGAATGGCAACACTGCCTGTAAACTAACCTGAAAAGAAGTTGACAGCTGTCAAACATCGCGAAAATGACAATCTTGGACTGGGAACTTGGAAAATGCGGTTTTTTATGCTTAAGTCCAATGGAGACGCCGAGAGAACATGGAAGATACATGAAAACATGCTTGAGACTTCTGGGTAACACGGAAGAACACGAAACAGGAGTGTAACCATGTTGGAAGACGAAGATTGCGCGCGATACATGTCGCGCGGCATCAAACACCAAGGAAAAGCTAAGAAACACTATATTTGTGTAGGAACCTGACGGAATACCGAAATAATCGAGCTTAGCGTGTCTCAAGGTGTATTTCACGTTTCTGGACACTGCACGTCACGCCAAAACTTACGATTTTTGTTACAAATGTAATACAATTTTCAGCTGCTTTTCAAATAATTATTTTAATAGAAAATACAGGATATTGCTTTTCATATAATCATTGCACAACTTGCGGTGTCAACTACAACGGGCGAGCCCGTCACCACAGGACGTTTTAACGATTTTTCGTTCTGTCGCCCTGCAGTGAACGTAGAAGACTTGGACAGAACAATCCAACGTCCAGCTACGTCACAACCCGCAAGAAGCCAACGCCTTTACCGCGAGATAGCCAGTATGTTACCTGGCGGGCCGACCCTCGCGCCCTTGCTTCCAATTGTGACCAGATTTCTCCGGTCTCTCGATTGGTTCCGAGTTCGAGGTCGCTTGCGCGGTCCTCTCCCTTACGAAGCGGTGAAACGGTGTGCACCGAATCTATCGCGGACCAAGGCGTCCTTTGCCCGACTCTGAACCGGGATCGGATGGCCAATGGTCATTTCAAGAGCAGTTGCCGTAAGGTAGGCAACCACCCCCGCTCTATAGGAAACAATACAGTTCCCAGATTCCCCCGATTGTTAGTCGGAGAGCACAGTCGATTGGCTTGCGCCGCTCGGTGCGCAGACCGTCCAGGAGCGCCAGAGGTTTGATTCCCGGGGGAGACTGGTTGACCCCAGGTTCGCGCCCCATGCGTGGAGGCCATCGGATGGGTGTTGACCCGTGAGTGTGACCGACCCTGAACACATGGGTCATCGTGGCCACCTCATCGTGGGTCCGTTAGCTCCCTAAACCCGTTAGCGCACAGCTAGACATCTTCTAGCTGACTGCAAGTTGGCCTTGGATGAAGGACGGTACACTTACCGCAACGACAAAGTCCTTGCTGTTATTCGCGAGGTACTTAGCCTCTAAGTGGCTCGTGCCAACAAGGGTTCCACAGTATCCTCCAAACCCCTAATACAGTTTGTGCGGGTTGGCTCTAAAGGCAAAAAACATCTCACTGCAAAACCTTTCTCAATAATCGAGAAAGCTTCAGATTGGATTATGGAGGTCGATTCGGTCTCTAAGCAGTATAAATTCCCAGAAAGTCTCGGATGCACAGCCCTGCGTCCAGATATAACTCTTTACTCTCTATCTCGGAAGATGGTCCTTATCGTAGAATTAACTGTTCCATGGGAATCAAATATCCCAAAAGACCACGAGTACAAATTAAATAAATACCATGACCTCGCAAATGCCGTCACCCGGAACGGCTTCACTGTTCACCTTCACGCGGTGAAAGTAGGCGCTCGTGGCCTGCCAGCTAAATCTTTGTTACACCTTTTTAAAGATCTTGGTCTCTCCAGGAAAATAATCAACTCCTTTCTAGAAAAATTATCTAAAACCGCGATTTCTGCATCTCAAATTCTATGGCTTCGAAGGGGGAGTGAATGGGCGGTAAGGTGAACGCTCACATGTGGCAAGACAGCTGTCCTAAACCTACCACCGCCGGTCGTTAGTCCGGAATCCACCCTTCACCTCCCAGAAGTGTAATAATTATATATGATGGGCCCGATTTTTGGTTGGTGAATTCCATGGCAGCTCCGTTTGTATTTTATTTTTATTTACTTCATTAAAAGTAGAATTTTTAATGGGATGTAGAGACTACTTCACTTTCTTCTTCTGAAAGTGTCATCTCCTATCGGTGGTTGGCGGTCATTATGGCCACTTGGGCCCGCGGAACAACTCGGTGCTGCTTGAGTTGAACCATTCATCGAGGTTTTGTAGCCAGTGGCTTCTTCTTCGACCAGGTCTTCGGCGGCCTTTTTATTTTCTTGCAGGAATTATTGGAGAAGGTGGTAATATTGTAAATAATTATTACGTATAGCATAATGTTAACAATAACCTATTATAATATTTTTTTTCCAGAAAAATATGCTTATAAAATAAGTTTATTTTAACTAATTTTTCGAAACATTTCTTATCATTATTTGTTTAAAAATTAAGTAATTATTTAACCAGATAAGCTCTTTACATTTTATGTTTTCTTTTATATTTATTTGTATAATAGGTTGAGTATAATAATTATATTTTGTACATATTACATTTTTGTACATTTTGTAGTTTTTGTGTATTGGATTATTTTCTGTATTTTATAATTTTGTATATTGTGTATTGTAGATTTTGTACATTTTGTAGTTTTGTAGATTTGTACATTTTGTGGTTTTGTAGATTGTGTAGATTTTGTACATTTTGTATTTTTTGTACATTTTGTTATTATTATTGTTAGTTGAAAAAAAATAAAGGCCACTTCTGAGGATTTGGTTCTTGTTTTTTTTCTAATATTGTATTAAAACAAATCAAAATAAAAATATCCCATTTGGAGCCTTATAAATTATTTGATATTTTTGCTAAATTTCAACATTCGATCTTTCAAAATCAAAAAGGTATCGAATTTTGGTCAGAAAGAGACCTTTATTTTCCACAGTGCGCCGCCTCGGTGAACGACCATTATTACCAACGCCGCATACTTTGGTTTTTCTATACATCGAACGCGTTAAATCGTTCTCTACATCAGAGAACGTAATAGTGCGCGTTACAGGGATCCTAATCATGACCTTGGCCCATGCCAAATTGGTGATCCCGACGTGATATAAATATGGTTTTATAACCTTTCAAATGGGGAGTTACTAAAATTTACAGGTATACTTACTTACAAGTAAAATATCTGGGAGTCACGCTCGACCAGAAACTCACCTGGAACAGCCACCTAGATAAAACAATTCAAAAAGCTAAAAGTGCTTTGGGTATAAGAAGAAGACTGGCAGGGAAAAATTGGGGCCTTAACCCCAAGATTTCCCACTGGATATACAATGCCATAGGCTGATAATCACGTACGCCTCGGTGGTAAGGTGCACAAAGCCAACCAGAAAACTACGATTACCAAGCTAAGCAATATCCAAAGGACGGCGTGCCTCATGACAACCAGCGCAATTATCTTCACTCCTGGAGCAGCTCTAGATGCACTGTTGAACTAACCGCCTCTACACATTCACTTAAAACAGGTGACGAAAGCCAGGATGTACAGGCTGTTTACCCTGGAGAAGGCAAACTGGATCTCACAAGCACTAAGATCAGTTCTTGACTCAGTCAGTGAAACTCCAACCCTCAACATGGTATCAGACACCATGCTTCCTCTCCTAAACTTTGGAAAATTCTTTACAGTGGAACTGCCGCCCAGAGACGACTGGCTAAAAATCCAACTGCACTGGAAGGCCGGTAGCCATAAATGGTACACTGATGGATCCAAATCGGGACTTGACGTAGTCTGCGGTATATGACGTAGTCTGCGTAGATAGCGACAAAACTTCGAAAGAAGTGTAAACTTGGGGAAATATGTCTCCATATTCCAAGCGGGGGTATACGCCATTATTGAATGTGCGGATATCAACCTCCATAAGAACTACGCCAACCACCGTATCTATATCCACTCGAATAGCAAGTCAGCTCTTATGGCTCTAGCCTTGAATACCATTAATTCAAAGCTGGTGCAAAACTGTGTATCACTACTTAATTCCCTGGGCGAAAAGAACAGTGCAATTCTAAGATGGGTTCCCGGCCATGCAGGAATCGAGGGAAATGAAAAAGCCGACGAACTTGCTAAGATGGGAGCAAAGGGAACGTTATATGGCCCTGAACCTTGCTGTGGCGTACCAAAAAGCCTTGCAAACCTAATGCTCAAACAAATTTGTTTAGAACAATCCGTCAACCACTGGAACAACACACCAGGGTTGAATCAATCCAAAGCGCTAATTAAGACTTACGACCGTAAGACTACCCGTGAGGCATTATCGCTAAATAGGAACAATCTGCGCATACTGGTGAGGGCGCTCACGGGGCATTGTGGCCTGAACAAACAGTGACAGTGGCATGTAAAACCTCAAGCTCCGGGACACGAAAATATGCAGGTTCTACGACGAGTCAGAGAAAACTCCCCTGCACCTCATGTGCGAGTGGGCCAGTCTAATGCGTAAAAGATACACCCACTTGATTGGTCATTACCTCCAACCTGAGGAGGTAAAACAATCTGGCGCCAAAAGCCTGTTGCGGTTCTTAATGGACACGAGACTTAGCGCAGAACTATAGTAGGTGGCGAACAAAATGGATCAACAATGGTCGCAGTGTTACAATTTAAGGCTCATAAAGACCTTTGGGTTTTCGACGGGCGGCCTCTTCCTTTCTTTTGCTCAGGAATATTCAGAGCAATTTATACCACGTGGACGTTGCTTTGTCTTTTGACATGCCCATACTAGCGTAGGTGGTTTTTGTGATCTTATCTGCGATTGGTGCAACCTTGAAGCTACCTCCTATGTGTTCGTTCATTAAGGATTCTGTCCAGCCTAGTTACATTTTCCGCCCACCTGAGCATCGCCATTACGTTGGTATTGCTTTGTTTATGTGTCTTCTTCGTTGTGCAGCATTCGGAGCCATACAGTAGGACCGGGCGGACTGCCGTTTTGAACAATTTGCACTTAGTTTTTATGGGAATACGTAAGTCACACAGGACACCAGTAGGTGATCGCCATTTTTGCAATTTATTTTTCATCAAATACATAGGGTACTATTTAAAGCAAATGAAAACTGTTTATGTTTTATTTTAAAATAAAATGCAAAGGAGAAAACAATACTTCTGTGATTGTGAAATTAATAACAAGCTAAAAACACATTTAAATTCTAAACTATATACATAGTTAAACAATATTTTTAAATCTATTCAGTTTTTGACTGTCAGCGGGTAGAGCTCTTCCTGCAAAAAAACATAAGTATCGTTACTAAATGTTTTTGAATTTACCGGTCTACCAAACCGACGAGGAGGCAAAGTATTGTGAACGCGCTAAAAAATCGTGATGAAGACGGACATGTAGATTTCGACCCTCCGAGGCAATTAGTCTATTTCCAAAATTGTAGTCTGTCTGTGTGTGTGTGTGTTCTGTCAGTCTGTCTGTCTGTATTTCTGTTTTTCTCCACGATAGCGCTCAAACGCTTCATCCAATTGAGCTGATATTTGCCATGCAGGCACCATTTGGTGATGGCTAGAGTTGAAAATATTGTCGTTGAAATCGGTCCACCAGTCATATATCAATCTCGAAACATTGGACGTAGACTTGAAAATTGGTACACAGATGCCTTGTTGGGTCGAACTCTCTTTTGAACTCTTGACATGACCAAATGATGCTTGCATACCAAATTTCAGCTAAATCGTATTAAGCGTTTGGGCGCTATGACAACACATTATCCGCTATGGAATATCGAGTTGTTTTGTGTCATCAACAAGGAATACTTTTTTAAGTAATCTTATCGTCAGCATAAGATACGTTTTGATAGCCTGCGGTCATATGGTAAATATATAATACCGACCTTACCTCAGGGCCGTTACTATCGCCTTGGTAAAACCGTGTTTAAATGATTACCACTATGATGACCCACTATTCGGCTTAACAGTGGAAAATGATTAATTTTGTACAAAGTTAATCCGGATGCGGAAAAAATCGATAGTATGTAGATTTCCGAAAACTTCTCTTAACCTTTCCACTCCCCCCAACTCTCCCCCCCCCCCCTTCACTTTAACCCCCTTCTCTCTTAACCCCTACCCCCAACCCCTTTCCAAACACCCCACAAAATGCTACTCCTCCAACCCTACCACCACTTGGGTATCTATTAAAGCACTCTAGATAATGCGGGATAAGAACCCACGGAGAAGAAGAATATTTTCGTACTGAAATGTATACATCCTGAGTACTTGGTCTATTTTCTTCGAAGTTAAATCCGTCTAGATATGTCGGAATAGGAACCCACGGAAAAAGAGGAACATCGAAGGAAGAAGAATATTTTCGACCCTATCCAACCCCCCCCCCCCCCCTCCCCCCCCCCCCCCTCCCCTGACAGCAAATCTAGTATTTTTGTAGTATTTCCGTGGTATTAAATTTTTCAATATGATTCGTTTCTCGGCTAGCCTAGGGCGGCGTTATTATTTTATATCGTTTTTTTGTCACTGGTATAAGAGATATCCAAAACTGGCAATGTGGTTTCGGATTTCAAGTATTTCAAGTCTCTAAGTTTAATATATAGATATTGAAGTATGACTACCGCGCACCCTGGTGGACCGATTTCATCAACTCTTGCCATGACCAAATGATGCCTGCATGCCAAATTTCAACTCAATCGAATGAAGCGTTTTGGCGCTATCGTGGAGGAATACACATAGGCAGACACACGGACACACAGAAGTGCGTCCACAATACTTTCCTTGCCAGGAAAGTAAAAGCAGCCGGGCGGTATGATGGCCCCTAGGTTGGCTTACATCATTTTTACGAGTATTCGAAATATCTTCTCTGACTTTTCGAACTTTCTTCGAAATGAACGACATGAACAGATCCGGGTCGGGTAGTCCATCGTGCACGTCGTCCTTGTTAGATCTCTATAACAAACAAAAAAATAATTACAAAATGGTCTTAATTTTGATTACAAATTGTTAATAAAACTGTGTTGTGATCCATGACCTTGTACATATATTATAGACAGTCCCTAATGGACACGCCTAGTATATCTTAATTCAAATATTTTTCCCCGCCTGTGAAAATATACACCTACATTGTGTTACAGCGAGAACACTTATTATGTGCGGTCAGTTCAGTTGAAATTACGACGCAATTGCGGTCATGCAGTCTGCACTGCTAACCACCTCTTTTTTAACTGCCCATTTAACAACAACTATCCTAATTTCGTCTCGGACCTTACAGCCCTCAAAATTTAGCTCCCACTGTGTGTGGACTATCTCCTCTCCCTTAACTCTCCAAAAGTCTTCAAAATCCTCTATAAATTTATCTCTCTCAACGACATTTCCCTTTAGTAACAATATTCCATTCCATAATATACTTCAAGAAGCCCTCGCGGTACGCCGCCTACTCCAGCTTCGACGGGGAGTCGCCCACGGCGCGGAAGCCGCCCGCGCCCGCCCCAGCCGGCGGCGAGGAGGCCGAGAGGGGCTGCCGGCCCGCGCCGTGTACTAGTTTCTACTGTTTCCTTTAGTGTAAGTTTAGTGTCTGTTTGTTTCAGTGCTGTCCTACTAACAATAAAGTTCCCAAAAAAAAAAAAATAAGTAACCACCTGGCAGAAATCACCCTCATTGGGTGGATTGCCAAAAGGAAAAAAGAAGAAGAAGAAGACATTACGAAGCTATGATCGTATCTTATACCACCGTCGTGATTGCTGTCCTATTCTTGATAGAGACCAAAATATAAAAAATCGAGGTTTTGTGTGCCGTGCATTTCGGGACTTCGTTCATCGGGATTATACCAGCGTCTGGGTAACCATCAGCAAGGCAGTCGGAGAAGACCAGGAGAAAGCAGCATTTTAGGGTACTTTTTTATTCGGAAAAACTGAAGATAGGAACCTCTCTCCAAAAAAAAAAGAAATACGCAATAATAGATTCGGTCATTTTAAGGTATATCTGCAAAAAGGAACCTCTTCTAGATTGTTGATTTTTAAACATCCGACTATATTTACCACGCTGATTCCGAATCTCCAATAATCTTTTTTCGATCTCAATAAATAAGCGAGATATAGGCATTCAAAGTTTGCATACTATACGTCAGTAAATCGGCCCTTTTGTTTGGGAGTGTGTACCAAATATAGTCGATATATCGCGAGTTCTCTAATATCGATGACAATTCGCGATATTACAAAAATGATGACATGGTGCGAAAAAGCATGTCTGCGATATTTATAAAAAATGGGACTATTTTCGAGGTTTTTTTTCGATGACTTTGCGTTCTGATAACAAAAGGTATCCTGAAACAATAGAAAATTCTTAAATATGGAAATATCACCGCAAGCGAATATTTTCGCTTGCGGTGTTATTAAAAAAATCGCCTGCGGCCCTATTGATGTTAACATGTGTCAGCGATAATCAGAAACGAAATATTTTCGAGGTTTCTACAAAATTACTTTGGGCATTGATGACAAAAGGTAACCTGAAACAAACGGTAACCTGAAATGTCTTCAATATCAAACTTCTAACGGTAACTTGAAATGTCTTCAATATCACCGCAGGCAAAAAGTTTTTTTCGTATTTCGCGCGAAATTCAAAAAAAAAATTGATTTCTGCGCTTTAAATATCAAAATGTGCTAGCAATAATCTAAAACAATTGGACAATTTTCGAAATTTTTACGAAATGACTTTGGGTATTGATGATAAAAGGTAACCTAAAATAAACGAAATTTCAGGATACCTTGTGTCATTAATACGCAGTCATTGAAAAAACCTCGAAAATAGTTCCCTTTTTTTAATATCGTGGAGATATGTATTTTTCCGACCGTTTTTTTTTTGCAAAATATTTCATTAATCTAAAAACTCTGCAATATGCCGTCATTTCTGTAATATTGTTATTTGTTATCGATATTACTTATCGCATATGTTCCCACATGTTCCCACGGAATGTACAAACAAAATGACCGCCATTTCTTGACATACAGAATGAAAACTTTGAATGCCTATATCTCGTTTATTTATTGAGGCCGAATAAAAATTATTGCAAATTTGGAATCAGCGTGATGAATATAGTCGGGTGAATAATGAATATTGTCACAAACATGGTATATATGTACGTAACTTTGAAACTTTAATGTCTCGAAATATTACAATTTCAAGTGTCCGACGCTATTTTCTTTCAGAGTTAGCATTAAAATGATCAAATCTATCAGTGCGAATTAAGTTTTTTTTTTTTTGAGAAAGCTTTCTGTACTGCAGTTATTCTCATTTTAATGCTAAGTTTCAAAGTTACGTACATATTTACCATGTTTGTGACCATATTCGATATTCCCCCGGCTATATTCACTACGCTGACTCCGAATCTGCAGTAATCTTTATTCGGTCTCAAAAAATTTGCGAGATTCATTCAAAGTTCCATTCCATTCCGCTTATCAACAAACCGCGGCCATTTTGTTTGTACATATCGTTTGTGAACATATTCGTCATGTGTCTTAAATATAGTCAAGTATATCATAATATCGATAACAATTAGGGAATTACAGAAATTATTACAATTTGCAAAGTTTTTAGATTAATTAAATATTTTGAAAAAAATGGTCGGAAAAATACATATCTCCGCGATATTTAAAAAAAAGTGGTCTATTTTCGAGGTTTTTTCAATGACTGCATATTGATGACACAAGATATCCTGAAATTTCGTTTGTTTCAGATTACCTTTTGTCATAAGTCATTTCGTTAAAACTTGGAAAATTGACCAATTGTAATAGATTATCGATTGTCAATATTAAAATCGCCGCAGGCAAAAAAGTTTTTTTCGAATTTCGCGAGAAATTCGAAAAAAAAATTTGCCTGCGGTATTAGTTTGATATTGAAGAATGCACTTTGGGTATTGATGACAAAGTTCACCTCGAAAATAGTTCGTTTTGGATTATCACTAACACATGTTAACATCAATAGCACCACAGGAAAAAAAAACGAATTTGCTTACAGTGATATTTTTTTATTTAAGAAGGATACCTTTTGTCATTGATTTTATTACACTATAAAATCAATGCTTTTGTCAACAAAACGTAGTCATTGAAAAAAAAACCACAAAAATAGTCCCATTTTTAAAATATCGCAAACATGTTTTTTCACGAACATGTCATCATTTTTGTAATATCGCGAATTGTCATCGATATTAGAGAACTCGCGATATTTCAACTATTTATATTTCAACGATATTTCCCGAAACAAAATGTCCGATTTGTTGACGTATAGTATGCAAACTTTGGATGTCTATAGCTCGCTGACCGAATAAAGATATCGCGGATTCGGAATCAGCGTGGATGACGTTTAAAAATCAACAATCTAGGAGAGATTCCTGTACTATAGTTATACCACTTTTTTTCTTTTTCCTGGTTCTTATTCACACTTTGGCTGTTCAGAGCTCACCACACCTTAATATAGATGCAGTCCGCTGCCTGCCTAACGACCAGCTAACACCACACATTGACTGTGATCCGTCCGACGTGTCTTGGCTCTTCGATGCATCCTGCTCTCCTTCGTTGTCAGGTAAACGAAACCACAACAACTGTTCATTTCTACTGCATCTTTTTAGTTTCCCGTCCCACCAACCGCCGAGAAGGAAAAGTTTCATGGATGCACTTCTGTGTGCGTGTCTGTGTGTGTGTGTGTGTGTGTGTGTGTGTATGTTTGTGTATTCCTCCACGTTAACGCCCAAACGCTTAATCAGATCGAGCTGAAATTCGGCATGCATGCATCATTTGGTTATGGCAAGAGTTGAAAATGTTGTAATTGAAATCGGTCCACCAGTGGACCACCTAGTCATATTTCAATCTATTAATAAATACATATTAAAACTGTATTAATTATTTGGGAGCTAATGGGCCCTTGCTGAGTTGGCCACGGAGACCCATTCTGTTCAGGGTTGGTCACACTCACGGGTCAACACCCATCCGGCGGCCTCCACGCATAAAGTGCGAGCCCGGGCAGGGCTCTGGCCTTAGGGCTATTTTCCCCTAGGAGGCAACCTTCTGGCGCTCCTGGACGGTCTGCGCACACTGCGGCGTAAGCCAATCGATTGTGCACTCTGACTAACAGTCGGGGGAGTCTGGAAGCAGTACTGTTTCCTATAGAGCGGAGGTGGTTGCGGACCTTACGGCGACTACTCTTGAAACGACCATCGGCTACCGGATCCTGGGTGAGCAGCCGGGCAAAGGATGCCGTGGTCCGCGATAGATTCGGTATACACCGTTTCACCGCTTCGTAATGGAGAGGACCGCTCAAGCGACCTCAAACTCGTAACCAATCGAGAGACTGGAGTAATCTGGTCGCAATTGGAAGTAAGGGTGTGGGACTCCTGGCTATCTCGCGGTTAAGGCATTGACCTCTTACGGGCATGTGGCGGAGCTTGACGGTGGACTGTTTTGTCCAAGTCTTCCGGGCTCACTTCAGGGAAATAAAACGACTAATCGTTAAAACTTCCTGAGGTGACGGGTTCGCCCGTTGTAGTTGACAACTCTAGTTGTATTAAGCATATTAGTACCTGATTCTCCAATTGCCAGGGTAGTTTACTCCGTATTACAAAAGACAGCGGATAAGCGACTGCCATAGCCAACACTATGCTTAGTAGACCCATCCATAGAAAAGATATTCTGTACAAGTAGAAGTATTCACTGTTGTCTGCTAGTGTTGCTTCGGTGATGGTCGAGTTGCGACAACCCGCGATAGACATCGGCAGATGCGCTGGAGGTGGTCTTGGTCCACCGATGTTAATCCAGAATACTAGGCAAATCGATGTCACAAGGCCGATAATTGCCGCCTGAAAATTTCAAATTCATAACTTTTCTGTTAGTAAATATATTAGTGACGCAAACTCAATTTCCCACGAAATAAACATAATCATTGCAATAATGAGGCGCTACTAATAAAGTTGTATCTGCTTTCCGATCTCGAGCTTTGATACGTAATCCTTCTTCTTTGGGTGTCTCTCCAACCAGTGAAGGTTGTCAGTCAGCTCTTTATACTTCTTTATCCATATGAAGCTGAGTACTAGGGAAAATAGCGCAGTGGTTTCCCGTTGCCATCTGCGCCAAAACATTTGGAGAGTATTTGGCTCTGAAGCCTCTCCTAGATAGTTGCCCTACTGGGTGTTAGGCTATACCGCCTAAGCTCGGTCGTTATTGCCTCGATTTTTGTCTAGCAGGGAACGCCGCGACGACCCCTGGGTCGCCGCCGCCAGCTTTTCTGATGTGAACCACTAGCGCGAGCAGGTAAGGATGACAATTGGGCCGGATAAGATGTTGTTTCGTTCTCCCCTTGCCCCCTTTGTCGCTTTGCTGCTTCAGTAATATTCTTCGATACGAAACTACGCTTTCCAGATTATATCGATCCAGATTATCAAAACTTTTGCTTTCCATGATCATTATAATAGTAATATATGTATATAAATAATATAATATAATATTACGTATATATATATATATATATATATATATATATATATATATATATATATATATATATATATATATATATATATATATATATATATATATATATATATATATATATATATATATATATATATATATATATATATATATATATATATATATATATATATATATATATATATATATATATATATATATATATATATATATATATATATATATATATATATATATATATATATATATATATATATATATATATATATATATATATATATATATATATATATATATATATATATATATATATATTACTTTAAATAAAAACATCATCCTATAAACGGATTTCTTTACAAACCTTATCAAATATATATATATATATATATATATATATATATATATATATATATATATATATATATATATATATATATATATATATATATATATATATATATATATATATATATATATATATATATATATATATATATATATATATATATATATATATATATTGTGACATAGATAGTTGGGGAATACCTTTGGTGACCTATAGAATCTATAGTAACCTGTAGAAACTAGAATCCCCTTAGTAAAAGTCACTTGTTTTTATTAGAATTCGATTTATTGGGATCTTAGTCCCCATTAGGAGAATATAAAGAAAGTAGAAACTAGAATCATCGAAAGAAGAGCAAAAGACGTGCGATCCTTATCCAGGGTCGGCTTGCAAAGTATTGGATTTTAGAACACTTATTGGATTGTAGCACGTGGGGACACGGGAATGTAGGATGTGACGATCTTCGACGGAGTCGCGTTTCTTTTCGGTTGGCCGATCCCCGTTCTTCCTCTTCCCGCTCTACGCCGTGCTTTCCCACGGGAGACGGCGGCTGATGTACATGCGACGGGCGGCACTCTCGTACGTGCGATGATGTTTACGTTGGTCGCGGTCGACCGTCTTGCGATTCGGTAGGTAGATCGGCAGGAATGGTCCAACGGAGAAGATTAATCCGATAGGAGAATCCCTGTAATTATACAGGAGCAATAAGTGGGAGAGAAGGAAAATGAGGAGTCAGTTTGCCCAATCCTAGGGAGTCGGCTCACTCTTCAATCCATCCCTTCCCAACCGAACGGATAAGGATTCACCTTGTATCTAAATATTGAACAACCGCTTCAAAACTCACCGGGTTAATTTATCTGATTACGTGCACCACGGGATTCTCAATTAATATCGACCGCACCAGCTGAATTGCGAATTCGAAAAAGAAAGGGCGGAAACATGGCCGTCTAATGATGGCTTCTTACTCGACTCGTTTAGGCTTCCGGTGCTTAATTTACATTTATTTTATTAATTTGAATAATTGTTACAGTATTTTTATAAAATACTAGATTTAATTTCTAGTTGAGCGGATCTGATTTAATGTGGCTAAGTGTCCGCGTTTTTACGTACGGAATTTAATTACCAATGTTAATCATGATTTTGTGTATTAAAAATTGTATAATACCCAAATAAATTATTGTATTAATTTTCCTAGCATCCTGGTTTATAATTTGATCTTTCTTTATTTTTACCGACTTAATTAAAATTATTCTTTTTCCTAAAATCCATTTTCATAACTGAATACAAGATTTAAATGTGGCAATCGACTAGCCGACAATAGATTCGTTGTCAATTGTACGCTTGTAGATACTACGATAGTCGTATGTCGTATCTGACAGTCCTAGCTTGCAAGGCTTGTGAATTGCATCAAGATGGCGCTGCATGCATCTCATGCGTGTGTGTATTGTTGTTTACTTAAAGTGCAATGCGAATTTATCGGGGAAAACAGCAATCGTGTCACAATATATATATATATATATATATATATATTTATATATATATATATATATATATATATTGTATATATATATATATATATATATATATATATATATATATATATATATATATATATATATATATATATATATATATATATATATATATATATATATATATATATATATATATATATATATATATATATATATATATATATATATATATATATATATATATATATATATATATATATATATATATATATATATATATATATATATATATATATATATATATATATATATATATATATATATATATATATATATATATATATATATATATATATATATATATATATATATATATATATATATATATATATATATATATATATATATATATATATATATATATATATATATATATATATATATATATATATATATATATATATATATATATTTTAAGAATTCGTTTAAAGGATGACACTTTGATGAAGAAATAAAAATAATAAAAGCCACTTACATAGCTGGAAGGTTTTCCCGGACTGGACTGGGAAATGCTTATTGTTTAAACGAGATGTATTCTTGGATGAGTACCACTTTCGACGGTACACTGTAGGTTTAATGGGATTCCTTTATCGCTAGCGAACGATCACCCTTCATCCACATCTCAAAAACAAAGCGTATCCTTTTGCAAACCAAAATAAAATGTCTTTATTAAAGACAAATTTAAGCAAAAACAATGAAAAAAATCACAATCAATCGTCTCTTAAATGCGGAATGACATTTCGAAAATTCGATTTAATGGCTCGTTGATAACAAACTCAGCCAATAGTATCATATTTTAAATGTTAGTGGCATTCGAAATTTGAATTATTTCGTAATGTCACTTTCATTTATAAAACGGCCTTGCCGAAATGATCAATAGTTTAATTTTTAATTTTTTCGCTTAATTCGTCTCATTTGAAGGCATTTTGTGTTGCATAAGGATAAGCCCTATTTATGAGATATATGGATGAATAGTGATCGTTAGTCGACTGCAAAAGGACCTTTAAACTTACATTGCACCTGTCGAAAGTCGTGCACATCCGTAAGTATATCTCATTCAAACATAAGCATTTCCCAATACAACCTGGGATTTCCTTCGCTACTTTTTAAGTAGCTTTTATTAATTTTATTTTAAATAAAAACATGATCCTATAAACGGATTTCTTTACAAACCTTATGAAATATAACAATATTATACTGTTTTCTACAATGTTTCTTTACAATTTTTTAATATTATACAATTTTATATAGGTTTACCCTATTTTGATAACATTATACAATCTTTTTTATAAACTTCTTTGCCAGAAATAAAGATTTAAGTTTCTTCTTTCATTTCATTGAGCATATGGAGTTTTTTTATTTATTTTTAATTCGATTTAATGGCTCGTTGATAACAAACTCAGCCAATAGTATCATATTTTAAATGTTAGTGGCATTCGAAATTTGAATTATTTCGTAATGTCACTTTCATTTATAAAACGGCCTTGCCGAAATGATCAATAATTTAATTTTTAATTTTTTCGCTTAATTCGTCTCATTTGAAGGCATTTTGTGTTGCATAAGGATAAGCCCTATTTATGAGATATATGGATGAATAGTGATCGTTAGTCGACTGCAAAAGGACCTTTAAACTTACATTGCACCTGTCGAAAGTCGTGCACATCCGTAAGTATATCTCATTCAAACATAAGCATTTCCCAATACAACCTGGGATTTCCTTCGCTACTTTTTAAGTAGCTTTTACTAATTTTATTTTAAATAAAAACATGATCCTATATATATATATATATATATATATATATATATATATATATATATATATATATATATATATATATATATATATATATATATATATATATATATATATATATATATATATATATATATATATATATATATATATATATATATATATATATATATATATATATATATATATATATATATATATATTATATATATATATATATATATATATATATATATATATATATATATATATATATATATATATATATATATATATATATATATATATATATATATATATATAGTTAATATTTGATTGGTTTTTTGTAAAATCTTTTTTTAAAGAATTCGTTTAAAGGATGACACTTCGATGAAAAAATCAAAATAATAAAAGCCACTTAGGGGAGACCGGGGACAGTTGGATCACTTTTTACTTTTAGGTGATTATTGCCTAAAGTATTAAACTCTAGATAGATGTATCAATATGATTGAATAGACAATTTATTCAGCTATCTAATTCAATAATCAATTTTAATTAAAGTCAAATACTTCAACGACTGTAAACCAGAAAAGAGACCATGGTAGATTGTATCAATTGTCCCATACCCGGGGACAAATGATACATAATTTCAGCCGATGAAAAAACATACATTTTGTTCCATGAAAGACTATTTTTTAACGGTAATAGATAGATAATTTTATGCTTTTTAACTCAGATATGAAAAAAAATAGAATATTTAGGTGCGAATATCTGAAAAATTAATTATATAAATCATCCTCTAAAATTTTATATATAAGTCCTATAACATTATAATGAAAACAAAGTGACGAATCTTAAAGAAACAAGTATAATTCAAGTTTTCTTTTTGTAAATTAAGCAAGCAAATCCAAAATAGTTAATGAAAACTAAAAGTAAGAAATTGTATGAAAATAAGTTTGTATCAACCGTCCCCATGTTTCAACTGTCCCCATCAGTTTTTAACTACTATTTTCCTAATAATAAACATTAAAAGTCACTTTGGTATTTACGAATAAAACTAGTAAAACTGTTCGGGATCATTTTTATTAGATATAATGTACATATACATTTAACATTTCTATTTTAATCGAGATCATAACAAACATTCTTTTTTAGTTCAGTCAACATTATACACCTACATGTATGTATTCTAACAAGAATAAAAAACTAATTCATCAAATATTTTGGTTTAAAACACTCCTCATTTCGGGGCTACCAATAAACTTAATAATTACTTTATAAATCATAGCCATAAAGCCACGTACTGACGATGCGAAGCAAACGCTGTGAAAGGCGCATGGCAAGATACATCTAAAATGTCAACAAATTGTTAAACAAGATTAAACGAAAACTTAAAACTTAGGCGTTAGTAATTTCCTTTTTTTTATCGAGATCAAAATTAACATTCTTAATCTTGGTCAGTCAACGTTACAAACCTACATATAGGTATGTATTGTAACAAGAATATAACTTCACCAAATATGTTGGTTTAAAACACTAATCATTTCGGGGTTAAAAATAAACTTAATAAATACTTTATTCTAAATTATAATCATAAAGCCATGTACAGACGATGCCAGGAAAACGCTGTGACAGGTGCACGGCAAGATACATATAAAATACATAAAAATAACTAACTTTTAAACAAAATTAAACGAAAACCAAACTTAGAACTTAGGCATAAGTAACTTCCTAATTTTAATCGAGATCAAAATTCTAGTTTAGTCAACGTTATAAACCTACATATAGATATTGTAACAAGAATTAAAAAACTAACTTCACCAAATATTTTGGTCTATAATACTCCTTATTTCGGGGTTAAAAATTAACCTTATAATTACTCTATTCTAAATCATAATCATAAAGCCATGTACAGACGATGCGAGGTAAACGCTGTGAAAGGCGCACGGCAAGATACATCTAAAATATATCTAAAATGTCAACAAATTATTAAACAAGATTAAACAAAAACCAAACTTAGAACATAGGCATAAGTAACTTACTTATTTTAATCGAGATCAAAATTGACATTATTAATTTAGTTCAGTCAACGTTATATACATACATATAGGTATTGTAACAAGAATAAAAAAACTAACTTCACCAAATATTTTGGTTGTACAAGAGTATCACAAATGTACAAGAGTATTACAAATCTTACGTTACCCGGAATTATAATACATATAATTAAGTAAATTAGTCTGAGTCACAGTTTTGGCAAACGTATCCCCCTCCATCTTGAGGCGTACATTCCTCGTGTGCCCATAAATTACATGCAGTGCATTGTATCCAAGTTTCATTTGGCTTACTTGACGAATATGATTCACCACATACCAAACAAAAATATTCTTCTACATCTTTGTCACTTATATTGGCTGAACTTTGTAATTCTCGTTTATTTTTGGTTTCCTGAGATTTTCCTCTTTTTTCAGCTACTGCTAGTTTTTTTTCTTGTCTTTTATGTTTAAATTAATTTTTGCTCTTTTTGCTGCTTTTCTTTTATTACTTTCATCAGTCTCTTTTTGTATTTGATCCTTTTCAGGTGTGTCAGTGTAAATAGCTGATTTCCTTTTTTTTCGGCCTTTGACTGTATCTTTTCGTGGTGGAGCTTTAGGAAATGGTTGGATTGCTTCCAGGTCAAATATGGGTGAGTCTTGTACCAAAGGTAGTTGACGTCTTTTTGTAAAGGACGTGGAAGTGCCAGGTATTTCGTCAGGAAAATGTGGGTATGGCTTTTTGAAAGCTTTAGAAATATTATCGGTCTTTCTGGGACTTAGATTAGGTGTTATTTCTCTTTTCGCAGCTGGATATTTATCCACGTATTCCGAAAATGTGTGCTTTCGAGAAATATCACCAATGGTATCCTTAACACTTAGCGGGTCTATAAGGTCTTCAGTGGCTTCTAAGTTTCTAATAGCCTCCTCTAGCACTAGAGAATCGGCTGATACAATGTTTGCTGATATAAATCCTTCATGATCACTTTTATCACAACGGTCCACGTCCATTGACATAATTGTTTGAAAAACGTCCGCAGTTATGATAGGAGAATTAGAGACAGAGGAATTCATTTGAGGTCGGAAGTCATTAAATATTGTAGTCGTTGACGTCCCGGTGTGAGTGGCTAGTTGGATCTTGTCGTCTGGGGCGGGAGAATTTGCTTTCAGAGGGATATGTGGCACGGTGTGAGTTACACTTCGAAAGTTCCTTAGGGTGGATCTAGCCACCATGGGGAAAGTGGAAGACTGAGCATTTTCAGCAACCTCCGCAACTGGAGTAGGTGAATTCGTCTCAAGGGGTCTGTCCGTGACAAAAGAAGGGTCATAGGCTAGCTCCGTGAATATCTGTCGGTTAAATGGATATATTCCCGTACAGCGGAATCCAGCCTGAATATTTGTCGGTGTTAAAGCCTTAGGATAGGCCTGAGCAACAATTGAAGGAATATCATGGATTGTCATCGTCCTACCAGGGTTGTTGCGCATCCACGCATCACACGCTGAATTAACTGCTTTCTTTAATGGACCATTCACTGTTCTGTCGACTGGCTGGAGCTTGTGTGAACAATGTGGTGGAAATGAGAGGATAACGATTCCGTTGGCCTTGCAGTAGTCTAGTGCTGCAATGGTTATATGTGACGGATGATTATCTAAAGTAAGAAGAACTTTATGGTTGATGGATGCCTGAGAATACTTCTTGAAGTGTTCCAAGAATATTAAAAATTCTTTTTCCTCCATCCACCCTGACTTATTTCCGGCACCTATACAACCAACGGGTCCATCGCGAACAAAATTAGGATTGTAGCGTATTCGCGGAAAGACGAACATGGCGGGAATGGCGTTTCCTAAAGCGTTAGCTGCAACGGTGACTGTCACAAGGGTACCTCGCTCTCCAGATGTAAGTGCCCCAACCTTAAACAAATAACATTCAATCTTATTGATTTAAATTTATTTACTTACCGTAAAAAAGTGTAAACCAATATATTTTTTCTTGTAGGTATTATTTGAAATTAAGGGAATTAAAAGGCTTAAATGGCTTAGAATGGTCCTTGGTGGCCCAGCTTCGCAATCCACTAGCGATGATCAGACCCTGGGGAGAGCTCGGTCACGTAAGCCTAATGAACTAGAAGTTCCTACCTTGGATGCTGTTGCACTTCCTGGATACAGTCCCGCTGCTGCCGTCTCCTCGTACTAAGGCTCGTAACGAGGGTTTGTAGGACCCTTACGTCTGTATCTGTACTCACTTAATACGTGTAGATAAAACACACAAATGGACACCCGTTCACTTTGAATTTTCACACAAGTCTACCATAGTGACTTCGAAACTTTTTACTCATTTAACCGCAGGTGCCTGGTCTTTCCCGTTTGCTAATGACTTGTCAAATTAGCATCATACCTTTTCCTACGTTCCTTATTAAATCGTCCGTTTTTAAGATATTTCGCGTTTGGTACCTGCTTTTACAAATTTGGTTGATCCTTTTTATTTAAGTGCCCTTTTATTTGTTCAGGTGTATATTATCTTTTGTTTGAAATTCCCAATTTACAATAATAAATTTATGAGTCCGTTGGTCATTTCTTCACCGGACATTAGGCGATTTTATTTTAGGTTCTTGCCGAAATACGTGTTATTGAGATATTAATTATGATATGTGAAAAAGGAGATGGCTATCATATTAACGATAACAACAGATCATAGAGGGGCGCTGTACCATATAAATCAAAATTATGTCGTCATGAAGACTAATTAGTCATGACAATCATAAAACTGACAATACTGGATAATGAATCGTCAACGGGGACAGTTGATACACGGGGTCAATTGATACGTATCAATTGTCCCCTTCAATATTGTATCAATCGTCCCCGGCGACACTTTTTTCCAAAAAAACAATTTATTCTGAACTACATAGCACATATCCAGACAAAATAATACACAAAAGAATCTCAAGACCCAAAGGTACATGATAGGTAAGGCAAAAGTGAACATCATTACATCCATCATGAAAAATAAGTTGATTGAAATGTTACGTAAAACTTACATTTGGGGTCGTGAAATTTTGTCGGCTCCCTGTAGGCGTTTGCACAATCCGACGTCGGCGACTAACTAGAGGTTATACGGGGCCCTATAGAGGTATAATCTGTTGGCACTCACACATTGATAGCTATCATAGAAACTGAGAAAACGGCTTTGTTTTAACTGTCCCCTGTATCATTTGTCCCCGGTCTACCCTACATAGCTGGAAGGTTATCCCGGACTCATCGAAACATACATCTCATTTAATAATAAGCATTTCCCAATCCAGTCTGGGAAAACCTTACAGCTATGTAAGTGGCTTTTATTATTTTTATTTCTTCATCAAAGGATCATTCTATAAACGATTTTTTTAAAAAGATTTTACAAAAAAAAACAATCAAATATTAACAATATTATACAATTTTATCTTATGTTTTGAACTCTTGTAAATATCATATAGCCTTAAGTATAAACTTCTCGACCAGAAACAACGATTTATGTCTTATTTTATGGGAACGAGCAAATGATGTATTTTATTTTTATTTTGTTTTAATAACTGGCTGATCCGAGCTCAGCAATCTTATATCGTCCTTATAAAGAGTGGATATATTCGAATATCAAAACAAATTTTCGATATGTCATTCCGTAGGTATTTAAGAGACGATTCATTGTGATTTTTGCATTGTTTTTGCTTTCATTTGTCTGTAATAAAGACATTTTATTTTGGTTTATTTTATATTATTCTATTTTTTTATTACAATAAAATAAGGATATAATATATAAATAATATAAAAATAATAATAATATTAATAATAATTTAATACGTAATTTTAATACGGAATCCTAAAAATCATAATGACGTTTTATCTACAAACTTACGGTTTCGTGTACAACTGTTGTTATCATTCCCAAAGTGAATACTCCGAATAATGCTCCTAATACAGCTCCGTTGACTGTAAATGCGGCTTGCATTAGTCCACCCAAACGATCAGCAAATAGGGCCAAAATGGTAAATAGCAAACCGAACACAAATGATACCCATTTAGTCACAACTGACTCTGGAAAATTTAGGCTCGGAAATCTGAAAAATTTAGATCATTTTAGTTCTTTATTTGTCGTTCCCAAACCGATTGAAAAATGAATCGAGCTTATTTTATAGAAGAATAATTCGTTTTTATTTTTTTTTTAGAAACTTAAATATTCTTATTATTACGAGTATATCATTATTATATTATAGCTTTTGTTTTTTTCAAAGGTTTAATTAAGGTAAATTGTTTTTTTTTTTTTTTGAAACTCAAATATATTTGGTTTATAGTCGAAATATATTTTTTTTTCAAACTCAAACACTTTTGTGCAGTCAAATTAGACCAAAAAAGGGCCGTGGATTCCCAAATAATAGTAAAATAAATTTGCGACAGTTTCTGAGTAGAACGTTAGACGCTATGGCCAAAAAAAACAACAACAAAATTGCACTTTTTTCGGTGTTTTGCTTATAAATTCTGAACGGTACCTTGTATATAAAAATCAATAAAGGAAAATTGTAGTACATAAAATTTTACGTCTATCGACATCCTTAAAGATTAAATTTCTTTCAGTGGTATGGCCACAAACGTCAGTCAAATATTGGCAATGTACTGGCAATAATTTGGAATTACCGTTTTTGAGCCACTGGGAAATGAGCGTAAAATACTTTTGGAGTGAAAATGGTAAAATTCGCCTATGTTTGACTTCCGATTATGGCCATACAGCTGAACTGAATTCAACGTCTAGTATATAACTCAATGGATGATTTTATGCTCTACAATTTATTTCCACAATATTTTTAGATAGGAAGTACCGTTTAAAATTTGTAAGTGAAAAGTGAAAAATCGAAAAAGTGCCAAAATTTCACGGTTGTTTGGCCATAGTTTCTAACGCTCCACTGATAAAGCGTCGCAAACTCATATTACTGATTTTAGGGATGCCCAAAGAAAATTAAACTTTGTCGGAATTAATTCAAACCAAAAGTTAATTTGACTTGCTCAAACGTCATTTTTTTACCGACTTCAAAAAAAAGGAGGTGTTTATCAATTCGGTTGTATTTTTTTATGTTTGTTTCCTCAGAACTCCGTCATTTATGAACCGAATTCTGTTTTTTATTTGAAAGGATATAATTCCAGATTGATCCCATTTTTATCAAAATCCTTTTCTGATCATGGGATCTATGAGGAATTGAGGGAACTCCTCAAATATTATCATATAAAGTTGAAAATTTACATGTTGATTCAGTTCCGATGACAATGCATTCCTTTATGGTAAGTATTGCCTGATTCTTTGCCCAGGGTTGGCTCCCGACGACGGGACTTCTCAACTGTCAACAGCCCAGACACGAAATATTGTATATGCATTTAATTACGACAGTCCGTTTTAAGTTTCACCATGACATGGCTGCTGCACTTATTTATAAAAAATGGAGTCGGTTTTATGTGTTAATATTTTGTCTTTTATAATAAATTTTATTTCAAGGAAACACATGCAGTAATTCGACAGTTACCAAAGTTTTCACCGTACAGAATCCGATTTTCACCTTACGATTTAGAATCCCCTCATATTAGTGCCGGTTGAGTAATACAACGCAGAAATGAAAAAGCCGACGAACTTGCTAAGATGGGAGCAAAGGGAACGTTATACGGCCCTGAACCTTGCTGTGGCGTACCAAAAAGCCTTTCAAACCTATAGCGATCAATAGAATATGTTTAGAACAATCCGTCAACCACTGGAACAACACGCCAGGTTTGAATCATTCCAAAGCGCTAATTAAGGCTTACGACCGTAAGACTGCCCGTGAGGCCTTATCGCTATATAGGAACAATCTACGCTTACTGGTGAGAGCGGCGCTCACGGGGCATTGTGGCCTGAACAAACAGCTCCGGGACACGAAAATGTGCAGGTTCTGCTAAGGGGCAGAGGAAACTCCCCTGCACCTCATATGAGGAGTGGCCCGCCGATGCGTAAAAGATACATACACTTAGAGGGTCATTACCTCCAACCTAAGTGTTGAACTTGTTGCGGTTCTTAAATGATACGAGGCTTAGCGCAGAACCATAGTAGGTGGCGAATATAATAGAATAGCAATGGTCGCAGTTACAAGGCTCATAAAGACATTAGAAAAGCCCCACAGAATTAATATAACATAACGCAGCAATCGATGCGTGTTTGCTGATGGGCTCCACTCAATTCATGCCGTGCCCACTTTTCGAATTTTTCACTTTCTTTCCCAATTTGACGCAAATAAATTAAGATTGTTCTGTCACTTACAAAGGCTGAATTGCCAAAGGCTGCTGCTATTAACCCCCGGAAATCCGGCGTATTTTCGTTTCATTGTACGGACTAATTCAAGTTTGGTGAGTGCCGCGCGCGTTGTTTCAACAACCCCCCCCCCCCCCCCCCTCCCGAAACTAAAATCTGAACTTCCACTATCGTTTTCAATTCTCCATTATCGACTTGCGTTACCGGCCGTCCACCGCGCTCGTTCTTTAACATTTGAACCAACACGCACCGTGCGTTTGTTAGTGGTGGCTAGCCCGAACACATCATTGATCCTTCGAGCTGTATCTGCAGCGCCGGTGCCACAGCGGAAATCATATTCCAAAATACCGCGATTTTATAACTTTTCAATACTTGTGGAAAGAACAATGTCAGAGTAGAATCAAATGACGCTGTTGGGCTTAAGTTTAATAATATAGAGAGTGGACTGTAAGGATGGTTGGTTATTTTAAATAATTATAATCATCATTGTGGAGAGGAGAAGTAATCAAAGTTAACGCACCTTTCTATTTTTCGCGCGATTCCTTGCTGTAATTTCACTTCGAATGTCTCCAAATCTTCAGCTGGCCAGCTCACGAACGCGAGATATATATATAATCACAGCACGATAAACGAGAACACTCAGAACAGGAGCACGTCTGTTTCGACCGGCGCGTAAATTATCACTGATTGGGAAGGTAGGAAATAAATATATATGACATATATATAATTTTAAATGGCCTAACCAGACGCGAAAACAAAGAATAACTAATTTCGAAACATAACTTCAATAGCTTTGATTTGAAATAAATTGGGATTTGGAATTATAAAATGACTAGTTATTTGAGTTCAAATTACCCACTATTGATAATTGGCAAAGAGACCTTAAGAGGCCGTGTACGAAATCGATGTGGGCCGTGATACCTCTATAATCAATGGTATAATATAACTATAGGTAGGTAGGATTTTCGGAGCCAAAGAGATAGGTCCACCCTTTGGAAGCGCTCAGCGGGGACTAGCTGACTTGAGGCGTGAATCGTTTCATAGGCGAGTATCATAACGCGAGAATTAGATTGTTTTAAAAGACTTTATTGCCAATTTTAATTATAGTTTTGATTTTTTTTTTGAGGAAATGGATTGATATTGAACTAAAGTTTATTTCTGTTGTTTTTATTTTATGAACGAGAGTTCTAAAAGGACAAAATCATAGGCAATTCTTCGCCTATTTTCTAAAAAAATTTACAAAGTTAAATATTTTTTTATCAACATATGAAAGTAGTAAAAAGTGATTCACTTATTATATAGAGTACTTTCACTTGAGGTAAAAAACAGACAAATCCTCATCTGCTCTGACAGCAGAGCAGCACTGGACGCTCTGGCTAAAGCCACCACAGAATCTTCTGTGGTCTGGGACTGCATGCAGGAGCTCAACAAATTGGGAAAATCCAACAAAATCACCCTAATATGGATACCGGGTCACCAAGGCATACCCGGAAACGAAGAGGCCGACAGACTGACAAAACTGGGCACACTCGAATGCCCAGTGGAGCCAGCTGTAGGGGTCCCCTTCGCTACAGGTAAGAAAATCATCAGGGACTGCTTGGAGCAGGAACATCGGGCTTCCTGGAAACAGAGTCAGGGATGTCGCCAGACAAAAGCCATGATAAAGCAACCACTACAGAAGAAAACCAAGGCCCTACTTGACATGAGCAAGAAGAACCTTAGAACCACTATCGGTCTCCTCACCGGACACACGACCCTTAGAGCTCATCTATTCAACCTTGGCTTGACTGAGAGCAAGGATTGCCGAATATGTGGCGAGGAACATGAATACAGCATACACATTGTTGGTCGCTGTCCAGGGCTCGCCGTCAAAAGACACAGTTTACTGGGACGAGCCTTTCTCGAACCCAGCGATCTGCCCAACTGAAGGTCAGTGACCTACTTGGACTGGTAAAAAGTACCGGGCTACTAGCTGACCACTGACCTAACCACACAGTGGGTAGTTACAAAAGACCTTGCAGATCTAGGTGACATCAAGGGCTGGAAACAAGCCCCCCACTCTATCTACTACTACTATTAAAGTACTTTCACAACAATACATTGTAATTTTTTCATACCGTTTAGATGTCAAAACGATTCGTAAATATGTATGTTATATTCAAAACCTCTTACAGGAAAAATTCTCAAACAGTCGCCGGTTTAAGGTCAATTAATCAAAATTCTATAATAATTTTCAAAAAAGTAGCTTTTTGTGTTGTGCAATAAAACTAATAGATATACAGTATTTTAACCTTAAATTCACGTCTGCAAAATTACGTAAATTCACGAAATGCGCAAAATTTCGTGTACGGCCTCTTAAACATGTGATATTTGGCTATTCCTCCAAGTTGAAAATGCCGCTAAAAGGATCGAATTTACATCAAGGAAAGACATAATGTGCAATGCGACGGCCTAGTTATATACTATTGCAGAAAATAGGTTCCGTAATTGTTTTCCACCATAAGGCAACCGCTAGGAGTAGTGTGTTACCTAGGGGACTATTTTGTATGAATAAGTGTATTTTTGCCGATCACAGGTTGTATACTGAATTAACATGGTTGCATTACCCTATATAAAAATGTCACCTCTTTTCTACGTATGGCATGAAATCTCTCAAAGTTATAGCAGCCATAGAATTGCACGTTCCAGAGAGCGTTGATAATGTAGCACTAAATACACCGGCAACGAACAGGCCCAACATTCCTGGGATATCTGCAAATAGGCACAATAATATTAACGTCAATTTTAGTAGTAACTATATGATGAGGAAGCTCTCTCCCCCGCTGATGACTACTTATTTTTTTTTTGTTTTTTTGTTTGTTTTTGCTCTTTATTGTGAAATTTTACAATAGCAGTAGGATATATATATATATATATATATATATATATATATATATATATATATATATATATATATATATATATATATATATATATATATATATATATATATATATATATATATATATATATATATATATATATATATATATATATATATATATATATATATATATATATATATATATATATATATAATGTAATAATACTTTTGGGCTTCAACCTTGTGGTCGTCCACGTTGTAAAACTTGTCCTCTGTTAGATCTAAGTCCTTTTTTTACCAGTCCAAATACTACTAATAGTTACAGGGTTCCCTTTCATTGCAGTTGTATTTCAAAAAATATAGTATATCAACTTCTGTGCAGGACTTGTGATGCCTTTTATATCGGTGAAACAACAACACCACTTAATATTAGACTAAATAATCATAGGGCTAGTGTAGGAAATGAAAGCCAACTCCCAATATCTTTGCATGCCAGGGCGCATAATTTATCTTTTGATCAATGTTTTAAAGTTAAAATAATAAAATGCCTTGGGGATAATGCAAAAGAAAGGGACGTGAAATCTTGGGAATTGGCTTATATTTATATTTTAGGCGCTTGCAAAGGTTCCGGTCTCAACAGGCAAAATTAATAAGGTTTATCATATTATCATAATCATCAAATGCTTTTTCTTTTAATTTATAATCATTCATTTTAAAATAACGTTTTGCACGGTTGGTTATGGTACCTTAACTAAATCGTGTAAAATATTATTAATCCATTTCTTTTTGTTCGATTCCTTGAATTTAAATTTTCAACGAATTGTTCGATTTCAGAAATGTCATATATCTTGACGACGGCTGAGCCGAAATATTGATATACATTTTATAAAAATCATTAATATTTAAGAAACACTAATCGCCTATTATTTTCCAGCATTCATTCTCGTCTTTCGCATTGTTGTGTCGCCGCTGTAGGATAAAGTAGAAAGGTTCGAATACCACAGTAGGAAACCGCAAATACTGAGAGAAGAGAAAACGAAAAAGGCGTGGAGTCACTCCTGGTCACCACAGACCAGATAAGTGCCCTTTCATTATTTTATCATTTCATTTATTTAGTGATAAACATAATTTCAATTTGAAAAAATAATAATTTACACATTTACAATCAAATATTAAAATATTACCTAATTTTAATTATGTTGCAATCACATCCATTATGTACACTCATTGGTTAAACCAAATAAATTACCATTCACTTAAGACAGCTAAATTCACGGGACACGTTGAATTTCTTTCTAAATGTTTAGAAAACAACATTTGCCCTAAAGGGTTATTACCAAAATTTCCTTTCGCAGCAATTAGTACAGAAATTCAATATGATTTCACCGCAATCCGTTTAAGGTATTCAATGGAAATTACGTCTGTTTTGCGAAATGAATATCAAATTTTAGTTGATAAACATTTAAACTCACTGTGTTTTTATGTTAACATGATAACAACACATTCTCCTTTCTTATTTCAAGAAGCTCATAAAATAGTTAACAATTCTGTAACAGATTTACGAAATATTAGATTAAAACACGATAAAAAGTTCCTTAATTTACTAAAGAACTTTCAGAAAATTTGCATTATCCCAAGTAACAATACACGAAACATTTTGAATCCAGTTTCCATTTCAAATTACAGTCATTCCAATGTTAACAAAACAAGGAATTCAAATTCACTTCGAAATGTTATCCCAGCAGTTCACCAAGGTACTCTTTCCTCTCCGATGCACACCCTATCAGTAAACCAAATTACTAACAATATATTTCCATTAGTATCAGATTCCGTACCAATACGTGCCACATTAGTAAACCAAATTAATAACAGTATAACACCATCAGTATCATATTCTAATAATATACGAGGTCCATCTCCTAGAGAAAAAAATGCTGTAAAAAACTTGTCATCCAAAGTAATTAACCACAATGAATATTTAGTATTAGCTAAAGGTCTAAATTTCACACCGACTCAAAATGTGAACCATTTTAGTTTTGGTAATGATGTTGTTAAATTTTGTCGTAATTTAAGATGGCGCGAATTTTGGCATTCAAATCAAAAGAATAACAATAATAATATTAAATTACACAATGCACTAGCTAAATTTCGTCCACACTCCAATAAAGAACCCCCTCCATTACCAAAAAATCATCCGGTAGAAAATTTTATTACTATTTTATTAAACAAAGTAACACAGCCATCTTTTCTAAATAGCCTCAAGCCAACATCAAACTTGTCAGTAGATGAACGTGCAGCTCTTGAGAGTCTTAGCAAGGATACCAGCATCGTCATTTTGCCGGCTGATAAAGGTTCCACTACTGTCATATTTAACAAAACTGACTATGTTACTGAAGGCTTGAGACAACTTAGAGATGAAACTTTCTATAAAAAACTATCTAGAGATCCAAACAAAAATTTTGCAGTGAAAATAAAAAAATATATTGAACAAAATAAATCAAATGAAAAATTATCAGACGAAGATGTTAAAACTTTAATTCCTGATCCTATCAGAACTCCAAATTTTTACCTATTACCTAAAATTCACAAGCCTAATAATCCTGGACGACCAATAGTCGCAAGCTTTAACTCTCCGACAGAAAGAATTTCGGCTTTTGTAGATTATTTTTTACAACCTTTTGTGAAAAATCTAAATTCTCATATCAAAGACAGCTATCATTTTATTGATATTTTAAAGAATACTGTAATTCCAAAGTCAGACGACCTATTATTTGTTACTATTGACGCCATATCCCTGTTTGACGCCATATCCCTGTATACCAATATTCCTCATAATTTAGGATTGGAAGCCATTTCTTATTTTCTTGATGAGAGACCTCATCCTCAAATACCTTCTACGGATTTTCTTTGCAAATTAGCCGAGTTTGTCTTAACGTGTAATGCTTTCTCCTTTGAAGATGAATTTTATCTTCAAATTAAAGGGACTGCTATGGGCACGCGAATGGCCCCTTCGTATGCCAACCTTTTCATGGGATTATTCGAGCAAAATTTTCTTCAAACGCAAAATTTAAAACCCATATTATGGTATAGATTTATTGACGACATAGTAATGATTTGGCCACACGGACAAACTACTCTAACAACCTTTCTTGACGACCTAAATAATTTTGGCCCTTTGAATTTCACTCATACCATTTCTAAATCACAAATTACTTTCTTAGATGTTGATTTAACAATTTCCGAAGGTAAAATTAAAACCGCGATTCATATAAAACCTACAAATAAAGAACAGTATTTACACTTTGATAGCTGTCATCCATTTCACACCAAGAGATCCATTCCCTACTCAATGTCCATTCGCGGACACCGTTTAGTTAACAACAAAGAAAATTTAGATAAATATCTCAATAATCTAAAGCAATCTCTTCTTGAAAGAAAATACCCTGCTCCTCTATTGGATAAACATATTCTAAACTCTGAAGTAAAATATATACCAAAACCTAAAATTTCTTCAAATAAAAATAATAATAATAATAAAATCTTTCTTAGCACCACTTATTTTCCTGGTGCTGAGAAACTGCGAGATATATTATCTGATTTATTCCCCATCATTTCTAATGATGCATCCACTAAGGATCTCTTAGATTCACCGCCAATTTTATCTTTCCGCAGACCACCTAATATTAGATCAATATTAAACAAAACAAAAAATAATCAAAATTTCTCTATTGGTAATAATACTTTTGGGCTTCAACCTTGTGGTCGTCCACGTTGTAAAACTTGTCCTCTGTTAGATCTAAGTCCTTTTTTTACCAGTCCAAATACTACTAATAGTTACAGGGTTCCCTTTCATTGCAGTTGTATTTCAAAAAATATAGTATATCAACTTCTGTGCAGGACTTGTGATGCCTTTTATATCGGTGAAACAACAACACCACTTAATATTAGACTAAATAATCATAGGGCTAGTGTAGGAAATGAAAGCCAACTCCCAATATCTTTGCATGCCAGGGCGCATAATTTATCTTTTGATCAATGTTTTAAAGTTAAAATAATAAAATGCCTTGGGGATAATGCAAAAGAAAGGGACGTGAAATCTTGGGAATTGGCTTATATTTATATTTTAGGCGCTTGCAAAGGTTCCGGTCTCAACAGGCAAAATTAATAAGGTTTATCATATTATCATAATCATCAAATGCTTTTTCTTTTAATTTATAATCATTCATTTTAAAATAACGTTTTGCACGGTTGGTTATGGTACCTTAACTAAATCGTGTAAAATATTATTAATCCATTTCTTTTTGTTCGATTCCTTGAATTTAAATTTTCAACGAATTGTTCGATTTCAGAAATGTCATATATCTTGACGACGGCTGAGCCGAAATATTGATATACATTTTATAAAAATCATTAATATTTAAGAAACACTAATCGCCTATTATTTTCCAGCATTCATTCTCGTCTTTCGCATTGTTGTGTCGCCGCTGTAGGATAAAGTAGAAAGGTTCGAATACCACAGTAGGAAACCGCAAATACTGAGAGAAGAGAAAACGAAAAAGGCGTGGAGTCACTCCTGGTCACCACAGACCAGATAAGTGCCCTTTCATTATTTTATCATTTCATTTATTTAGTGATAAACATAATTTCAATTTGAAAAAATAATAATTTACACATTTACAATCAAATATTAAAATATTACCTAATTTTAATTATGTTGCAATCACATCCATTATGTACACTCATTGGTTAAACCAAATAAATTACCATTCACTTAAGACAGCTAAATTCACGGGACACGTTGAATTTCTTTCTAAATGTTTAGAAAACAACATTTGCCCTAAAGGGTTATTACCAAAATTTCCTTTCGCAGCAATTAGTACAGAAATTCAATATGATTTCACCGCAATCCGTTTAAGGTATTCAATGGAAATTACGTCTGTTTTGCGAAATGAATATCAAATTTTAGTTGATAAACATTTAAACTCACTGTGTTTTTATGTTAACATGATAACAACACATTCTCCTTTCTTATTTCAAGAAGCTCATAAAATAGTTAACAATTCTGTAACAGATTTACGAAATATTAGATTAAAACACGATAAAAAGTTCCTTAATTTACTAAAGAACTTTCAGAAAATTTGCATTATCCCAAGTAACAATACACGAAACATTTTGAATCCAGTTTCCATTTCAAATTACAGTCATTCCAATGTTAACAAAACAAGGAATTCAAATTCACTTCGAAATGTTATCCCAGCAGTTCACCAAGGTACTCTTTCCTCTCCGATGCACACCCTATCAGTAAACCAAATTACTAACAATATATTTCCATTAGTATCAGATTCCGTACCAATACGTGCCACATTAGTAAACCAAATTAATAACAGTATAACACCATCAGTATCATATTCTAATAATATACGAGGTCCATCTCCTAGAGAAAAAAATGCTGTAAAAAACTTGTCATCCAAAGTAATTAACCACAATGAATATTTAATATTAGCTAAAGGTCTAAATTTCACACCGACTCAAAATGTGAACCATTTTAGTTTTGGTAATGATGTTGTTAAATTTTGTCGTAATTTAAGATGGCGCGAATTTTGGCATTCAAATCAAAAGAATAACAATAATAATATTAAATTACACAATGCACTAGCTAAATTTCGTCCACACTCCAATAAAGAACCCCCTCCATTACCAAAAAATCATCCGGTAGAAAATTTTATTACTATTTTATTAAACAAAGTAACACAGCCATCTTTTCTAAATAGCCTCAAGCCAACATCAAACTTGTCAGTAGATGAACGTGCAGCTCTTGAGAGTCTTAGCAAGGATACCAGCATCGTCATTTTGCCGGCTGATAAAGGTTCCACTACTGTCATATTTAACAAAACTGACTATGTTACTGAAGGCTTGAGACAACTTAGAGATGAAACTTTCTATAAAAAACTATCTAGAGATCCAAACAAAAATTTTGCAGTGAAAATAAAAAAATATATTGAACAAAATAAATCAAATGAAAAATTATCAGACGAAGATGTTAAAACTTTAATTCCTGATCCTATCAGAACTCCAAATTTTTACCTATTACCTAAAATTCACAAGCCTAATAATCCTGGACGACCAATAGTCGCAAGCTTTAACTCTCCGACAGAAAGAATTTCGGCTTTTGTAGATTATTTTTTACAACCTTTTGTGAAAAATCTAAATTCTCATATCAAAGACAGCTATCATTTTATTGATATTTTAAAGAATACTGTAATTCCAAAGTCAGACGACCTATTATTTGTTACTATTGACGCCATATCCCTGTATACCAATATTCCTCATAATTTAGGATTGGAAGCCATTTCTTATTTTCTTGATGAGAGACCTCATCCTCAAATACCTTCTACGGATTTTCTTTGCAAATTAGCCGAGTTTGTCTTAACGTGTAATGCTTTCTCCTTTGAAGATGAATTTTATCTTCAAATTAAAGGGACTGCTATGGGCACGCGAATGGCCCCTTCGTATGCCAACCTTTTCATGGGATTATTCGAGCAAAATTTTCTTCAAACGCAAAATTTAAAACCCATATTATGGTATAGATTTATTGACGACATAGTAATGATTTGGCCACACGGACAAACTACTCTAACAACCTTTCTTGACGACCTAAATAATTTTGGCCCTTTGAATTTCACTCATACCATTTCTAAATCACAAATTACTTTCTTAGATGTTGATTTAACAATTTCCGAAGGTAAAATTAAAACCGCGATTCATATAAAACCTACAAATAAAGAACAGTATTTACACTTTGATAGCTGTCATCCATTTCACACCAAGAGATCCATTCCCTACTCAATATCCATTCGCGGACACCGTTTAGTTAACAACAAAGAAAATTTAGATAAATATCTCAATAATCTAAAGCAATCTCTTCTTGAAAGAAAATACCCTGCTCCTCTATTGGATAAACATATTCTAAACTCTGAAGTAAAATATATACCAAAACCTAAAATTTCTTCAAATAAAAATAATAATAATAATAAAATCTTTCTTAGCACCACTTATTTTCCTGGTGCTGAGAAACTGCGAGATATATTATCTGATTTATTCCCCATCATTTCTAATGATGCATCCACTAAGGATCTCTTAGATTCACCGCCAATTTTATCTTTCCGCAGACCACCTAATATTAGATCAATATTAAACAAAACAAAAAATAATCAAAATTTCTCTATTGGTAATAATACTTTTGGGCTTCAACCTTGTGGTCGTCCACGTTGTAAAACTTGTCCTCTGTTAGATCTAAGTCCTTTTTTTACCAGTCCAAATACTACTAATAGTTACAGGGTTCCCTTTCATTGCAGTTGTATTTCAAAAAATATAGTATATCAACTTCTGTGCAGGACTTGTGATGCCTTTTATATCGGTGAAACAACAACACCACTTAATATTAGACTAAATAATCATAGGGCTAGTGTAGGAAATGAAAGCCAACTCCCAATATCTTTGCATGCCAGGGCGCATAATTTATCTTTTGATCAATGTTTTAAAGTTAAAATAATAAAATGCCTTGGGGATAATGCAAAAGAAAGGGACGTGAAATCTTGGGAATTGGCTTATATTTATATTTTAGGCGCTTGCAAAGGTTCCGGTCTCAACAGGCAAAATTAATAAGGTTTATCATATTATCATAATCATCAAATGCTTTTTCTTTTAATTTATAATCATTCATTTTAAAATAACGTTTTGCACGGTTGGTTATGGTACCTTAACTAAATCGTGTAAAATATTATTAATCCATTTCTTTTTGTTCGATTCCTTGAATTTAAATTTTCAACGAATTGTTCGATTTCAGAAATGTCATATATCTTGACGACGGCTGAGCCGAAATATTGATATACATTTTATAAAAATCATTAATATTTAAGAAACACTAATCGCCTATTATTTTCCAGCATTCATTCTCGTCTTTCGCATTGTTGTGTCGCCGCTGTAGGATAAAGTAGAAAGGTTCGAATACCACAGTAGGAAACCGCAAATACTGAGAGAAGAGAAAACGAAAAAGGCGTGGAGTCACTCCTGGTCACCACAGACCAGATAAGTGCCCTTTCATTATTTTATCATTTCATTTATTTAGTGATAAACATAATTTCAATTTGAAAAAATATATATATATATATATATATATATATATATATATATATATATATATATATATATATATATATATATATATATATATATATATATATATATATATATATCTATATATATATATATATATATATATATATATATATATATATATATATATATATATATATATATATATATATATATATATATATATATATATATATATATATATATATATATATATATATATCTATATCCTACTGCTATTATAAACGCGAAAGTTTGTAAGAATGTATGTATGGATGTTTGCTACTCTTTCACGCAAAAACTACTGAATGGATTTTGATAAAACTTTACAATAATATAGCTGACACATCAGGATAATACATAGGCTATAATTTATAAAGATTTTCTATCATCATTATCACAATTTTCCATCACCACGTGGGCGCAGCTAGTATATATATATATATATATATATATATATATATATATATATATATATATATATATATATATATATATATATATATATATATATATATATATATATATATATATATATATATATATATATTCTTTTTAGAATTGATCAATAAGATGATTATAAAGTAAATAATTATAAAAGCCACTTACATCGTGACGAAGGATTCCCTTGATCGGATTCGGGAATGCTTTAGGTGTTAACGAGAATGATGAATGCCTCTCACTTGCGGAAAGAGGAGTAGGTTTAAGTTGGGCCCATTTTTCAACTAGTAAACGCTCACCCTTTTATATATATATATATATATATATATATATATCATCCTATATTTAAATTATTTTCAATAATATATAAAATTAGATTCATGAAAAGTTACTTATCTGGGGTCCTGGTGGACCAGAAACATTTTAACGATAGTAATGTCCTCTTTAAATACTTAGGGCAGCAGCACCTGTTTCCGCAATTGATAACTTATGATGTTCTTAGTTATTGCAGCCGAATTACTGTATGCCCTTGGATGTAATAAGTATAGGAGGATGGTTTCTGTAACAGAAATGGATGTTAGTAATTTATTTTAGAAGAAATTATATGACTGAGAATATTTCGACACTAGTCGTATTCATCTCTATGACATTTCTCTTCTTAGAAATGTCATAGAGATGAATACGACTAGATGATACTAAAGGTTTGTGAAGAGTCTCCATACATCATTTATAATAGTCGTATTAGATATGCACTTAACCCGGCGAGGATGTGGTACTAAAAGGCACGTTAAGGATGTGGAAGGTCGGGAAGACCCTGTATCTCATTTTTTAAGTATTTTTTTGTATATAATAAAAAACTACGGGAATTAAACTTATGAATACGTCACTAAATAAATATTTTTTAATAAAAAAAATACTATAATGCGTAGACAACTTTATTATTTTGAACATACAAAAAGTCTAAAAAATAATCAGCTTATGCAGGACTATCCGTTACATATTTTTAAAAAATCAACAAAAACAAGCTATTTCATAAAAGTAATATTTTTTAAGGCACTGTATAAGAGATCAATCATTTTTTTGACAAAATTACATTTTCAGTCTTTTAACATATCAATCGTAGCATACGGTTGACAGAATGGAACAATGTGTTATTCACAAATGTACGAATGATACCTTTCCTATTCATCATTAACATTGTAACTGCAGCGCCAGTATGTAACTGCCAGGTTCCAATATGTGACCGCTGGGTTGGACCTGGTTATACCTAGTCATGGAATAACCACGAACAGAAATCAAGTGCGGGAAGTATAATTTAATGCCGAAGCAAATAAACATCAAAACTAAATTTCAGAAAAATTGGACGCCACAGTTTTTTAAAGGTTAAAGCTGAAACTAAAAAAACCAGCACTCGATACACAAAAAATTAAGCACAAGATTTAACAGGGTGGGTAAGTCTCACAGGTTTGTCACTGGTTTTGCCAGGAGGTAGCAATTCTTTCTTCAGCTGAAAAAAAAAGGAAATGAGAACACGTTGCTTCTTTTCAGCGTTCTTTATTCCGTTTCTCCACGGGCACAGCAAAAACGAAGAAGGTGCAAGGCACACGATGCATCAATATGTTCACAGCACAGCAGTATATAGAGGTCTTCCAAAAATTGACAGTAGGTAGGTCCGGAATTTGAACACTCCGATCTCAAAAAAAAAGCTCCAAGAAGCAGGCCGCCTCGCTACGGCAGTTGCTCTTTACAGGTGGATTAAAGATAATTCGTATAAAAATAGAGGTGCTCGCCCGCCCGTCTGAAGCCAAGGAAAAAACCCGGTTAGAAAGTCGATACGCCGACATGTGCTAACCGCAAAAAAAATTGACAATAATCGCTTACCAGAAAAAGAACTACATGAATTTAAAAACTGCGCCGCGCTATACTCGTCGGAAGCGACGCCGATCCTCAGCCCCTCTTACGCCTACGCTTCCAAACTCCAAAATCACACCAGAATGCCATTTTTAAAAGGCGCCCCCGAAAGACACGAGTGATGTGACCTTTTGACGTTTCCGCCTGAACCAACGAGAATAGAGACGTCATTACCGTAACCGTAGCGTTCGACACCTTCTTAAACGTCAGAAAACGGTTTTTTTTACGACTTTTACAGTCGACTTTTAAGTCAAGTTTCTGACTTAATTACGACGTTACGAAAATGAAGCAGAAAACTTCGGAAAAATAGTAGAGACGCCAGAAAACGTGCGCAAATGACACCGAAACATGTAATTACATGAAACTGCACACGGAAAAGCATGAATCGCGAAAGAAATGTCACGAAAAAAGCAGTTTTTGTTACAGCCCCCCTTCCAAAAAGAAATCGGAAGAGCCAACGAACGATTTCAAATGAATCGTCCCGATTCTAGCTCCACTCTCATGGGCTAACAAAAACGCCACAACGTCTATAACAGTGTATAAGACAGGAAAAAAAAAATACTCTTCTAAACCAAATGACCAAGCTACCTTCAATAAGGGTAAACAAGTCTACAAAAACATACAAATAAATAAACAAAATCTTCCCGTTAACTAAAGTGGAAAACCTGGTAGGTAAGTTCTGCAGAGGTCAACTGCCATTCGAAACTCTCCACTTTCCCGTAGAGAACACAAAACTACTTCAACAACAAAAGTACTACTTACCATGGAAGCACAAAGCCCATGTAAAAGAAAAAACAACAAAACCTGGTGTCCTAAGCAACCGTAATAAACCACCACTCCTACTGAAGGAACACCAACAACGTCCAATAATCAAACCAAATACTGGCTGTGGACAAAAGAAACCGATGACTATATTGTTAGACCACGACAGAACTAATACCTCCTCCGGTATTTGAAAAATGTCTAATACTACCTTTCATACCATCACCTTGCATACTTCCCTCTCATGACATAAATTCAATCTACAGTGTTGCTAGACAGGTTTACTAGCAAGACTGATCTCAAACGAAATGATTTCAGTGATAGTAACCACTCGGTACTACACCTTTGTAAGGAACACATTTTTAAAGTCGATCTAGTCGAACTCATAAAGACAACTTTCCGAAGAATGTTAACGAGAGACATACAAATTACACAAATTACTTAGACCCTTTAGGATTTCATTTGAAATCCTTAATATGCCAAGAGCCAATATTCTTTCCCTGAGCATTAACCAACTCGTATACCAGAGCCGACAGTTTCTTGACTATCCGACATTTCTCATAACGTGGGGCAAACTTTGAAATAAAATAATTCCCCGCATTGCTCAAGAAGTACGTTTTCTTGTAAACCGTATCGCCCACCTCAAACTCCGCAGGACGGTGTTTACGGTCATAATACGTTTTATTGTGAGCATGCGCATTATCAAGTTTCTTCATCACGGTATGAAAAACGCCGGAAAGTTCGCTCAGATCTTGAGCGTAGGACAAACGACTGCCAAAAAGGACCTCAGCTTGGGACTCAGGAGATTGAGTATAAAACGAACCGTCTAAGATAGGTTCTCGACCATGAACCAAGAAGAAAGGACTGAAACCCTTAGCCTCCGAAACGGCCGAATTGATCGCCATCTGAATGGAAGAAAGGTGGAGGTCCCAAGAGCGATGGTCGTTTTTTACAGACAACGCCAACGCCGTGACAACTCCTCGATTCTGCCTCTCAGTTGGATTGACCTGAGGGCAATACTTCGGATTTAGGTAAACCTTAGGTATCCGATACTTGGACATTAGTTCGGTAAACTCCTTTCCAATAAATTGTTTTCCGTTGTCGGAAATAACATACTGAGGGACACCAAAACGCAGGAAGACTTCATGCTCCAAGATACGACTCACGATTTTGCTAGTAGCCCTCTTTAAAGGGAAAAGCAAACAGTATTTACTGAAACAACAAGTAACTACTAGTATGTGAATATTCCGATCTCTCGTCATCGGATAGGGACCCAACAAATCGACGGAGACCATCTGGAAATGGAAAGAACAAGACTTTGGATTGCCTAACTGACCCAAAGGAGAAATATTTGGGTGTTTATACTGTTGGCAAGTTTCACATTGGGAAATGAATTTGACCACATCTCCGTGCAAATTCGGCCAAAAATAGCGCATTGCTAGGCGACGATGAGTTTTAAAACCCCCAAAATGCATAGACAGATCGGACGCATGGTTATCGTGTATAAGCTTCTCTCGGAGAGGTAAGGGTACCACTAACTTCCAGTCATAAGCGCTGGTGAGCTGGTACTTTCCCTTCGTGTAGCGATACAACTCTGCATCCTTAATCTGGTAATTAGGGTAAGCGGCAGGGTTATGAGATACCGCTTGGAACAAATCGTTGTACCAAGGATCGGCGACCACAGAAACAGATGAAACGGGCAGCAAACGCGATAACGCATCAGGAACCACATTTTCGACGCCTTTCTTATGGACGATCTCAAAGTCAAAGGCGGACAGCCGAATACCCCATCTGGCCAAACGACCAGTTGGGTTTTTCAGACTCAAAAACCACAGAAGACTGGTATGATCCGTGAAGATTTTGACTTTGGGGCCGCCCTCTAAGTAGCCGCGAAAATGCTCGATTGCATGAATCACGCTTAGGTTCTCCCGTTCGGTAGCAGAGTATCGCGTTTCAGCGGGTAAGAGAGTCCTACTCGTGAAAGCGATGGGATGTTCTACGCCATCCACTGTCTGGGTAAGTACGCCGCCTAAACCGTACAACGATGCGTCGCAGTGTAACGCAAATGGCTTTGTATAGTCCGGACAAGCTAGTATCGGACTAGAAATTAGAGCTGATTTCAATTTTTGAAATGCCTCTTCCGCTTCTGGTGACCACGAAAATGCGGGAGCACCTTTGCGGGTACTGGTCAAACGTGACAGAGGAGCAGCAATACAGGAGAAATTTCGGATAAACCGACGATACCAACCGGCCATCCCAAGGAAAGTTTTAACCAACTTAGGCGAACTAGGAGTCGGAAAGTCTAATATACATTGTACTTTTTCGGGATCGGTATGTAGACCATGAGAGTCTACTACATACCCTAGGTACTTAAGTTCTCGACGAAAAAATTGACACTTTTTGAAATTAATCGTTAGGTTCGCATAAACGAGACGATCTAACACTCGGTTTAACAATGAAATATGCTCTTCGAAAGTTGAAGAGACAATAACGATATCATCTAGGTAACAAAATACTTTGTTATCGAACGACGGGTCGAACAACTGATCGGCGAGCCGTTGCATGCAGGCAGGCGAATTGCGCATGCCGAACGGACAGACTTGCATAGCAAAGAAACCACGTCCAGGAACCGTAAAACTGCACTTTTCCTGAGAGGCAGGATCTAAGGGGATTTGCCAAAAGGCGGCCGACAAGTCGATGGAAGACAAGTAGTTAGCGTCTCGTAAACTGTCCAGGATGGTAGTAATTCTCGGAAGAGGGTACGCATCCGGCTTCGTTATCGAGTTGAGCTTCCTACTATCCAGACAAAATCTTAAAGTCCCATCGGACTTCGGAACAAAAATTGTTGGGTTATTCCAACCCCCTTTGCTAGGTTTAATAACTCCTAACTCTAGCATACGATCAACTTCCTCATTTAACAATGCTAAACAAGCGGGAGACATGGGATAATACCGCTGTTTCACCGGTGGATGATTACCCGTGTCGATTACCTGGGATATTAAATTAGTTCGACCAAGACCCTTAACGTCTGTCGAAACTTTTTGAAAACCATCAATCATTTTGTTTGCTAAGGACTGCTGATTCTCAGTCAGAGAAGCGAAAGGATGCAAAACCCTCACTTCGCTGACTGAATGCCAACTAACATGACTATCCTCAAACCTAACGAACTTCACAATTTCCGGAGCCAAATCAAATTGTCGGACAAAGTCCATGCCTAATATAAGAGAAGTGCCAATATCCGGAGCCACAACCGCTCGGATCACTTGACAACGATTATTAAATTTGAAAGGCAAAGACATATAACCGATCGTCCTAACCGTACTAGAATTTGCGGTGCTTAAAGTCCAAGACGAAGTCTTGTGCAGGGTATACCCGATCTCAATTAAATATCGATGTGAGTCGGCGCCCAAAATTGTGACGCTCGAACCAGTGTCAAGCAAGCCACAAACCGCAATATCACCCAACGCAACATCTAAAAATGGACGACGGTTGTCTTTTTCCTTTTCGAACAAGGCAGAGACAGAGTGAACAAACGCATTCACTCTGTCTCGGTTCTCGAGTTTTTTGAATCGGCCGAAGTAGAATTGGGAGAATTATTTCCTTTTGAACAATCCGGACAAGTTGTCACGGTAAAATTAAATTTACCGCAACGGTAACAGTACTTGGAGTGCCCGTGATGTGAACCCCTCTGATGACCACTATACGCTCCTCGAGGACCACCCGCATTATTCGGTTTGCCTCGGGAGTAACCACCTCGGTGTAAACCACCCCGATTGCTTGAACCTCTATGGGATTCTTGAGTACGATTGGAAAGGGAATCGACAGCGGACACTGTGCACTGATGAAGACGTTCCTCAAGAGGAACGTCCGTACTATTATTACCGGTACCAGAACAATCGACAGAGTGAACTGCTCTAGACGCAGAAGGCTTGGCTTTTGAAAGTGCCTGCAGGTTAGCATTGTACTCATTTATAGCCACATGCGTGAGTTCCTGCTGTTTCCCCACATGAAGCAGTTCTTGTATGGAATGAACAGGGATGTACGCGAAACATTGTTGCAGGTAAGGTTTTAAATTGGGTAATAGGATTGTCAGCTGCTCCGCCTCCGGCAGGGGCCTGGATAATTTATTAAAATAACCCAATACTTCAGTAACAAAAAGATGAAGAGGTTCATCCGGTCTTTGAATCCGCGCGCGAGCCCGTTTCAACATATCGCGGTCGAAGGTTTGACTGCCAAAATTTTGGCGCAGTGCTTTGGCCAACTGTGGCCAATTGTCAATCCTGGAAGCAACCGTCCTATACCAAGCGAGCGCGTGATGCTGAAACAACTCGCACGCCGATTTCAGCAACCGTGCATCAGAAATATTTCGAGCCAAACGATTTTCCTCAAGGCGTTCCAGGAATTCTACGACGCATGACTTTCCATCAAACACAAACCCTAAACTCAAAGGCCTTAACACCTGTTCATTAGTAAAATCATACGGCCTGCTGACAGCGACCGGATTCCTAACAAAAACCTCGGGTTCGGAAACCGAATTACCCGCATTAGGTACACTCGAAACATTTGGAACGGCTAACGGAACAAAAAGATTATTTGATGAAACCGATGTCACCCCTAAAGGATGTACCGGCACAGGCACCTCTACCTGTACAGAAGTAGACGGCAGTAAATTTGGACTAGGAGCTCTCACAATATCTGAACACTCCTCCAGCACCTTCACGATCTCTAAAATCTCCGCCTGAAGACGTTCAAACGAAGCTGTCGGTACAACCCCAGACGTTATACGCGATACTCTATAAAAAAGATGCGTTGTTTTTGTACAAACGCGTTTAAACAAAGGTCGAGTATTGTTCTCTACCAAATCCTCGATAAATTCTTTGAGACACAAGAGTCGAATGGAACATTCGTTAAACTCTTGCTCGGGATCCAGATCCGTCGACGTGATTGAATCTGCAGGAAACTGTTTAAGCAGCGAACTAAACTGTCGGCGCATCGACTCCACAAGCGTCGGGGTAACCTCCCGAATTTTGAATTCGTAATCCAATTCTTTTTTAACCAAATGTGAGGCAGAATAATACACAAGCACGGGGGAAGCCATCTCAACTACTTGCGTATTAAAAATATAAACAAGCTGAAAATTTAAAAGTTTAAAAAAAAAAAATTTTTTTTAAAAAAAAACAAAAAAAAATAATTGACAAAAAAAAATTATTTCAAAAAAAAAAAATTTTTTTTATTTATGGTAAAAAAAATCAAATATAAAAAATTGTTCTTCTCAAAAAAAAACAAAAAAAAACAAAATATTTTTTTTAATAAAAAAATAAATTTAGAAAATAAATAACTAGAACGAACTGACCTCAACGATTGCTGACGAGCACCTCTATTCACCTGACACCTTTAACCAATGGAGCGGAGTATTCAATCTTCGGACCTGAAATTTACAAAAAAACAATTTAATAAACAGTCTATAACAATCTTCAAACACGGCAAGCCTCTATCTTGCTGACGAAGCTATTTCCCGACAACCGTATCGGATTACAAATTAAAAACAAAAAATTACAAAGAAAACCGCTATACTGTACCTCGAGCTACTGTACAATGATACTAGATATTATGTACAATATCTTTAAAAAACTATGTGAAAAAAAAACCGGCAAGTCTGTATACAATAGAACTTCTTCGCGGTAACCGCTTAAAAAATTAAATTCAAGTTACAAGAAATGTTACAGGTTAAACATTAAAGAAAACGTTTAAGTAAACGCAGACGTGTCTCAAAAACTAAAGAAAGAATTACTACTTAGGCTAAAACCAGTTCTAAGGTTCCACGCTGAGCGACAGTATGTAACTGCAGCGCCAGTATGTAACTGCCAGGTTCCAATATGTGACCGCTGGGTTGGACCTGGTTATACCTAGTCATGGAATAACCACGAACAGAAATCAAGTGCGGGAAGTATAATTTAATGCCGAAGCAAATAAACATCAAAACTAAATTCCAGAAAAATTGGACGCCACAGCTTTTTAAAGGTTAAAGCTGAAACTAAAAAAACCAGCACTCGACACACAAAAAATTAAGCACAAGATTTAACAGGGTGGGTAAGTCTCACAGGTTTGTCACTGGTTTTGCCCGGAGGTAGCAATTCTTTCTTCAGCTGAAAAAAAAAGGAAATGAGAACACGTTGCTTCTTTTCAGCGTTCTTTATTCCGTTTCTCCACGGGCACAGCAAAAACGAAGAAGGTGCAAGGCACACGATGCATCAATATGTTCACAGCACAGCAGTATATAGATGTCTTCCAAAAATTGACAGTAGGTAGGTCCGGAATTTGAACACTCCGATCTCAAAAAAAAAGCTCCAAGAAGCAGGCCGCCTCGCTACGGCAGTTGCTCTTTACAGGTGGATTAAAGATAATTCGTATAAAAATAGAGGTGCTCGCCCGCCCGTCTGAAGCCAAGGAAAAAACCCGGTTAGAAAGTCGATACGCCGACATGTGCTAACCGCAAAAAAAATTGACAATAATCGCTTACCAGAAAAAGAACTACATGAATTTAAAAACTGCGCGGCGCTATACTCGTCGGAAGCGACGCCGATCCTCAGCCCCTCTTACGCCTACGCTTCCAAACTCCAAAATCACACCAGAATGCCATTTTTAAAAGGCGCAAGTACAACCCCGAAAGACACGAGTGATGTGACCTTTTGACGTTTCCGCCTGAACCAACGAGAATAGAGACGTCATTGCCGTAACCGTAGCGTTCGACACCTTCTTAAACGTCAGAAAACGGTTTTTTTACGACTTTTACAGTCGACTTTTAAGTCAAGTTGTGACTTAATTACGACGTTACGAAAATGAAGCAGAAAACTTCGGAAAAATAGTAGAGACGCCAGAAAACGTGCGCAAATGACACCGAAACATGTAATTACATGAAACTGCACACGGAAAAGCATGAATCGCGAAAGAAATGTCACGAAAAAAAGCAGTTTTTGTTACAACATACATATTCATCACTCTATAGAACACTGTTGGAGGGCATTTTTTTTAAATAACGCCCTGAAAAAGGGCACAAAATGACTACGTCGTGATTGTGGAAGGGTCATAAATACCCTTGTTGCTTTCGCGCTCGTCTATCTCCATCCGCAGGCGGCGGTCGACTGAGTGGTTCAAGTCAAGAGTCTGGCTCAAATTTTGAGGCAATGTTTTTGAGGCCAAAGCCTGGCGATGAATGACATAATGAGTGCTGACCAGAGTGTGATTCTTTTCCTTCAACTTTTGTGCTAAACCGGGATCGTACTCCAATCATTGAATGGGCGCCATCTGTGCAAAGTCCAATAAGCTTATTCCTATCTAAATCATTTGTTTCGATAAAATCAGATATTGAACCAAATATATCGTCAGACTTAGTGCCAGCTGTCAAAGCTTGGGAGTACAAAACCTCTTCTTTAATTTGATCATTGCTGACGTAACGAATGTAGACGATTAACTGTGCACAATTCACAATGTCTGTAGATTCATCGCAACTTATAGCAAAGAACGGTGACGCCTTTACTTTGTTTATAATTTTTAATTTTATGTCTGCGGCAATATCATCGATTCTTCGTTTCACGGTGTTATTTGAAAGAGAAATCGACTTAATTTTTTGTTCCGATTCTTCCCCCAATATAATTTGGGTGGCTTTTAGCACACATAGTTTGATTAACTCTTCGCCAATAGTATGGGGTTTCTTTTTCTTTGCTGTTCAACATGCAGAACCATATTTTGATGAGACAAGGATTAAGAAAAAAAGGGTTCGAAGTAAGATCTATCAGGACAAAGCAGACATTCAGTTCTTTTTAAAACGTCCCATAGAAAAAAAAACAAAAAATCTTCTTAAAGTATAAAGTTTAGGAAAAAATACATTTGTCAACTATTGTTAAGGTTAATAAGGTATATCCATCTTAGAACCAACATAGGTTAGGTTAGAGACTTAGGAACCAACTTAGGTTCCTAAGTCGCTCAAAATACAGTTTCGACCCACCGAGAGTCGGCGCAATCGACAGCTGTCTCCTTCGAAGCGTGAATTTCATATAAACTACACGTAAATTATTACAGGTAAATTACATATAAACTTACACGGCCCGGTGGAATAGTGGCTAGGTCGCCTGATCTTACATTGTAAGGTCCCGGGTTCGATTCCCGGCTGGGTCAACATTTTCCGTTGGGATCAAATTAACAGAATTGCATTTTCAATTCTGTCGACCGAATGCAATAACAAGACACACACTTACGGACATGTTACATGCTCACATGCATATAACACGTCCTAGTAGGGTTGGTTGTAAGAGATTGTCATATGACAATAAATCCTAACTACAACCCTTTTAAGTAGTTATGAACTGGCATGTCCTGTTGTAAAACCTAAAGACCCAGGAAAAAGCTCATGGTGGGGGCCAGAGCTGGAAAGGCTACGTCGAGGACTCAGGACACTCTTTAACCGAGCAAAAAATACCAGAACCAGTGAGGACTGGGATAAATACAAAACGGCACAAAAACACTACAAGAAGCGGATCAGATTCCGGAGAACAGAATCCTGGCAAAACTTCTGTAGTAGCATAAACTCAACGAACCAAGCCGGAAGAATAAAGAAAATCATAGCTAAAGGTGAGCCCAACCTCCTAGGCTCCCTAAAAAAGGAAGACGGCACTTACACAAACACAGATGTAGAAACCAGCTCAGTACTCCTGGAAACACACTTTCCTGGATGTCAAATCACAGAAGATCCTGAGTGGCCAGACGAAAACTACAGCACACCAACAACCCAAGAATGGGAAGTTGCAAACAAGATAGTAACTGAGGACAAGATAAAATGGGCCCTGAAAAGCTTCAAACCTTTCAAATCCGCAGGGCTGGATGGCATTTTCCCAGCACTACTACAATGGCAACCAACCCATGCAACAAAATACTTACTACCAATCTATAGGGCCTGCATAGCCTTCAAATACATTCCAAAGGCATGGAGAGAGGCGAAAGTAGTCTTCTTACCGAAACCGGGAAAGGAGGACTACTCACACGCCAAATCCTTCAGACCTATCAGCCTAACGTCTTTCTTACTAAAGACGTTAGAAAGACTGATGGACCGTCACCTAAGGGATGGGGCACTAAGAAATAAACAACTACACCCACAACAACACGCCTACACAAAAGGCAAATCAACAGAGTCGGCACTACACATGGTGGTGCACAAAATAGAATCGGCTCTAACAAATAAGCTGTCAACACTCGCCGCCTTTATAGACATAGAAGGCGCTTTTGACAAAACCATGCACAACAGCATAAACCACGCCCTACAAGAACTTAAGGTGGAACCAGTCACCATAAAATGGATCACGGAGCTGGTCAGCAAAAGGGCGGTCCAGATAGTGATGAATACTACCACAAGAGCGAAGGTAGTTAAAGGATGCCCCCAAGGGGGGGTCCTATCACCACTTCTATGGAACATAGTAGTGGACAGCCTCATAAAAACACTAAATGAAAGGGGCTACACTACTATTGGTTATGCCGACGACCTAGCAATAATGATTAATGGAAACGCATAAAATATGCTATGTAAAGTCATGCGCTCAGCTTTGCAGATAGTAGAAAAATGGTGTGACGAACATAAATTGTCAGTAAATCCGAAAAAGACAGAACTCATCCTCTTCACCAAGAAGAGGAAGTTGCCAGAACTACAAGCACCAAAACTATTCAACACCAAACTCTCCCTATCTACAGAGGTGAAATATCTGGGAGTCATCCTTGACAGCAAATTAAACTGGGCGAGTCATATCGAAGCCAAAACAAAGAGGGCCTGCCTAACTTTTTGGCAGTGTCGGAGACTAGTGGGGAAAAAATGGGGTCTCAACCCAAAAATCACACTCTGGCTGTACACATCAGTCATCAGGCCCTCTCTGACTTATGGATCAGTTGTATGGTGGCCCAGAACACAACTGACCACAGTGAAAGCGAGACTCCAGAGCCTGCAACGCTTAGCGTGTGTAGCAGCCACTGGATGTATGAGAACCACACCATCGGCCGCACTAGAGTACCTCCTAAACATGAGACCTCTGGATCTTGTCATCCAAGAGGAGGCTAAGGCAGCCGCTCTAAGACTAAGAGCAAATGGACTGTGGAAACAAAACACAGAAACACCACACTCAAAAATTCTGAAACGGGTTCTAGAAGAAATACCTCTTCTGGACGCACCCATGGACAGGATAATATGCCATCATGTCTTTGATCGAAGATACAATATCCAACTCATTGCAGAACCAGCAGATCACTCTGGTACAAATGAAGTAAGGATATACACAGATGGCTCCAAAACCACTCAAGGTACCGGAGCCGGCGTCTTCTCAAATGATCTAAACATCAAAATATCAACTACCCTAGGCAACCTAAATACGATCTTCCAAGCAGAATGCATTGGCATCACCAGAGCAGCACAAGCAGTTGCAGCCAAAGATGTCGGAGACCTAAGCTTGAAATTTGTCTCCGACAGTGCCTCCGTGCTACAAGCGCTAGCAAAAAATACTATAACCTCTGTCCTTGTACTGGAATGCCACAATGCGCTCCAATCCATTGCAGGGTCAAATAGAGTGACCCTGCAATGGATTAAAGGGCACAGCGACTCACTGGGAAACGACGCGGCAGACGAACTGGCCAAAAGGGGATCAAAGGAAATATTACATGGACCGGAACCCTTGATGCCCATTCCCCAGGCCCAAATAAAAACATGGCTACGCAGGAACACCGAAGAAACCCACCTTACAGAATGGAAAAAGAACGCAGGATGCAGGCAAACAAAGAACGCGGTTCCGGAAGCATCCAAAAAACTTGCCCGCAACCTCACCAGATTAAAAAGGGACAAAATCCGTAAAGTCATAGGTACTATGACAGGCCACTGTCCCCTAAACAAACACCTGTTTACCATAGGTGTGACAGACAGCCCTCTATGCAGAGGATGCATGGAGGAAGAAGAAACGCCACAGCATGTGCTCATGGAATGCAGGAGCGTGGCAGAGCAACGGGCAAAAATACTACAATCTCCAGCATCTGTCCCGGAGGCCTGTAGCAACCCAAACAGGCTGCTAACCTTCTGGGACAGCCTGGGTTGGCTGGAGTAACATAAATAGAAACATGAGCCACGCACAACGGCCCAATCAAGAGGTCAAGTGCGGGAAAAAGCCCAGACAAACTAACTAACTAACTATGACAATAAATCCGCCCATTGTGACATTTTCACAATAAAGAGTATAAACAAACAAACAAACAATTTTGAACCGTGTTTGATTATTTAGTACTATTGTCCACATGAGAATTCTACGAAATTATGTAAGAATTTTGATTGAAAATATTGGAAAATGCTGTTTCCTCTATATAAACTAGAAAATCTGCGATTGGATGTTCAACGTTCATACCTTGCAATACCGACGATCATACCTTATACCTTAATAGGTATATATTTAATTATTATACTTGGTATTTTCATTAGATTTTAACATAACCAAGTGTAGGAATTCCTATCAACTGGTTTACAATTAAAGAAATAAAAAAAAGATGGTATATAAGGCCGTTCTTTTTCATAATAAGCTTAGCTTTTCATAAGCTTCAAAAGCTCAGCATAAGCTTTTCATAAAAAGCAGATTTCATGAGAATTTCTGGTCAAGTCAAGTCAAGCAAGCACCTTGACAAATATACAGAAATTATGTTTAATTTTCACAGATACAAAAATGGCATCCTTACCGTTTGCTTTCCTCGATTACGCCATTATATCGATTGTGCTGATTTTGCCTGTAATAATTGGACTGTACTACAGATTTTCAGGCGGAAAACAGAAAACAATGCAGGTTTGTGTATGTACTATTATCGTAGTCATAGTTTTATCAATTCGAGAGAGCAATATAATGTGGAAGTCGTCACATTCTACGCACAGTAGGTATGAGAACCCGGCGGAGGATGGAGGTAGGCAAGGTGTAAGAGGCCGTGCCGGCTGTGGCGGCCAGAAGCTATATGAAGCATAATTTTGTGGCCTGGTTGTAAGAACATGGGAGTTAATGGGCCTTTGCTGAGTTGGCCACGAAGACCCATTCTGTTCAGGGTTGGTCACACTTACGGGTCAACACCTATCCGACGGCCTCCACGCATGATGTGCGAGCCTGGGTAGGACTCTGGCCTTATGGTCAGTTTCCCCTGGGATCAAACTTCTGGCGCTCCTGGACGGTCTGCGCACCGTGCGGCGTAACCCAATCGACTGTGCACTCTGACTAACAACTTGCGGTGTCAACTACAATGGGCGAGCCCGTCACCACAGGACGTTTTAACGATTTTCTCGTTCTGTCGCCCTGCAGTGAACGTAGAAGACTTTGGACAGAACAAATCCAACGTCCAGCTACGTCACAACCCGCAAGAAGCCAACGCCTTACCGCGAGATAGCCAGTATTACCTGGCGCGCCGACCCTCGCGCCCTTGCTTCCAATTGTGACCAGATTTCTCCGGTCTCTCGATTGGTTTCGAGTTCGAGGTCGCTTGAACACATGGGTCATCGTGGCCACCTCATCATGGGCCCGTTAGCTCCCAAACAGTCGGGGGAGTCTGGAACCAGTACTGTTTCCTATAGAGCGGAAGTGGTTGCGGACCTTACGGCGACTGCTCTTGAAACGACCATCGGCCATCCGATCCTGGGTGAACAACCGGGCAAAGAACGCTGTGGTCCGCGATAGATTCGGTATATACCGTTTCACAGCTTCGTAAGGGAGAGGATCGCGCAAGCGACCTCGAACTCGTAAACAATCGAGAGACCGGAGTAATCTGGTCACAATTGGAAGTAAGGGCGTCAGTGCCGGCCCGCAAGGTAACATTCCTGGCTATCTCGCGGTTAACGCGTTGGCCTCTTACGGGCTTGTTACGTAGCTAGATGGTGGACTGTTTTGTCCCCAAGTCTTCTACGCTCACTCCAGGGAGATAGAACGACTAATCGTTAAAACTTCCTGAGGTGACGGGCTCGCCCGCTATAGTCGACAAGCCAAGTTGTGAGAACATGAAGAAAAAAAATTATTCAAATATGCCGGATTTTAAAAACCCGGTCCTTAAGCTATCATTTCGCCAAAACGAAATTGGTAAATTATTTCCATATTAATTGTAAATTATCTTTATTCTGTTACTGTTTTCCAAATAAATAAAAACGAGCGAGATTTGTCTTCAGTTTTTGAAAAACCTAGAGATGATTCTCAATATTAAAAAATACTATTTACACCAGCGTATGGTCTAATTGCATAGTACCAAAACAGTTTTTGGAATTTTCACACAAAAAATATAAGACAAAAATGTTTGAAATTACGTAATTTCCAGAAATATTATGGCCAAACATTGTTTTTTTTCTATTTATTAAAGATACTTTTGAGTGATATAAAAAATAACACAGTGATCTTAAGTTATTTTATTATTGTAATCTAATTTTTACTTTATAAAAAACTATTCATTTGATAATTTATTATACTATAATTGAAAAGCCAAATCGACTATATTAAACGACGCGCGAAGCCGAAATCGTCATTCGTAATTGGCCACTGCCAAAGGTGGGACGTATTACCTTGTCGCCGCGGTATACCTATACATTTTTGTGTATATATCGAAAGCGGGCGGGAGCATGGCATTGCAAAAATATCTAAATTTTTAGTCGCGTCAACTTGGAAGAGAGCCTTAAACTTATTTAGTTTAAAACATAAAAATAAAGCTTTGTTTTGCAAATCAGTACACATTATCAAATTTTGCTTTTATTATTCATCCAAGATATTAAACTAAAAACTGTTACAATAGAAGTTGAAATTTTAAAAAACTGTTGTCTCATTCTTCTATATATATATATATATATATATATATATATATATATATATATATATATATATATAGATATATATATATATATATATATATATATATATATATATATATATATATATATATATATATATATATATATATATATATATATATATATATATATATATATATATATATATATATATATATATATATATATATATATATATATATATATATATATATATATATATATATATATATATATATATATATATGTCGGTAAGAATGAGGTAACCATTAATTTAACCAAATTTCATATGATTACGCGTGGCGCCGGCACCATGTTTGTTTTTCGCCTCTTTTAAAATGTAAACTTGCGTTGATGGAACTCCTAAATGCTACATTTAGGTCCGTTTTCTAAAAGCGGCGGACACCGTCGGTAACGGTTTCGGTTGACTATTTGTATTTCATAGAGGCGACAAATTCATTCATAATTATCGTAGTGTTGCAACCAGACAAAGAAACGACGACAAGGCGACACACGCCGATATCAGTCATCCCGAAATCAGGTAATACAAGCATTAGGTTCAGGCAAAATATAAAAAAATAAAACCTCTTCCGGAAATTCCATTTAAAATACCGACTTTCGGCTTTACCCCAATAAAGTGCACAACGCACAAACAAAGCCATAAACCAAAAAGTTCCACCCGAAAATACAAATATGCATAGGTATTATAAAAACAACAGCAAAACCACTCAAGACGAGTGGCGCCGACGGCGCCCGGCGCCAGCCAACAAAAGACAATACGAACGCACGTGTGCTTGTAAAAATTCCATTGCAAAATACCGAATTTGACAATTTCAAAATGAGAATCGCATTTTAGTCAATAATATAGTATTAGAAATATATAATAAAGATTAAGTGTAAAACTAATAAGATGTTTGTTGTTATTATAAGATGTTACGTTTATTATAAGAAACATTATAAGCATGCATGATAGTATAAAAAAGTAACGTTATAATATGTTTAAGTAATTAAAAACTATGTATAGTTATTAAGAAATGTCATTAGAAAAATAGCATAAGAACATTTAATTCTTGTAACAGATGTAAAAAGTTTAAAGTATAGAATAATAAGAAATTTTGACGATATATCGAGTTGATGACAGCAGGCAGGGGTAGCGCTCTGGAGGGGATGAAGCGAATATAAAGCGATGCCCGGCTGCAGAGCGGGCAGAGTGTGTTTTTACACGATCAGGGAAGAGTGTGTTTTTTTCATGATCAGTGGCGGTGAGAAGTGTGTGCGATATACTCTGACTTTCTTTGGTGAACAGTAAATTTCTTTGGTGATTTTTTTGTGTTAATATAGTGTTTTAGTCCGTAAAAAGTAGATTAATGACTTTACGAATGTGCTTAACTTTTCGCCTATTCTAAGAGATCTGAACTTTGTCTTTTGAATAAAGAGGCCGTGACTACATGGGTGTTTATTTGTTTAGTAGAAATACAGAACGAAAGAGGCAAACTGAGTTTTGCCACGTCTTCGGCAAGCACTTCAACCCGGTAAGCAAACGAAATTAATTTTTTGGTATTTCGTGCAAGGCTGAGACATTTGTTGGTCTCGCAAGCCGGATTTGCCGAGACATTTGTTGGTCCTTCGAGCGTTGGATCAGTGACAGCCAGAGAACTGCTGAACCGACGACATTCCAGAAAGCAGATAAAACAAATAAAATACCATGGCAAACGGCGACGAAAAGCCAAGCACGTCCGCGAAAACGGACACGGACGAAATCATAATTCCGACACCAAAAAGAAGTGCTAGAATAGCGCAAAAAAAAACACACTAAATATTGAACCAGAGAGCCGAGTAAGTAGAGAACAGAGAGGCAGGACAGCGGCTCGACGCCAGGAGCGAAGAGCTGAGAAGTCACCATACTCGACGGAACCACCAACGGAAGATGAAGACGGCGACGACGATTCGACGGATACTGTGAAAACCTCCGACCCAAGCATACGATTGTTAGAGCCGACGGCAGCAGCATAAAAAGAAGACGTCAGAGAGCCAAAAATCATTTCCGTAAATAGCAACACCAAAGGAAAGAACTCAACGAAAGCAAGGTCTATATTAAGTCGAAGATCTAGCAGATCGGACAGATCCACGACCGCAAACGCCATAGCACTGCAAATATTACAAGCAGATATGGAGGCGGCCGAGGAAAGAGCGCGGCTTAAAAAGAAAATCGCAGCCGCAAACGCCGAAGCCGAAACTCGAAAGGCCGAAGCCGAGGCCAAAAAAGTAAAGGCGGAAGCAGACGCCGAGGTGGAAATTGCGCTCCAGTTATTGGAAGAGAAGCTGGCTATCCACAAATTAATTTTAGAAGCGGGGGCGGAAGATTCGCTTGACGATGGAGAACGCGTCTGTGAAAGTGTCAAGTGTCATCAAGACATTCAACACGGCGAACGAACGACTGGCTAAAGAAACATCAAAGAATAATAGATTCATCGAAAACAACAAGCAAGATCGAACGCGAAATCAACATCGACGCAGTGTCACGTGAAACTAAACCGCAAATCGAAATTTCAACAATGGCGGAAAATAAAAAACCGATTAGCGCATACCAGCCGGCGGCGGAGAAAGCTACGTCATCAAACGTCGCAGTAGATCACCTGTTATTCACCGCACGAGCGAATCTACTAAAAGATCTCCCGAGGTTCAACAGTTGCCCGAGCGAATACTTGATTTCCGCTCACTATTCTATCAAGGAACGGAAACATGTGGATTTTCGAACGCCGACAACCTGATCCGGCTTCAGCAGAGCGTCACAGGGCCAGCGAGGGACGCCGTAAGGGCGATGCTTTTGGACCCAAAGAACGTGCCAGACATCATGAGAGCCTTCGATCGTCGATATGGCCGACCTACATCCAGGATCGAGGAGCTGATAAAAGAAGCTGAGAACGCGCCAGCGATTGGGATAAGCGACTCTCTTAGTAAAATGGTTGAATTCGGTACTATCGTATGTAATGTTGTTTATTCAATTCGAAATATGGGTCACACGGCGTATTTAATGAATCCTCAACTGTTGAAAGAACTGGTAGGGAAGTTGCCACAGCACTTGAGACTGCAGTGGTATGCTGCAGGCTATGGTGACCATCCGACGTTTGGCGATTTCGGAGATTGGTTAGAAAAAATGGTAGACGCGGCACCTGTATCCGATCCTCGCAACATGCCGACGCGGGGAAATATGCCTCAAAATGTAAATTCACGAGAAAACACGCCGCCGAACGCAAATCTACGTGACTACAATCGTAGTGACGTGAATTTACGTGCTTACAATCGTAGTCACGTGAATTTACCTGCTTACAAACGTAGTTACGTAAATCCACCTAACCGACCACGTGAAAGTCAAAATTATGCCGCGAAAAGGTCCATTAACGCGACGATGAATAAAGAAGTAGGATCCGAATGCTTATGTTGTGGGAAGACAAATCATTCGACTTCCGAATGCCGTATATTTATCGCGATGAGCGTAGATGCACGTTGGGAATGGGTGAAAGGAAATAAAATATGTTTTAGCTGTTTAAAACGAGGCCATAGATTTAGCGATTGTAGGAAGAAGAAGAATTGCGGTGTAGCCAATTGTAGGAGGCCACACAATACGCTTCTTCATCAAGATAGAAATCCTACAGATGTAGAGGAAACCAATAAGGAATCAGAGCAAGGTACAACATCCACAGTGACTAGTACTTGGATGGACACGGCAAAGTTTTTACTCAGAGTCGCGCCGGTACAAGTAAAGGGTCCAATAGGTACCAAAACCATTTTGGCACTTTTCGATGAAGGCTCTACGGTAAGCCTTATTGAAAACCAGATCGCCAATGAAATCGGAGCGGACGGTCCAATAACGAATTTAAATTTAGTAGGCGCGACGGGTATGCAAGGCAGTACCGGGCCCGCACGTAGGATCTCCATGGAAATACGGCCTATACAAGGAGGGGCATATTTTCCTATGCAAGGATTGCGAACTATAGATAGCTTAGATTTGCCATGCCAGGCGATGAACGCAAAAAAGATGAAGGAGAAATGGTCACATCTGAAGGATATACCACTCTGCAGTATTCAGGGAAATCCGCAGATGCTGATTGGAATAGACCATTGGAGTTTAATTATCGCCCGTACAATAAGAGCAGGAGCACCTGACGCACCAACAGCAGTGGCGTCACGTTTAGGTTGGACACTGGCGGGAAATGTAGGTGGACCACAAAACGACGACCAGGTTAACCACATCCGCCAAGAAGACCACGATCGGGAGCTACACGAGGTCGTTCGTGGTTATTTTCAGGTTGAGAGTTTAGGTACCGCTATAAGAGAGCACAATAAAAACAAAAACAAGCGAGCCGAAATGCTGCTCGATACCACCACAACGTACGATCACGGAAGATGGACTACAGGTCTATTATGGCGTACGGACGATGTCATCTTACCCTCTAGTAGGGAGATGACATTGAAACGATTAATAAATATGGAAAATCGACTTAAGCAGAACAAAGATTTGGCAGCGCAGTACGAATCTAAAATAGAGGAATTCCTCCAAAAGGGATACGCGCGCAAACTAACGTCCGAAGAGACGCAAACACAGGGTAATCGAACATTTTACCTTCCACACTTCGCTGTAATAAACGCGAATAAACCGGGTAAGATAAGATTAATGTTTGATTGTGCCGCGAAAGCGCGCGGAACCAGTTTAAATGATCACCTTTTAACGGGACCGGATCTTTTGAACCAGCTAGTAGGTGTACTATTTAAATTCAGACAGGGGCTCGTAGGCTTTACATCTGATATACGTGAGATGTTCTTACGAATAAATATGAAAGAGGCCGATCAACATAGCCAAAGATTTATATGGCGAAACATGAGGACGAATGACAAGCCCGACGAATACCTTATGAGAGTAGTTTTATTTGGCTCAGCATCATCGCCAACGTCAGCGAATTTTGTAAAAAATAAAAATGCAAATCGGTTTGTCGAAACATACCCACAAGCCGTCGAGGCAATTCAGCAACGTCATTACTGCGACGACTATCTTGATAGTACTGATGACGTAAAAACGGCAGCAGCTCTAATCAAAGACGTTATATTTGTGCATAAACAGGGCGGGTTTGAGCTCGTAAATTGGGCGTGTAGCTATAAAGAAGCATTGGCTGAGTTACACACGGAAATAATTTCCAACTCGAAAGTAAATTGGACGAACCCCGAAAAAATACGATATAAAATCGATACGAATTTCAATAAGATTCCAATAGGATTAATAACCGGAGACACACGACCAACGAAGCGCGAAACGTTACGTGTCGTTATGTCAATTTTCGACCCGTTAGGAATAATCAGTACGTTGACAGTAAAAGCAAAAATCATTTTGCAAGAAATTTTGAGGGAAAAGACAGGTTGGGATGAAAAGATTGGCGATTCACCAACAGAAAAGTGGAAAGTATGGTTAACGGAGTTACAAAAAGTTAAAACTGTAGCAATACCCCGTAGTTATCAAAGTCATGGGCGTAAGGCAAGTACGGTAGACTTGCATGTCTTCGGAGATGCCAGTTCGCAGACTTATGCTGCCGTTGCGTATGCACGTTACAGGACAGAAGATGGACGCGTATGCACGTCGTTTCTGGCCGGAAAGACTAAGGTGAGTCCGTTGAAACCACTTTCTCTGCCAAGAATGGAACTCCAGGCAGCGACACTAGCTAGTAGATTAACAAAGTTAATAAAATACCAACATGACTGGAAGTTTGAAAAAACCTACATATGGTCAGACTCAAAAACTGTTTTACATTGGATCAAGTCAGATCCGAGAAGGTATCACATATTCGTCGCGCACCGTCTAGGCGAGATTGATGAAATCACTGACGGAGCGATCTGGAAATGGGTGCCATCGAGTGACAATCCGGCGGATGACGCGACACGGAATGTCACAAATTATGCTATGAACCCATGGGATCGGTGGTTAAGCGGCCCACAATTTCTTAGTTTGGATGAAAGTCGGTGGCCGCAAGAAAGGGACACATCCATACAGCATGAAAGAGACGAAGAATTGAAAAAGACAATTTGTACCATACAGAAAGAAGAAGAAGGAACACGCCTGATTGAAATCGAGCGGTTTTCAAAATGGACACGGTTGATACAAAGCACTGCGTGGATATACCGGTTCATCCATAAATGCTTAAAACAAGGAAATAATGAAAAAACATTATCCGTAGCCGAATTAAAAAGGGCAGAAAACTACTGGATAACACAGGCCCAAAGGGAAAGTTTTGGGCATGAAATCGAGTCACTAAAAATGACAAGGTAAAATACGTGCTAAAAAATAGTCAGCTGAGTAAATTAAATGCCTATATTGACCAAAAAATATGTTACGAGTCGGAGGCAGGATAAGTGCTGTCAAAGGCATAGCGTCAGAAACCAAAAATACAGCAATACTTGACTTAAAACATGCGTACACCAGACTACTCCTACAGCACGAACATGAGAGAGCGGGACACCAAGGACGCGAATACGTATGGCTCAGAGGCGTGATTGTATCAACTTTCCCAGCAAAGGACGGACAAGTCAGGACTGTCACAGTGAAAAGTCAGGGCAAACTTTACACAAGACCTGCTACCAAAATAGCACTTCTGGTTGCTTCCAAGCAAAAGAAATAAGAGATGGGCTTCTCTTATAAGGAGGGGAATGTTGCAACCAGACAAAGAAACGACGACAAGGCGACACACGCCGATATCAGTCATCCCGAAATCAGGTAATAAAAGCATTAGGTTCAGGCAAAATATAAAAAAATAAAACCTCTTCCGGAAATTCCATTTAAAATACCGACTTTCTGCTTTACCCCAATAAAGTGCACAACGCACAAACAAAGCCATAAACCAAAAAGTTCCACCCGAAAATACAAATATGCATAGGTATTATAAAAACAACAGCAAAACCACTCAAGACGAGTGGCGCCGACGGCACCCGGCGCCAGCCAACAAAAGACAATAGGAACGCACGTGTGCTTGTAAAAATTCCATTGCAAAATACCGAATTTGACAATAGTGGCGCCGACGGCGCCCGGCGCCAGCCAACAAAAGACAATACGAACGCACGTGTGCTTGTAAAAATTCCATTGCAAAATACCGAATTTGACAATTTCAAAATGAGAATCGCATTTTAGTCAATAATATAGTATTAGAAATATATAATAAAGATTAAGTGTAAAACTAATAAGATGTTTGTTGTTATTATAAGATGTTACGTTTATTATAAGAAACATTATAAGCATGCATGATAGTATAAAAAAGTAACGTTATAATATGTTTAAGTAATTAAAAACTATGTATAGTTATTAATAAATGTCATTAGAAAAATAGCATAAGAACATTTAATTTTTGTAACAGATGTAAAAAGTTTAAAGTATAGAATAATAAGAAATTTTGACGATATAATAATATCGAGTTGATGACAGAAGGCAGGGGTAGCGCTCTGGAGGGGATGAAGCGAATATAAGGCGATGCCCGGCTGCAGAGCGGGCAGAGTGTGTTTTTACACGATCAGGGAAGAGTGTGTTTTTTTCATGATCACTGGCGGTGAGAAGTGTGTGCGATATACTCTGACATTCTTTGGTGATTATTTTGTGTTAATATAGTGTTTTAGTCCGTAAAAAGTAGATTAATGACTTTACGAATGTGCTTAACTTTTCGCCTATACTAAGAGATCTGAACTTTGTCTTTTGAATAAAGAGGCCGTGACTACATGGGTGTTTATTTGTTTAGTGGAAATACAGAACGAAAGAGGCAAACTGAGTTTTGCCACGCCTTAGGCAAGTACTTCAACCCGGTAAGCAAACGAAATTAATTTTTTGGTATTTCGTGCAAGGCTGAGACATTTGTTGGTCTCGCAAGCCGGATTTGCCGAGACACGTAGTATGGCGTAAACTATGCTTCGCAGGGGTATGCTATGTTGCAAACCCCCACGACCCAAATTTCCCGCCCCCAAATCCCCCCACCCTCAGAAACCTCCTTTTCTACCCTCAAACAATACCTCTCTCCCTCCCTTCCCCCCAGAAGCAGTCTGGCACCAGCATCCTGGTGGGGATCGGTACCGGTATCCTTGTGTCAGTCCATGCCAGCATCCTGGTGTTAACTTGATGCCAGCATCCTAGAGCCGGCCTGGTAGCAGCATCCTGGAGCCAAACTAGTGCCGGCATCCTGGTGTAACACCTTTACTAGAATCCTGGAACTAACCCGGTAACAGCTTCGTGGTGCTAGGCTGGTGCCGGCACACTGGTGTCAGCATGGTACCGAATCTAGAGTAGGCCTGACGCCAGCATACCGGTATCAGCCTGGTACCAGCATCCTAATGACCGCCAGAAATTCCCCTAGTAACTTCCAATAACCTGCCCCCCCCCCCCAAGTAAACTCCCGAATTTGACCTATTACAAACTATCACATTTTGTATGAAGGAAACCGACTGTTGCCGGTAAGTCGTAACCGATCGGTTCGATCCACCGGTATTGATTAGATATTGAAACCCAAAATGTTTTTCGTATTGTGCAAACCGACAGTTTTATGGAAACCGATACCGACAGGTATCCGCCGCTTTTAGAAAACGGGCACATTATACCATTATAGCTCATACAACTTACCTTACACATTTTTAGAACAAAGTAGGAGATTTGGTGAAAATTTAGACCGCCTAAAGTTGACACGGAAAATAGCAATACTTAAGAATTCTATACGCAATTATAGCAAGCGAACTCGACGACAGTACATCCCATTTCCCATTGTGGTGATTATCCAATACAAAACAATGATGTTAAATTTCTTATGTAGAACTGCAATTTCACACTTTAATACTGTATTGAGGTGCGGTCTCCTCGGACAACCTCTAAATGTCGCTGGTGCAGGATTGCAGGATTCCAGGTAAACGCCTTGTTCGTGGTGGCACAGATTTATTTCGTACAATACAAAGTACACGCGAGCGAAATATATAATTTATACAAGCAGGAATTGCAGTGGCGACGATATCGACCGTCCGCTCCGATCGTATGGTAATCTGACGTTTTTAGTGGCGGCGTTCGACCCGTCTTCCCTTCACTCGTTGGTTGCGTTCAGCGGCATCGCTGGATGTAATGTTGCCACGCTAGAACGGTTTAGGCTAAGTACGAAACACCGCCCCCTTTGAAATGCCAACATTTCAAAATATACAATTCAAACAAGCAATTCAAATTATCAAATTTTCTACAAAATTTCAAAGCATTGCTATAGCATCAAACAAAATTTTACTAACAATCTAAAGCAAAACAAAAACTCTAAAGCAAAAATACAAGCAAATTCATAACAAAAACTTTAGCAAATTTACAAAAACTTTAGCAAAAAAAACTCTAAAGCAAAAATACAAGCAAATTCATAACAAAATCTTTAGCAAATTTACAAAAACTTTAGCAAAAAAAAAACTCTAAAGCAAAAATCCAAGCAAATTCATAACAAAATCTTTAGCAAATTTACAAAAACTTTAGCAAAAAAGGTCAAAATCAAAGATCTAAAGCAAAGTACATGCAAAATAACAAAACTTTAGAAAATTTAATAAAATACATAAGCATTTTTCAAGACACAGGCAATGGACAGAGTTTCACTATCGGTCGAACATATGTTCCGTCCGCAGTTTTGATAGAGACGGCTCGCACCCTCTTATCCCTGCCATGGTATACCTCAACCACCCTGGCTAAACGCCACTGGAGAGGTGGGAGATTGTCTTCCTTTACAAGGACCATATCACCGACTTTTATGTCTGGCATTTCTCGGTTCCATTTTCTGCGCTCCTGCAGTGTACTTAAGTACTCGGATGACCATCGTTTCCAAAATACCTGTTTGAGCTTTGTGATCTGATTGTATATTTGAAGTTTTCCAATGTCTATATCGCTCAAATCAGCACTAGGAAACGATGTCAAGGAGTCATTAATCAGAAAGTGGGCCGGAGACAAATACTCAAGATTATCGCCACTTGCAGTTAAAGGTATGAGTGGTCGAGAATTTACTACACCTTCAATTTCAATTAAAAGGGAGTTTAATTCCTCGTACGTCAGGGTCGTGTTGCCCATAATACGCCTCAAGTGATGTTTGACGAGTTTCACACCTGCTTCATGTAATCCGCCCCAATGCGGAGAATTAGGTGGAATAAAATGCCATTCAATCCCCTCCTTTGCACTGAAATCGTATATCTGTGAATCATTTTCCCTGAATATTTTATAGAGGTTTTCCAGTTCTCGGGAAGCTCCGAGGAAATTCTTCCCATTGTCACTGAAAACCTTTGCGCATTTCCCTCGACGTGACATGAATCTTTTGAGGGCACTAAGAAAGGACCTGGTGGACATATCTGAAGCAAGTTCCAAATGTATCGCCTTTGTTGACATGCAAATAAATAGACAAATGTAACCTTTTGTAATAATGCTTTTCCTGATACGAGACTGTTTGATCGCAATCGGGCCGGCGTAATCTACTGAAACATTTAAAAAGGGACGTGTTGGCGTAACCCTTTCAGACGGTAGATCTGCCATGATCTGATCTGCTGTGTTGGCTCTAAATCTAGCACATTTTATACATTTTTGAATTACATGACGAACTTCATTACGTCCATTTAAAATCCACACATTCTGCCTAAGACTGGCAAGTGTGGTCCCCGCCGCCCCATGCAATAGTCTTCGGTGCTCATACTCAATTATTATTTTTGTTACGTGGTGTTTACAAGGCAAAATATATGGAAATTTCTGAGCAACCGCTATACTAGCATAACGAAGACGTCCACCGACTCTTAATAGGTTTTCTTCATCTAAGAAAGGATTTAAAAGTTTAATTTTACTTGAATTTAAATTCACTAAATTGGAAGTTTCTTTGGCCTTTTTTATGATGCTAATCTCTTGAGCAAAATTCTCTTGCTGTACGAGACCGATGATAATTTTAAAAGATTTTTTCAATTCTTGGGTAGTTAACGGGCCGTGAATTTTAACATTTCCTTTTTTAATATTAAAAATGAATCTAATCACAAAAGCCACAATTCTTTGGAGTTTAAACCAATTTGAATATTTATGGCAACAATGCAACATATAGTTTGAGTTCTCGGTTACCGCATTGCATACAACTGATTTTGCATCTGGCAAATTCTCTGGTATTTCAAAAGTTGTGCAAGGTTCCCAAAAGTTCTCACCTGAACTCAGCCAGCTTGGACCGTTCCAGTATAATTTGCAGTCTTTTAAATAATAGAATTTCTTAATATCTGACAGTTCACTATTATTGTGTATTAAATTTACAAACATGTCTTTAAAGCTCAACCAGTCTGAATAATTACCGTTAAAAACAGGCAAATTAATTTTTGGTAGCGAGATTCCTTTTTGTTCATTATTGAGCACGGTACTTGAAAAGCTAGTGTTTAAATCGGCCGTTTTGCGATCTCTCAGTATCGTTAACCGGTTTTGCAACTTTTTATTTAATTGAAAATACCTTGCTTCAATGTCCAGCCCTTCCTGCATGAACTTTACCTCGTCCAGTGCCTCCAGATCTATCTCAACGTCCTCAAACCTTTTAAAGATGTCATTTAGTCGGTCGAGAGATATTTGAAGGTCGGTGACGCATTCAATTTCATCAACATTTGGCAGTGACCTTTCCAAATTTGTGATGCGCCCCTTCAAATATTTGCGCTTATTCAGCAGTGGCTTGATAATCTCATCTGCCATTGCGAAGTGCTAAAATGCAAACAAAGAACAGATTAAAAACAATCTTCACAACCTCAAAATATCTTTTTGACCAAAAACGATGATGGATCCTGAAGATTGCGAAGGATTATCAGCAGCGCGGCAGCAGTGCCCTCGATGACGATGAATTTTAATGAAATACAATGGTAGGTAGGCGAAGATTCCACGGGTTGGCGACGGGCAGTTTTGCTTCGCGGAATATCACCGAATGATTCGGCTTTTCCGTTCTATCCGCTTCTTCGAGCACTAATGCGTTTATCCAGGACACAGGCGTTGACTTTTACCCAGAATCCGAGGGCTTATCCTATTTCGCGTCTTCGAAGGACCATGTAATGAGGTGCGGTCTCCTCGGACAACCTCTAAATGTCGCTGGTGCAGGATTGCAGGATTCCAGGTAAACGCCTTGTTCGTGGTGGCACAGATTTATTTCGTACAATACAAAGTACACGCGAGCGAAATATATAATTTATACAAGCAGGAATTGCAGTGGCGACGATATCGACCGTCCGCTCCGATCGTATGGTAATCTGACGTTTTTAGTGGCGGCGTTCGACCCGTCTTCCCTTCACTCGTTGGTTGCGTTCAGCGGCATCGCTCGATGTAATGTTGCCACGCTAGAACGGTTTAGGCTAAGTACGAAACAAATACCTAATATATTATTGTATCTGTTTCGTACACAATCTTAAGCAGGACATAATCAATGCGCTGTCTCCCCAGCTGATAAGGCTCCGAATCAATAACTCGCTAAACTGATAACCCCACCGTATAAACAAATAACCTCTTTACACTATTATGCTAAATTTAAATGTGTTCTCTGGTAATATTAATTATTCTTTTAAGATATAATAATTATATTCTTGTTAGTCACGTGCTAATAAAACGTTGTTATTTTATTTGAATCATCAATTTTTACTTTCGCTAACAATACCGATACCAATGTTTTTAAATTTTAACGTTTCAATTAATCGTTTTTTACAAAGTATTGTTATTAATTACAGCTTTAATTACATTGTTTATTCAATTATTAAGTATACACTAATCTAAAACAGAAGACAACTGATAATTAAATGACTTTTAAAATAATGAGACTAAAAGAATAAAATACAGTTCTGTACAAAAAGGCTAGATTTCCAGAAACAAGGACGATGCTGGACGGAGCTCACGTATGCGGCACCGGCCTGGTATAACCTACCATCGAAAAGAGACTCTGGAATGCGACTAGCGAAACAGATTCCGTGGAGGATCACGTGAAGGGACACCTCGCCGCACGAGCACATCTTTCAGCCCGCTGTGCTGCACACAAGGCCACTAGAAGACCGCCAGCGGGGGTATTGCAGCACAGCAGTCAATCGCCGAAGAAGTCGCTATGTGGGTCTGTATGTGATTAACCGATCACCATAAGGCGGATGTACCATCGATCGCCTTAAGAGATACCTGCCGCATGGAACGCAGCCCCGCGAAGCCATATCCAGAAAGAGGGGTCACTGGCCCCGGCTCAAAGAAAGCCCCGCTAAAGTGCAATTGCCTGGCATTAGACATCACGGGTCTTGGACAAGGCCCGTGGACTGAATCACTAAATACTGAACAAAGCAAGATTCAGCTCGTCACGTTAGTAGAGACAGCTGCTACGAACTGGACTTGACGTGAAGTGATGAGACAAGACTATTAATATATATTTTATTTATTCAACTACTTTACGACGTTTACTAATAAAGAGTGCCCCCAGAAACTCTGTTTTACACGGAACTCGGCTTATCGGCATTAAAAATCATAGGAACATTTAGCAATTAGACCATTTCATCCTTTCACAATTTTGAAATACGCCTCTAGGTTTCCAGACGAAGCATGATTTAGTTCGTCACGTTTTGGGAGACAAATACTAAGGCTTGACGTGGCGGGATGAGACAAATAGAGTTGTCAACTACAACGTGCGAACCCGTCACCTCAGGAACTTTTAACGATTAGTCGTTCTATTTCCCGTGAAGTGAGCGCAGAAGACATGGACGAAACAGTCCACCGTCAAGCTCCGCCACATGCCCGTAAGAGGCCAACGCCTTAACCGCGAGATAACCAGATGTGTTACCCAGCGGACTTTCACTCACGTCCTTACTTCCAATTGCGACCGGATTACTCCGGTCTCTCGATTGGTTACGAGTTCGGTGAATACCGAATCTATCGCGGACCACGGCTTTGCCCGGCTGTTCACCCAGGATCGTGTAGCCGATGGTTGTTTCAAGAGCAGTCGCTGTAAGTTTCGCAACCACCCCCGATCTATAGGAAACAGTACTGCTTCCAGACTCCCCCGACTGCTAGTCAGAGTGCACAATCGATTAACTTACGCCGCACGGTGCGCAGAGCCAACGTATATTTATTCAACTACTTTACGGCGTGTACTCCGTAGTGTCTAGTGTCTCCAGAAACTGTGAGCTTACCCGGGAGCTAATAGGCCCTGTTGCAGTTTGGCCACTAAGACCCAGTGGTATAGGGTTGATCAAACGCACGGGTCAACATCCATCCGGCGGCCTATACGCAGAATTGCGAGCCAGGATAGGACGCTGGCCTGCGGACCAGTCTCCCATAGGAGTTAACCTTCGGGCGCTCCTGGACGGTTTGCACATCGTGCGGCGTCAGTCAATCGATTGTGCATTCCGACTAACAGCCAGGGTAGCCTGGAAACAATCATGTTTCCTATAGAGCCGGGGTAGTTGTTAACCTTACGGCAACTGCTCTTGAAACGACCATACGGCCACAGGATCCCGGGTGGAGTCGGGCAAAGGATGCCGTGGTCCGCGGTAGATTTAGTAGACACGATATCACCGCGTCGTAAGGGAGAGGACCGCGCAAGTGACCTAGATCCTGTAACCAGTCAGGAGTCAAGAGGTATCCCAAAGGTTAATTCCAGACGGAGACATCCTTTCAAACAGTTAGTCAAGGGTGGGGCTGTCTACTGGGTACCTATCGTGGTGCCTCGCCGTAATAGCTGGGGATTTAGTGCAACAGTTTGTATGGGAACCCTGCATTCTGTGATTAAAGGCTCATACTTGTCACAATTGTTCCTTAGGTGGTCCTGAGTGGATTTAAACCGGGAGCCATCGGCGGCCAACCCGCGGGTGGCGGGGGGAGGGGGTGGGAGTTTGATTCCGCCGCGCGTTACTTTGAGCCCTATATCTCTCGGACTATAGGGACTAGGGCAAGTGGGATATCATTTTCGGGTAACTCAATGAAAACGAATTCATTTTCGGAAGAAAAAAAATACCGGTGTGTAGAAAAAATATGAAATAATTGGTAACATCCAAAAATCATTCACATCTTTTTTTACATATTCAAAGTTTACTTTTTAACCATAAGAGTTATCGGTATTTAAAAAATATATTCCGATAGCCACACTTATCTTAATTACACCAGTATATATTTTATTGGACTTCCATAGTAAAAGTGAGTAAAAAAAATATAATTCATCGCACGGCAGACCAATGTATTACGCCTGCTAAGTAGATGCGGGCATCGAGCGAAGTTAGTTAAGTACTTATAGGATTATTTAGTTTCTGCGATAGGTTAGTGTGTTAAAAATAACAAGTACAATAGTAATAATTAGTATGATAATTACATTATTATTATTTATTTCTATTTAATAAAAATAATTCATCATTCACACACCGTACCTAACTGAGTGGGTGGACCTTTTGGTCGACCTTTTGGTCGACCCACTCAGTTTAGTAGTAAACAGTGAAAAAATTTGTCTGCCGCGCGGAGAATTATTAAAGCATATTAAAAATATGTAATTTCTGGATCGAAAAAGCTATCGCAAGTTTACGGGGATGGCTAAGGACCAAGCACATGAGCAAATGAACGCCATATTAAAAGGAAATGTAGGTAGGACCTATTTATACTCTTGCATTCATCTATACGCTAAATAGTTTGTGATTACTTCTTCATTATACAAAATAATATTATTTTACACATCACAGAATTGATTGGTTTGACTGAAAACCCTGACTAAGTGGCTTCTCGCTGGAACTGAATTGGTAGATACCGTTTACAGTTTTGAGCAGGATATTTTGTATTTTGTTACGCAGAACAGCGCAACAGAAGAACACGGCAGCCACTTTCTGACAATGCCGCAAATAAGAAGAACTTTATTCTAGACCTGCAATCACCGGTAGCCACAATAAATACACCAGGAAATCCTTTTGTCGAACAGTCTCCAGACTTCTATGTACTGAAGTTGTAAATGCGGTATTCGAGATAGAAAAGGCGGCAAAGAGTTATTGATCTTATAAAGCTATTGCTCTTAAATACAAAACATTTGTAAAGGAAGATTACACACAAACTCTAAAAAAAGTTTACTGGATCCAACCAAACTTAGTAATATCTCCTTATACAACATGTATATACACAATATAAATATACACGTTATTAAAACACATAAAAAAGAGTGAGAGCAAAACGAAAGCAAAGATAAGAGGCCTTGAGAATGACTACAGTCTATTCAGCAAACGTTATTTTGCAACCTGTGAGCACAGAGTAGAAGATCTTAATTCATTCTTGGCGCAAGAAAACCAAGCCAGTCCTCTAGCACTTTCTTCAATGGGTAAATTGCGATCTGGAGCAAGGTCAGACCTACTAAAATCGATTACCAGTATTTTTGGAACTGCAACCGTTCCCAACGCCCCACAAGTCTCAGCGAACATTCTAGATGGATCTTTATTAGTACACATACTGAGTTCTGGCCATAGAAAAACTTTGGAGAATAAGTACACCAGTATGTATACCATTTCTTTGCAAAGAACTTACAGGGTTTCAACATTAAATATGGTTTGGGACATAACAACGAAAGCATAAAAATTATTAAGAGAGGAAAACGTTCAAAGAATACGGGTCACTGCTACGACGAAACTACCTAAAGTTTAGGCTAATTTGATGATGAACAATTGCTTAAGGAAGGATTGTTTGCTCTGATAACGGCAAGGAAGTTCGCAACATAGGTGGACCAAATATTTTAACCAATATCACACGTGACACAACGCGTACGTTTCTTCGTAGTTACGTGATACGTAACCACGAAGAATGATGGTGCATGTATCTGACACTGTCGCTCATGGGTTGACAAAAATTATGCTACTGACTGTGAATACTGACTTCGCAGACCAGCAGCAGAAGTGCAAATTACTACAATTACACAGCTTTAGGAGCTGTGGGTGCACAAAGGTACTGGGAAACACAACCAGTGTCTCTCTGCTGTCATGATATTGCGACTGCCTTAGGTAAAAACTATAATGTTTGTTTTATATTAGGTAAGTATAGATAGGATATATTAACTCTATAACATACATAAAATTTACGTCGTGTCTAATTGGTGGCTAAAAACCGCTCTTGAAAGTGGCAAAATATTTGTATTAGGTAGTCTAATTACTTCTCTAATCTTTACTTAACATACATATGTAGGTTGTTACGAATTTAGCTAATAGATTGGAAAAATAGTATCTCAGAAACTTTGGAACGTACTAAAAGCTATTTATTGTAAAATCTTAATACAAAACAAAATGAACGCTTATTTATTAAAAGAGTTAATAATTTGAAAGGGTACCTACTAAGAGTTACTCATCATACTAACTAAAATAGTCAGTAAAAAGTTAAATAATCAACATAGACGCCTAATAATTGGAATAGTCAATAATTCGAATAGGTTCGAAAACGGTAAGAAAAAGGTACTAAAAGTTTTTGATAGTAGGTAATATACAAAGTTGTCAGTAAAGTGTTAAATAATAAGATTATAGTTAATTATACATTTAAAAACTAAAAGTACAAATTCATCATCTAAATTGGTATAAAATTTGTCATAGCCCATACATTTTTCTGTTATAGGACCACGAAGAGCGAGGGTGTTGCCCCTGTTTCACCTAAAATGAAATGAGAAATTTGAAAATGGGCATTCAAAAGAATAACCATTTTTCGGTGTTTTAATAGTTTCTTCTAACAATTAAGTAAGTATGGGTAGGTATGTTCTTGTATCATATATACTACTAATTATTGTTTTTTCAACGAAGTGGTAGCGATTTTAGATACATTAATACTTGGGTATTTAAGGTATGTAAGCACAAATATCAGTTAGGTACGGTGTGTGAATGATGAATTATTTTTATTAAATAGAAAAAACAATAATAATAGAGTTATAATAATAATAATAGCGATATTACTTCTTGTTTTTAACTTACTGGCCTATCGCAGAAACTAAATAATCCGATGAGTACTTATCTAACTTGGATCGATGCCCGTCTCTAAGTAACGGACGTAATACGCCGGTCTGCCGTGCGATGAATTATATTTTTTTCACTCATATTTTGCAATAGCAGTCCAATTAAAAGTATATGTCTGTAATTTAGATAAGTGTGGCTTTCAGAATATATTTTTTGCGCACCGATAACTCTTATGGTTAAAAAGTAAACTTCGTATAAGTAAAAAAAAGATGTCAACGATTTTTGGATTTTACCAATTATTTCATATTTTTTCTACAGATACGTGTTTTTTTTTCGTCCCGAAATGAATTCGACATTACTGAATTATCCGAAAATGATATCCTACTTCCCCTGGTACCTATAGCCTGAGAGATATAGGGATCAAAGTGACGCGCAACGGAATCAAATTTCCACCCCCTCCCCCCGCCACCCCCGGGGTGGTCGCCGATGGCTCCCGGTCTAAATCCACTCAGGACCACCTATGGAACAATTGTGCCGTATGAGCAGTATGAGCCTTTAATCACAAAATGCAGGGTACATCGCACTAAATCCCCAGCTATAAAGCGTTGACCTCTGACAGGTGGCGTAACTAAACAGTGGAGCGTTTTTCGTCCCAAGTCTTCTGCGCTCACCTCACGGGAGACAGAACGATCCAATATCGTTAAAACTTCCTTAGTTGACTGGTTCGCCCGTTGTAGTTAACAGCTCTAGTTGTTTTAGTCGGAAATCGGCATCTCATCATTACAATCAATATTTGAATATTTGAATATTTTAACCTTTCACTATTTCAAATAGCTCTTTCTCTTTTCCAGGAATATCTACTGGCGGACCGAGGAATGTCAATAATCCCAGTGAGCATCTCTATAATGACTTCTGCAGTGTCTTCCATCTCGTTTTTGGGTTACGTGTCAGAGTTCTACAGCTCCGGTTCCATATATTTGTCTATAGTCATAGCAACTATTGTGGGCACTGCTTGCAATGTATATTTCTACTTACCAGTGTTCTACAAACTTCAGAGGATCAGCTTGTTTGAGTACTTGGAACTGAGATTTGGACCCAGACTCAGGCTGGTCGCTTCTGTAATGTTTAGTCTCAAATATCTATTGTACAGGTAAATATTTATTCCATTTCGTACCATTTCATGTTTTATCCAGCCTTAGAACTATTACAAGATATTACATTATAGTGTTTATTAAGATTTTATCACGAGGCTAAATATAATAATATTTAACTATTATTTTTTGCCAGATGTAAAGCATTTGGAAGTCCGCAAAGAGACGTCCAGGTGGGAAACTAAATTTCTTGTTAATCACTCTGATTAGGGCATTTTTAGACTTAGATCAGTGGATCAAGATTAGTTTTCGCCGCACCGCCCTAGCCGTTCTGTCCGCAGCTAATGATATACTTAATAAGTACACAATATGTCGATTTAAACATGTCGAGGTTCCTTTAGTCTGGTTGCACTGGTGCCGATTTCTTTATACATTATACCAGCAGGATTTGTTGCCTTTTTGGGTTATTAAATATTTAAATCACAAAGTTCACAACGATTGCCTAACCTAAACAGTTCATTGAATAGCAGACGTGTATTTTCAATATCATTTGACTAGTTTCGGTTGTGTGCTCCAATATTGTGAGTTATGTCCACATACTTATGTCCACATAAGTCATCGATATATTTATTTATTTTATTTATTTAAGAATTAATTACTATAAAACATTGATTTGCTTACAAAAATAACAGGAACGGATTGGCAAAACCTTAACCTTTTGCATATTTGACTCTGTCACCCAACTGAGACTAGCCCGTTCTAGGGTGGACAGGACTTGAATATTACAATCAATTATGTACAAGTTTTAGTAAAAAGCTAATAACACTAAATTGCCCCAAAATGTGGTCTTCAAAAAAAAATATATTAAAAATAAAAAAAAATAAAAAAAGATAATATAATAAATAAAACGCAATTCCATCATATAATCGACAATAAATCTATACTAATATTATAAAGAGGTAAAGTTTGTGATGTTGTAGGACGTAATCTCTGGATCTACTGAACCGATTTTGGAAATTCTTTTACCAATAGAAAGCCACGTTATTTGTGAGTGTCATAGGCTATATATTATGTCGAAATATTTAAAGATTTTTTCGTGGTAGTCGGATTTCCAAAGTAAGTCTGAAAAAACGGTCGAACGGAAACGTTTCTAACGAACGCTGCCTTAACGATGAAAGATATATGATTAAGTTCTAGAGAAAAGTTGTAAAGCTTGATAATGCCTACAAAAAAGTCAGCGACAACATATTATTATGTCTAACTTTTATGTTTGAGTAACAAAAAGTAGTATTTTATATTTTAAAAATAATTGAAATCATTAAGTCATGTTTATTGGTCAAATTATCAACAATTATGAATTATTATCAAAATAAGTAAATTTGTCGTCTCAAGTGTTTAAAACAAAAGACTTTTCCCTTTTAATCCATATAATTTCACTTTTACTGCATACATTGTTAAAGAGATAAGACACTCACAAATAAGCCACTCACAAGAAGACACTCACAAATAACGGTAATATAGTCAAACCGGCATGCAAATACATACATACATATGCAGTAAAAATATAACCCTTCTTTTGGCAGTCAAGAAATAAATCATAGCACTCAGTACTAACCAAATCACACTCATAATTTCATCACAAGTAAAAAGTTTTACCGCCCAACGAAGTGGGCACGGGTCAGCTAGTATAATATAAAATTCGATTAAATAATATAAATAAAGTTATAAGTGAGAAATGAAAGAAACAGTCATTAATGTTTAATATATGTTAAGTAATATAGAATTTAATATAAAAATACCTAGTATATAAAGACAGTATACAGGTATTCCAAATGTAGAATTTTTTGTGATGACATTATATGGTTCCTTTGTTAGTAGACGGCAATATCCATTTTCGTTCGTTCGTTAACGTGTCCGGGCCAATTTAGGTCACGTCTCTAAAAATATTCGGCCTGGATGGCCTTGTTGTTTGCCTCTTGTAGATCCTGGTGTGTGATGGAGATTGACAGTTGCTGGCAGGATCGGAGGTGGCCTTCATCCTGTATAGTTCCACAGATGCATATTGGGTTTAGCTCGGCACCTTGTCACACCCACCCTCAGTCTGTTGGTGGTGAAGAGGAGATGGAGCCCCGATGCTGTTTGTTCTTTAACGTCCTTGCCAAGTAAAGCCCATTGAGTTATGCGATTCGATGATTGACTGCTATGGAGTGGTTGTGTTCGGCTCATGAACGACTTTCGCGATTTGAGGCGATCGTGGTGTGGCTCTTGTCTATGCAGTGGGTGTCTAGGGTCATCCATCATCTTTAGGCATTCTAAATCAGCCAGGACATCACGACATATTGCAGGGGAAACGATGCCGATGATCGGTTAAAGCTTTTCGACGGGTGTAGGTTTCTAACCCTGGGTAGCCCATAACAATTGACTATCCGATCACTTGAGTTTTATGCATTGTTTACGTCCAGTTACGTAACTTACAAACCAGCCGAGTTCTATATTGTTTATAATAAACTGTTTAGTATAGAAATAATCTGTCATGTTAGCATAGTGTCAAAGGCTTGAGCCAGGTCCAGAAAAAAATCCATAGAGTCATGGTTTACATCTACTCTGTTTGATCCCTTGTATCTTACATTTCAGTGCTGTAATTTTGTATATCCCTGCGATGGTGATACATGCTGTGACAGGATTGAACAAGAACCTCTTCACAGTTCTGATGGGAGTAGCGTGTAGTTTCTACACCGCTATAGGCGGGATGAAAGCTGTGGTAATGACGGATGTCTTCCAGATGGTTCTCATGTACGGCTCCATATTAAGTGTGGTCATATATGGCACGATCAACTTAGGAGGGATCGGAAACGTAATAGACCTGGCAGTTGAGCATGGAAGGCTCAATTTTGATAAGTAAGTAATTTATTTAAAGAAAATCCTTTGAAACTTACATTAATTATAATTTTATGATATTTTTCTGAAATGGAATATAGCTTACTCCTGACATATCCCTCGTCTGGAAGGAAAACGCCACAAGTCAAAATAACGTTTTTATCATAAGAAAAAGATTGTATTTTCATTGTAACTACAGCCTCCAGTAATAAAGTTGCAACACGAAGTAATCTATATATATAAAACAAAGTCGGGTTTGTTCGAATACTTATAACTCGAGAACGGCTGGACCGATTTTCATGGCTTTTATTTGTTGTAATAGCAGAATCTCCTCCTCTTTGACTCCGTCCCGAATAGCAGAATAACTATTAATAACAAAAATTGAAAAAATGACGAAAAATTTAAATAAAATAAAAAACATTTTCACATACAAAATGTAAATCCTTGTTTTTCTCATGGTCAGTTGTACGTGGCATGTTCACGTGTCGGCAAATCATCCGCTTTATTTGTTCTTGCGCCTGATAAAAAAAAACAAAAAATGTCGTATATCACAAGGTGCTTCAATGAAGAGAATTAAACCGAGTGCATCCCATGCTGCGCAATATGTAAATAGTTTAATTCAATCATGTCGTGCTGACACGCGATTGATATACTTAATTTTTTTACTTTTATATTTCTTTTTGTGTTATTAACTTAATAAAGTAGTGAACTTATTATTTATTTTGTATTCATTGTATTACTTTCATAAACTCATAAATTAAGTTCAGCTAATCTGTAGCACGACATTCATTGACTGTTAGGCGGTAGGAAGTTCGCCGGGTTAGCTAGTTTATAATAAAATGTACTGATTTGTCTATCTCTCACATTTATTTTCAAAGAGGTTTTCTAATAATACAGTTTTACTTGTCTCACTTTTCAATGAAGCTAGGTTAGCTTTTCGAAAAAGCGCCAAATAAACTTTCAACCTAAGTGAGAACAAAGTCCAATAAAAGACTTTAATTATAGTTCTTAAATATTTATTTGTTAAAAAAACTAATTTTAAGACAAGTCATAAAAAGGGATGGTATATTTTTTTTTTTAAAGGGATAGTTCCTTTTATATTTACCTGTTTGTTTTGCTAACATTTTCTGTATACTGTCTTCAAATATTGGTGAATTGGAATTCTTTTTATCATAAAGTTTACAGGTATTGATATTTCTATTCTTTTGTTATATCTTTTTATAATCTTTCTTTGACAATTTAAACTTTGTAATTTGTAGTATTTTCAACAGTCAAAATATTTTATTATATTAATATGTGAATGCCAGATACCGGTTTTATATGTTGTTAACCCAGTTGTTACTGAAACTTTTTTTTTATCTCATACTAGATGACCCGGTGAACTTCGTACCACCTAAAATTTATTTGATTGTAACTCTTCATAAGCGTTTATTAATCCTAATGAACCTTCCAAATCTAATTCATTGAAATCTATAATATGGCCGACTCATGTACGGTTTGAGTTTCGTTTGGTGATTAAATGAAAGTCGTTTGTGATTGATATAAATTCAGTGTATTTAATTTACATGATAATATATAGGTAAATGCAGTTCACATTCAACACAAAACATTCTGGTAAAATATGTTTTTCGTTTTGTTTTCCGGCGCGTAAATAAACAAAAATGATGGCTTTCCTACCGATGGCTTGGCCAACACGGGACATACAGTTGTCCATGCGCGAAATACGGAAAGTCCAAGTTAATTCCGCAAACTTCCAACACGCGTGATTTGTCATCGTGAAGGCCAGACGAACGAAGAATCTAAATTCCGCTTTCCATAATTACCAAGTGTACAACTGTAGATTGTCTTTCGTATATCGCAAAGGAAAAGATGAGCCAAATCGCCTCGTTGCTGCTGACATAGCGATACGTCTGATACTGAGATCCTGACACGTCGTTTGAATTCCTCACAGCGAAAACAGCCATATCGCTTTATTAACACGCTTTTATTAGGTCGACCTGTATGTAACTATGTAATGGAATCTAAGGTAACTAATTTAACCATCTTCCAAGGAACGTAGCTTCATGAAAATTGGAAACTGTATGTAGTTCTGAGGACAATAAAATAATATGGTACTGTCGAACTGATTTGATGATGGAGTAGGAAGATATGAACTGGAACGTCATGATGGAACATCGTATCATAGCTGTGTTTGGACTTGTTAGAAAAGTCTTGGAATGAAATTTGACCACGATTAGGTTTCAAGATCTGATGATGTGGTTTTTACGTGCATCTATAAAAGCGTGTTTTAGTTTTTTTTAAACTATTAATTTATTTTACGATTTGTATATGTAATTTATCGAGTTGATAAAGTTGCAGTATTCCACATTGATTTGCGCTTTAAAAGCCTTGGACAATACGGCACAATCTAACGATTGACCACATTTACATCTTGCCCTTGACCTTCACAGCTGCAGATCGCCCATTGTCTGCAACTGATAAGCGACGATACTATGGGTATCCGTCATTGACTGTGATGGTGTTAGCAATCAGGTCTCTCGGGTAACGCCTGTAACAGTTACTATCGAGCATACAGGGCGAGATGTTGTTATAAACTTCGCGAAGTCCATAGATCATCTTCTTAGGCACCACTGCAAGCAATTTCGGATTAACAGCTTCATCTTGTATTTCGGCCGAGATGATGGAATCATCTCATATCAGTGCGGTTTGCACTTGAAGTAGCTTGCCGCACATTTGACTGACTTCGTCGACCTATGTTATCTCTTCTTCTCGGCATTGTAATGGACACTGTAAAACGACACGGAATTGTTTCAGGCTCACTCAAATCGATCGCTATTTCCATGAGGTCTTTACAGTATTGAAATCTCCAAACTAAGTCCAAATTCATGGTTATGTCATTAAAAAAACGGTTGTGTCACCCCAAGACTTTCCTCTCAAGTAGCCAGGAACGTAATTTATCTGAATATTAATATCATTAATCCTTAATATATACATTAATCAAAGGAAGTTAGGTCGCGAGAGTCGGGCCCGCCAGGTAGCATAACTGGCTATCTCGCGGTAAGGCGTTATTCTCTAACGGGTTGTGGCGTAGTTAGACGGTGGATTGTTTTTGTCCAAAGTCTTCTACGCTCACTGCAGGTCGATAGAACGACTAATCGTTATAACTTCCTGTGGTGACGGGCTCGCCCGTTGTAGTCGACAACCCAAGTTGTAAGTCAGAGTGCACAATCGATTGGCTTGCGCCGCACGGTGCGCAGACCGTCCAGGAGCGCCAGAGGTTTGATTCCCAGGGGAAACTGACCAAGGCCAGAGTCCTACCCAGGTTCGCACCTCATGCGTGGAGGCCGTCGGATCGGTGTTGACCCGTGAGTGTGACCGACCCTGAACAGAATAGGTCTTCGTGGCCAACCCAGCATGGGCCCATTAACTCTGACTAACATCTTGAGGTGTCGAATACAACGGGCGAGCCCGTCACCATAGGACGTTTTAACGATTAGTCGTTCTATCGACCTGCAGTGAGCGTAGAAGACTTTGGTCAATAACAATCCAACGTCTAGCTACGCCACAACCCGTGAGAGTCCAACGCCTTACCGCGAGTTAGCCAGGAATAAACCCGGCGGGCTCGAGATACTCGCGCCCTCACTTCCAATTGTGACCACATTTCTCCGGTCTCTCGATTGGTTCCGAGTTAAAGGTCGCTTGCGCGGTCCTCTCCCTTACGAAGCGGTGAAACGGAGTACACCGAATCTATCGCGGACCAAGGCGTCCTTTGCCCGGCTCTGAACCGGGATCGGATGGCCAATGGTCAATTCAAGAGCAGTCGCCGTAAGGTACGCAACCACCCCCGCTCTATGGGAAACAATACAGTTCCCAGACTCCCCCGACTGTTAGTCGGAGAGCACAATCGATTGGCTTGCGCCGCACGGTGCGCAGACCGTCCAGGAGCGCCAGAGGTTTGATTCCCGGGGGAGACTGGTTGACCCAGTGTCCTACCCAGGTTCGCACCCCGTGCGTGGAGGCCGTCGGATGGGTGTTGACCCGTGAGTGTGACCGACCCTGAACACATGGGTCATCGTGGCCAACTCATCGTGGGCCCATTAGCTCCCGAACTCTGACTAACAACTTGCGGTGTCAACTACAACGGGCGAGCCCGTCACCACAGGACGTTTTAACGATTTTTTCGTTCTGTCGCCCTGCAGTGAACGTAGAAGACTTTGGACAGAACAAATCCAACGTCCAGCTACGTCACAACCCGCAAGAAGCCAACGCCTTACCGCGAGATAGCCAGTGTTACCTGGCGGGCCGACCCTCGCGCCCTTGCTTCCAATTGTGACCAGATTTCTCCGGTCTCTCGATTGGTTCCGAGTTCGAGGACCCTTGCGCGGTCCTCTCCCTTACGAAGCGGTGAAACGGTGTGCACCGAATCTATCGCGGACTAAGGCGTCCTTTGCCCGACTCTGAACCGGGATCGGATGGCCAATGGTCATTTCAAGAGCAGTCGCCGTAAGGTAGACAACCACCCCCGCTCTATAGGAAACAATACAGTTCCCAGACTCCCCCGACTGTTAGTCGGAGAGCACATTCGATTGGCTTGCGCCGCTCGGTGCGCAGACCGTCCAGGAGCGCCAGAGGTTTGATTCCCAGGGGAGACTGGTTGACCCAGTGTCCTACCCAGGTTCGCACCCCATGCGTGGAGGCCATCGGATGGGTGTTGACTTGTAAGTGTGACCGATCCTGAACACATGGGTCATCGTGGCCACCTCATCATGGGCCCATTAGCTCCCAAGCACTCTGACTAACATCTTGCGGTGTCGACTACAACGGGCGAGCCCGTCACCACAGGACGTTTTAACGATTAGTCGTTCTGTCGCCCTGCAGTGAACGTAGAAGACTTTGGACAGTACAATTCTACGTCCAGCTACGTCACAACCCGTGAGAGTCCAACGCCTTACCGCGAGTTAGCCAGGAATAAACCCGGCGGGTTCGAGATACTCGCGCCCTCACTTCCAATTGTGACCAGATTTCTCCGGTCTCTCGATTGGTTCCGAGTTCGAGGTCGCTTGCGCGGTCCTCTCCCTTACGAAGCGGTGAAACGGAGTGCACCGAATCTGTCGCGGACCAAGGCGTCCTTTGCCCGACTCTGAACCGGGATCGGATGGCCAATGGTCATTTCAAGAGCAGTCGCCGTAAGGTAGACAACCACCCCCGCTCTATAGGAAACAATACAGTTCCCAGACTCCCCCGATTGTTAGTCGGAGAGCACAGTCGATTGGCTTGCGCCGCTCGGTGCGCAGACCGTCCAGGAGCGCCAGAGGTTTGATTCCCAGGGGAGACTGGTTGACCCAGTGTCCTACCCAGGCTCGCACCCCATGCGTGGAGGCCATCGGATGGGTGTTGACCCGTGAGTGTGACCGACCCTGAATACATGAGTCATCGTGGCCACCTCAACATGGGCCCATTAGCTCACTCTGACTAACATCTTGCGGTGTCGACTACAACGGGCGAGCCCGTCACCACAGGACGTTTTAACGATTAGTCGTTCTGTCGCCCTGCAGTGAACGTAGAAGACTTTGGACAGTACAAAACTAACAGTCGGGGGAGTCAGGAAGCAGTACTGTTTATATAGAGCGGGGGTGGTTGCGGACCTTACGGCGACTGCTCTTGAAATGACCATCAGCCTTTCGATCCTGTGTGAACAGCCTGGCAAAGGACGCTGTGGTCCGCGATAGATTCGGTAAACACCGTTTCACCGCTTCGTAAGGGAGAGGACCGCGCAAGCGACCTCGAACTCGTAACCAATAGAGAGACCGGAGTAATCTGGTCACAATTGGAAGTAAGGGCGTGAGTGTAGGCCCGCCGGGTAACATTCCTGGCTATCTCGCGGTTAAGGCATTGGCCTTTTACGGGCTTGTGGCGGAGCTAGACGGTGGACTGTTTTGTCCTCAAGTTTTCTGCGCTCACTCCAGAGAGATAGAACGACTAATCGTTAAAACTTCCTGAGGTGACGGGCTCGCCCGCTGTAGTCGACGACCCGAGTTAGTCCAAGAAATATTTGGCTGCCACACTGGGCATAATTCGTTAAGGTCTTAGTTGTTAAGGACATTACAAACGAGGGTAGCCTCAAATTGTCGGAATTGCCTTAGCGAGCCAAAAGAGATTGAGCCTCTATAAAGCTGAGTTTTTTTAATTTGTTTCATAGACACGATGAACTACTAAGATAAAAAGAAAATAAAACCGTAAAAAATATTTCTTTTGATTTTTCGGCTAAATGCAAAATCAATATATTAATTTGTACATTAATATTTGTCGCATTCGCTACTAGGTTATAAAATTCAACCTGGCTTCATGTGGTTTAATTATATTTTCAGCTTCTCTGTCGATCCGACGGTTCGTCTTTCCTTCTGGAATATCTCGATTGGTGCTGGTGCCCTCTGTGCGGCTTCCTACTCTATCAATCAGCCTTTCATACAAAGACTTATGACAGTCAATAATCTAAGGAAGTCTAAGATCTGCATGTGGCTGGGAACCTTCCTGACGGTGCTAGTAGTTTTGCTTCTGTGGATCGTCGGCCTCATCCTCATAGCCCACTTTAAGGACTGCGACCCCGTGAAGAGTGGCGCCGTGAAAGCTTATGACCACGTTCTACCATATTACGTCACCTCCGTTATGACCAGTAAGTTAATAGAGGCGTATTACCTAAAGCGTTTGTACTTTTATCCCAGTGGTTAAGGATTTGGTTAAAGGGTAATTTAATTATTTAATAATTCGTGAACAATGCGTCATCCAAAGATTCGTCTACGCTGACTTAGCTGCTAAGGGAGCTAATGAGCCCTGTTGCAGTTTGGCCCCTAAGACCCAAGTGTATAGGGTCGATCAAACGCACGGGTCAACACCCATCCGGCGGCCTCCACGCAGAAGTGCGAAGTGGACGGGTTTCGCGCCGTGCGGCGTCAGCCAATCGATTGTGCATTCTGACCGACAGCAGGGGGAGTCTGGAAACAGTACTGTCTCCTATAGAGCGGGGGTAGTTGTTCACCTTACGGCGACTGATCTTGAAACGACTAATCGGCTACCCGATTCCTGGTGAAAGACTGATAAAGGACCACGATCCGCGATAGATTCGGCAGACGCCGTATCACCGTTTCATAAAGGAGAGGACTGCGCAAGCTACCTCGAACCTGTTACCAGTCGGGAGACCGGAGTAATCTGGTTGCAACTGGTAGTAAGGGCGCGAGTGTCGGCCCGCTGTGTGATTAACGCCCGCGGTAAGGTGTTGGCTTCTTACGGGCATGTGGCGGAAATTGACGGTGGACTGTTTTGTCCTAAGCCTTCTGCGCTCACCTCACGGGAGACAGAACGATCAATATCCCTGTTAAGTTATGGCCTCATGTTCTGGGGAATGGCGGCAAATGTTATAAGGATCTTTCGCCTACAAAAACGAGCGATTAGAAATCTGTTCTTAATATCTTCGCTAACATCTTGCAAGCAGTACTTCATCGAATCAGGTATCATGACTTTGTACGCAGCGTATATATACCAAAACATCATGTATATGAGAAAAAATATCGAGACTAAATCAACTAACTCAAATATTCATTCGCATAATACGCGAAATAAAGAGGACTTGCGTCATTTTAAGGTGCGTCTGAGTAAGGTTCGGAATAGCTTTCTCTGCCAATCTTACTTATTCTACAACAAACTTCTATTACACATTAGGGGCCTTGGGGAGGTTCACTTTAAGAAAAAGGTACAGGGTATTTTGACTAAAAACCCCATTTATAGCATTGAGGATTTCGACAATATCAATTTTTCGCAGCTCTATTGACCTACTTGACTATTATTATTCCTTATTCTTTCTATTATTGACTATTTTACAATTGCGTTTTTTTTTTTTTTCTTCTTCAAACTATTGGTTATTGACAATAATTATTATTACTGATTTGTTTGTATTTGTGTTTTTTCTTTAAAATATCTTCCCGTATGATAATTTGGGAAATTATCCAATATTTATTTGATTATTTAGTACTTAGGATTATATAGAAAATTAGATAGAAAGTTTTACGAAATTAAGAATAAGAATAAGAATAAATTTATTTTCCTAAGTAATTTTCCAAAAACATTATTCACAAAGTCTGCCTAACTAGGCCGAAGCCCGTACCAAGGTAGACTCGACTAGGTCACTTGTACGTTTTATATTGTGCGCACACTTAATAAAGTACTATTACTTACTTTAAAGATTTCGATTTCACAGGACAAGTAACTAAGTAAACTTTAAAACTCGACAATGTCAACTGTCGTTACAGTGGTTTCTTTGGGTAATATGATTGGATGTCTTAAATATAAAATGGGTTGGATGATTCAAACCCGTTATTTATCTATTTTGTGACCTATCAAAAGCATTTAACTGCGTTAACAATACTATTCTACTTAATAAAATATTACAATATAGGACCAGAGACAAAAGGCTAAATATAATTTAATTATAGCTGAGTAATAGGTACTGAACGACATAAGTAAATGGAACAGGAAGACAACCAAATATTGTAAAAAAGGGCGTAGCTCAGGGTCCCATTCTAGGTGCATTTTTATTCTTAGTGTGACATCCGAGAATGATGACATTACTCATGTTTGCAAGTGCGTTTCATAGAGGAAAAGATCTATATACGTCAATGATTTTAATTGTAAGCATTTAGCATCGCAGTTCATCGATACTGGAGAGTATTCTCTAGAATTCACTATGTTCTAGGTTATAATAATAATAATATTAATAATTATTATTATAACCTAGTTTATATTCTCAATAATAATTCTTAATTACTTAAGAATTTTGATTAAAAATATTGGAAAATGTTGTTTCCTCTACATATATAACCTAGAAAATCTGCGCTTGGATGTTCAACGTTCATAACTTGCAATACTGAGGTTCATATGTTATACCTTAATAGGTATTCATTTAAATATTATACTTGTTATTTTCATTACTTTTAACTTAACCAAGTGTAGGAACTCCTATCAACTGGTTTGAAATAAATAAATAAATATCGTTAAAACTTCCTGAGATAATGCTTTCGCCCGTTGTAGTCGACAGCTCTAGTTGCTGCGTATGCACCGATACAAGAAACATGTTTTTTATTATATATTTTTAAAGCATTTATTTCATTCTCCACAAAGACTAGTACAGTTTCTGTGATTGATTTACAAATGTGTATGCTTTAATTACATTTACAACTATAGTATCTGTTTCAGTACAATTACACTTGCTTAGAATATTACGATTTCCTTCGTGCAAGTGAGTGTGGGTATACGACCATTTAAAATTCCAAAACAATGAATAAAATTTCAACTTTATCACGGATTAATATTACCTACTTAGCTATGGCCTCACATCTTAACATGAGGCCATAACTCTTCGGGTAAGGCCATAACTCTTGGCAATGTCTTGGAGTGACACAACCGATTCATTTTACTTACTTCTGGCCGTCGGCAGCTGGTCGAACCGGGATCTTGCGCTCTTGTTACCTTCTTCTATCCTTAAGCCAGTAGGCGGATATAAGACGACATCTGACTGTGGATGAGAGCGTCAGGGTGTCACGGCTTGTAATTCTTTCCACCATGGCGTCACTGTGCGCTATTCGATTCCTCAATTCGCGTTTCGTAACTCCGGAATATTCGCCGTATAGAAAGAGTCCTTGATACGTACGACCATCCCCTGAAGTTCTTAATAAATCGGAAGTGACACCGACGACGGATGTTCGTGATCGGTGTCACTTCCGATTCGGCTAACGTTCCGTTCGTGGTCTTTGGTTTATGATTTTTTAATCTGGACGTCAGGCTTCCCTCTTTCCTGGCGAGCCACGTCGTCCTGAGGTCACTCCACGTTTAACTCCCGCACTTCGTTATATTTTATATGAATTGAACGTTCACCAGCTAAAGTTATAATGTCCTTAAGTAAAAGTGTATTTTAGGATAACAATATTCTATAATATGTGTAGATGTTAGTTTGTATTATTTACAATTTTCATTTATTTTTAGTTTTTGTCGGGTAAATTTTGTTGTCATATTTTTAAGGACTTTCTTTTTAACGACACTTATTTGACGTTGAGACATGAGTTAGAGTGAGGTATTTGAAATTCCTGTTAGAAGAAAGTATTTTAATTAACTCAGTTTTTCAAGTACCGTTATTACGATACTATTGGCTTTGACTTCAGTAATGTACCTACCCAGCTTTTCTCCGCTCGTATATTTTACTGGCCGCTTCGTGCGTCTGCTAACAGATGTCACTGTGTGTAAAAGAAATCGCGCTTTTCATTTAAATTCTTAATATCTTATTTTGAGTATTTTTAAATCATTCAAAATTTGTTTTCTCTCTGAGAGTTAAATTTATGAGGTTACTATATATACAATATAGGTTTAATTATTTCTGTAGTTAAAAGTTTCAGCCGTATATTTTTATAGTATGTGTAAAATCGCTAGATATGCTTCTAATTTTACGTCAAGTGGCTTAAATAAAATCTTATTATCTATAATCTATCGGCTTCATTTCTACGTCAGTATTCTAACATTTTGGGCATAAGTGTCTCCAATTTTGAAAATCGATAGAATACCCCATTTGGCTATAGTAACTGACAGTACGAACTCGCTTACTCGAATCGGCCAGGGTTAGTGGCGGCAGGGATTATCTTTCATGTTTATGTTGTCTTATGTCCAAGAGATTTACAAGCATTGAAATATTCATCTTCGTATTTTTAGGAATTGGTGGATTGCTGGGGCTCTTCGTAGCTGGAGTTATATGTGCCACATTATCTAGCATATCAGGAATATGCAATTCCATAGCTGCCATAACTTTGAGAGACTATATGCCGCATATTGAAAAAAGGTAAATCATTTCTAAATTGCATAAACATTTTCGGCATTTTGTAGCAAATAAGAGAACTTCAAATGGATAAAAAAATACGCACCACTAATATAAGCGCTATTCCACAAAGCGCCAAGAAGGTAAACCAGGGTCTTAAGAGATAATTAGCGATTTACTAATAAGCTGCCCGACAGGTATCGCCGGGGTATACAGGTATTATACGGGGTATATACGGGGTATATATACGGGGTATACCTGTATGCCTGACAGGTATGCAGGTATTCAGCCAGTCAGTTATCGCCGGGGTTTTTTTAGCGTCGCCGGCCTACATAATCCTATCTCTAAAACGTTTATTTTTAGCATGATATTTAGAGTCATTATGTTTCAGGTTCACGGGCTTAAAACTAAAGGGACCGCTAGTGTCGAAATGTGTGGCTCTTGCTTATGGTTTGCTGATAACTATACTAGCACTGTTTGCCGATCGCTTAGAAGGAGTAATGCAGAGCAGTTTCATAGTGACTGGATCATTTGGGGGGGCTTTACTGGGAATATTCACTTTGGGAATGTTTACAACTACCGTACACGAGACGGTGAGTAAGAGTCAAACATAATTTGAATTTCAGATCATACAAACATTGTTCGAATTCATTTTTTCACTATTGATATTATACTCAGAATACCTTCTGATGTCTAAACAAGCATTGTCGGGTTGTTCTAATATCCTTCGCTAGGTTTCATGCCGCCTACCTTTAGCATGAGAATTATTTGTACATTCAGTATCGATAACCTCCTCGAATCCTCGCGGATGGCGTGCCGCTTTATTTTGCCGATAGGTTCACCGCGTTATCGGCGCACGGCCGTCCCCTGAGATCAGAGGGCAATAACTTGTTATCCATCCCTGGTCATAGCAGTGATTTTTTTTCATACTCCTCCGTGGAAGCTGCACGACTCTGCTTTACCAAATGATGTTAGAACAGCCCCCAGCATCTCCTCGTTCAACGCCAGGCTCAAGGAGCATATAACCCTAAAATCCATAAATTAACCAATCCACCTCTCCCCTCCTTTTCGCTTCCCTTTCCTTCCTTCCTCTCCTTCCTTTCCTCTGCGTCTTTATTTAATTTTAGTCATTTGTGTTACTTTTTTTTGTTATCTGTCTCTTTCTAGTTTCTGTTTGTTTTTTTTTATCATTTGTGTTTTTATTGTTCTTTTTCGTAGCCAACGTTCTAAATTTGTTATAAACTTAAGCTATAGGTTAGGTGATAGACATTACTGCAAGGCAATAAGCTCGCCTTTTTTTTACAATAGTTTATTATTATTATTATTATTATTATTATAACCTAGAACATAGTGAATTCTGGAGAATACTCTCCAGTATCGATAAGCTGCGATGCTAAATGCTTACAATTAAAATCATTGACGTATGTAGATCTTTTCCTCTCTGAAATTCACGTGCGAACATGAGTAATGTCATCATTCTCGGATGTCACACTAAGAATAAAAATGCACCTAGAATGGAGCCCTGAGCTACGCCCTTTTTTACAATATTTGGTTTTCTTCCTGTTCCATTTACTTATGTCGTTCAGTACCTATTACTCAGCTATAATTAAATTATATTTAGCCTTTTGTCTCTGGTTCTATATTGGAATATTTTATTATGTAGAATAGTATTGTTAACGCAGTTAAATGCTTTTGATAGGTCACAAAATAGATAAATAACGGTTTTGAATCATCCAACCCATTTTATATTTAAGACATCCAATCATATTACCCAAAGAAACCACTGTAACGACAGTTCACATTGTCGAGTTTTAAAGTTTACTTAGTTACTTGTCCTGTGAAATCGAAATCTTTAAAGTTAGGCTTTGTTTCAGGCAGCTCTCATTGGACTTCTAACAGCGATGCCTTTTCTATTCTGGATTAATTTGGGAGGACCAAGACCTCCCAAAATTGCACTACCGATGTCTGTCGAGGGATGTATCAATTCGACTATCAGTCTGGCAACACAAGCAGCGTTGCCGATGATAGACAACAGCGAATACTTCTACCTGTATAGGATATCATTTATGTGGATGACATTAATCAGTATGGGATTAGTGATGGCAGTTGCTTATCCTTTATCTTTCGTGATACGGTGTACACTGCCCTGGCAGAGGGAGAATAAGGTGAGGAATAATGACGATAATGATAATAACGGACGCATTTATATGTTTTTGTTATTTTAGATTTCGGATGGGGCTGGTCATACCTTTAGTGGAATGCCGGATCCTGATCTCTTTGTATTTTTTATTTCGAAGAAAGTGCGACAATCCAATAATGATACTTTAAACAAATATAAAAATAAGGTAAGCCAAATCATTATTATTTCAAAAGAAATAAGTAAGATTTCAACATTATCACGGATTAATTTTCCCTGCAATAATTCCTGGCAAATTCATTACGAATATTTCATATACGAAGGCCACATCTCAGTCTTTTTTTTGTATTTGGGAATATTTTGAAAACGAAAGTTTTCAAGAAATTGTATTATAAATTCACCGAATTTGCGAACTGATTATGTTGAATCAAATTCTTAAAATATCATACCCCGTGACTACAATAGAGAAGAAAACAAGAAAAATTAAAATCAGCGAAAGAAAATGGAAACAGGAAAATTATACGCACATACACACATAAATACATTGTATATAATAAAGTAATAAGTAAGACGTATTTTATAAATATTTAAATTAATTATCATTCCTGAGCTTTTCTTCGACTGCGTGAAGAAAAGGCTTCCTGTGCAGAGAAAAAATGTTAAGGTCATTAAACCTGTTATTAAAAGAGCTGAGTAACCGTATCATAGTAGAGTTGCTGAAGTGGCTTGTATTGCATCTGGGCACGTGAAACAAACGAGAAACTCGGGTACTTCTGGGGGCACTCTCAAGGAAATTCGCTCAGTTAAAGCTGGACAGTCTATTAAACCATGAAGGATGTCATATAGGAAAGATATGTCGGTTATGGTCCGTCTATTATTATTATTATTATATTGATGTTCTGGGATATTTGATTCCCATGGAACAGTTAACTTCTGATGTTCGTCAACAATATTATGTTTGCAAGTGTAAAGCTGGGCATTGACGGTCAGTTTTTCGCGTCAGTTGAACTGGCGTGCATCCAAAATTTGATCGTGAATGTCGAATCGTCACTCCAGAGTTTTAACTGACGACGCGCCACGAATATTTTCCGTGGCTAATCCAACTGGCGCGTCGCGCCAAACTGACCGTGAGTAATCGGCAATCCAACGCGTCAGTTCCGTCAGTTCGCTCTCAGCGCTCGCGGTGATAGCGCGTGCTGCGTTTTTGTTTTTGTCATGGCGGTGTCGTCGTCGTCATCATGGCGGTGTTGGACTTGTCATAATGATAGATTTCATCACAAAATATAGAAATTCAGAATGTTTATGGAAAATAACCGATAAAAATTTAAAAAAATAAACAGTATCGACAAAAAGCTGTAGAAGATTTTATTTAGATATTATTTATTCCAATTTTATTTAGATAGGTATTATCTATAAAATTTAATTAGATATTATAGAAGTCAGATTTCATTCCCGATGCTAGAAACGAAGAGTGACAGTGAACTCTCATGAGGGTTTATAGCTTGTCTCATATTAGTCATATTGTCATCTTGTTTAACAACGTGTCGCGTTTTTGATAAATCGTGTAAAGGATTAGATATATTTTATGATTCCATTAATTTAATAAAAGATTCAATCATACCTAGCCTATCTCCTACTTCTTAAGATTTCACTAACTGCCATCCTAATGTACTGTATTATATGATTACTATATTATAACAGACTATTGTATTATATCATATTATGTATAATAAATATAACTATCCAATTACTCATACTTCTATTTTGCTCTATCCAAATAACCTTATTAACAACTTATTAAATTATTAATTTTCTTACCCTTATATTATTATTAGCTTTATTATATTTTTTTCTACTATCAACGTGTTCATGTTATTTCTGTTAATTTGTAATGCACGCATTGAAAACTGTTCATAAGATAGTAAATTTGTTTGGTTTGTGTTATTTCTGTTAATTTGTAATGCAAGCATTGAAAACTGTTCATAAGATAGTAAATTTGTTTGGTTTGTGTTATTTCTGTTAATTTGTAATGCAAGCATTGAAAACTGTTCATAAGATAGTAAATTTGTTTGGTTTGTATATGTAGGTATTTAAAATACTAGTATTATATATTTACTATCTGTAAGTTTGCTATAAAATAAAAAAAACAAACAGTAGCCGTAGTAACAAGGAATGTTTCTTTTTCGGAATCGGAATCCATTTTTATTCGTGGACGTCCGCAAAGAGACACGTCCTTCATGCGGCCGGGCCGGTCGAAAACTGAAGAGCCGGTCAATGGGCAAATCTAGTTGGCATAAAACTGTTTGGAGTGGCGCCACAGTTTTACGTCTAGACTGACGCGAAAAACTGACCGTCAATGCCCAGCTTAACCCCTCAAATGTGAGGCGTCCCTTAAGGGATGCCTTGGCAAAATGTATACAAAATGTATATAAATTTATATAAATATAAATATAAATGTAAATGTGCGCCGCTTTATAGTAATCCGCTCTACAGTAATGCTATAGCTCTATAGTAAACCCCGCTCTATGTAAATGTAAATGTAAATGTAAATATAAATTTATATACATTTTGCCGTAGGCAACCCGAGCTAATCGCCATTCATTTGAGGGGTTAAGGGGCAGGCCACACGATGCGGTACGGTGCCGCACCGCAAAGCTTTCGCCTATGCGTGTGGTCAGGCGCCGGAGCGCACCGTGTGGCATACCATGGATATTTGTAAATAGGCTGCCGCAGCGGCACCTGCTCAGGCGCAACGCCGCAGCCGCACTGCATCTTGTAGCCAGCACGGCATAAGCCAATCGATTGCGCACTCTGACTAACAGTCGGGGGAGTCTGGAAGCAGTACTGTTTCCTATAGAGCGGGGGTGGTTGCGGACCTTACGGCGACTGCTCTTGAAACGATCATCGGCTACCAGATCCTGGGTGAACAGCCGGGCAAAGGATGCCGCGGTCCGCGATAGATTCGGTTTACACCGTTTCACCGCTTCGTAAGAGAGAGTACCGCGCAAGCGACCTCGAACTCGTAACCAATCGAGAGACTTGAGTAATCTGGTCGCAATTGGAAGTAAGGGCGTGAGTGTAAGCCCGCAGGGTAACACTCCTGGCTATCTAGCGGTTACGGCGTTGGCCTCTTACGGGTTTGTGGCGGAGCTTGACAATGGACTGTTTTTGTCCAAGTCTTCTGCGCTCACCTCACGGGAGACAGAACGATCAAATTTCATTCAAACTTCCTGAGGTGACAGGTTCACCTGCTGTAATTGACAGCTCTAGTTTAAGAATCATGATATATCTTATTTGTTTCAGGATGAAAATATTCCATTGACTCACAGAAGTGCTAATGTGTCTTTGTAATTATTTTTACGCAGACACCGACCAATATCCAACGCGCTCGCTGAATTCACCAAGATAACTTATTTTTTTAAGCATCGAAACTTTTGTCTAGATTTTCGAGAAGATTTTCGAGATTTTCTTTTGTATACATTTTCGAGAAGTGCTATAGGCTATATTTTATTGTAATACATATTGGTTTTCAATACGAAATCCTAATATTTGTAAGTCGGATAAAAATGAGCTGGTGAGTTGCATTATCGGCGTGCGCTGAAGAAACGGTTTGATATATGTGGAAACAATATACGTCAGAAACATCGGACTATTTTTAAGCTATTGCATAGCTTTTATCGCGGGCCTACCAGCGCGGCGACCGAATGAAGGAATTTGTTAACGAAAATTAATGATTTCAAACTGATAATTACGTCTAAACGAGTAATGTTTACGATTCGAAAAAAATATATGTTAAACAAGAACATTTTTGAAATATTCATAGCTTTGAATATTTTAGATTTTATTTATATTACATAGTGTAATTAATTTGTGAAATTAGGTCTAACCGAACACAAAAACGACTACTACCCAAATACTATCTGGCGTATTATTATGAAACATGCACAATTTTAAAGATAATTTAATTATCTATCTTTTTATCTACGATTTTTGTCGAAATACCCGTTTTTTTTGCTTTATCGAATAAAAAATTCGTGCACGGCGCTCTATAGGAAGACGTTTAAATTATTCCGAATCATTTGCTTTCGCAGCCGCAAATGATTCGGAATAATTTCACCGTTTTCCGATAGAGCGCAGTTATCTGATATCAGAAAAAATAAAATAAATAAAATAAATCAATAATTATAATTGCATAAGTTGTTAAAAATGCTATGCAATAGCTTTACCGCGGCAGTCCCCGAGTGCCACAAGTAATTTTTTTATTTTTTTTTTATTTGTTGAGTAGGGCTTTTCTAAGGTCTTTATGAGCCTTATAACACTGCGACCATTGCTGATCTATTGTGTTCGCCACCTACTATAGTTCTGTGCTAAGCCTCGTGTCATTTAAGAACCGCAGCAGGCTTTTGGCGCCAGATTGTTTTATCTCCTCAGGTTGGAGGTAGTGACCACCCAAGTGTATCTTTTACGCATCAGCGGGCCACACTCGCACATGAGGTGCTGGGGAGTTTCCTCTGCCCCTTGGCAGAACCTGCACATTTTTGTGTCTCTGAGCTTGAGGTTGAACATGTGTTTGTTCAGGCCAAAATGCCCCGTGAGCGCCCTCACCAGTATGCGCAGATTGTTCCTATTTATCGATAACATCGGCCTAAGAGAGATCTATAAAAAAAATCAGCAACATCATATATTTTACTTGTATATTTAACCCTTGGAGTAAATGGGTATTTTCATGGATGCATCTGTCTCTTTTGCAGGATTTTCGGCGACATCGACTTAAAGTACTATAACTACGAAACTACTACACCAATCATAAAAAGAACAACTGCACAATGATTGCATTGAAATTTCGAATATAGAATATTGAATTAATATCATTTTGTAAGACAATTAGATAATTATGAATAAATATGAGAACGTCAAAGAAGTGAAAAAAACGCGCGACCAGATTTGGTCGACTCGTACTCAACGGATAATTGTTTCGCGACCAGATTTGGTTGACTCAACTCAACGGGTTAAGCTACAATAACTGCTTTTATATCTCAACAAAATAATAAAAATAAGTAGGCAGTGTTTGTAGAAGACATTAGCAATGAAATAAGAATCCATTATCACGGGTGGTTATCAAAGATAAAATTAGCCGTTTACTGTAAGTTTTTAGGCGGAATAGTTATAGAGATATCATGAAATTAGTAACGAGTGCCAGCACCACGAAATACCTAGCAGGCGGCGGCGGCGCTGCTGGCTCAGCAAGATCAGCGTTCAGCGGAAGGCGGCGCGGGTGGCGATGAACAAGATGCCTACGTTTACGGTTGAAAGTCAGCGATAGAATTGAACGAGTCCAAAAGAAATTCACTCGTATGCTGTCGAACAAATGTGGCCTCAGAAATACTCTGAAAGGTTATGTAGAGTGGCTTTCTCACTTTAACCTAATAGGCTTAAAAACACGTAGGACTTTAATTGATATAACGCGTATCCAGGAATAAAAACCCTGTATCTCCAACCGTTCGTAGCACGTACTGCCAAGTTCCAGGCGACTAGTCGATACTTAGGCCTCAAACTTTTCAATAAATTGCCCGAAAGATTAAAAGCAATTAAAAACATCGATATTTTCAAGAGATTCATCCGAGTCTATCTGCTTAAAATCAACATGTATGCCCATAACGACTTCTTAAAATATTTTGAAAATACATAGCATCGTATCTACCTATTTAATCTAATACATATTATTTACCGTTAATTGTTTTGTTGTAAACTGTTATCATACAGTCTATGTTTTTGTAAATTGGTAAGTTTAAATCTATATATTGTATATCATCTCTTGTCTAAATTGAGTAACTAGTACCCGCTCGGCACTTAACATCCCTTGCGGGATATGTATGGCGGCCGGCTGAAATCCAAACTATCCCATACGGGATATCGCGCTCGCCGCTCAAGAAAATGTCGTTTAAATTTCGAAATGCGATTGTATATTCTATCGAATGATGCCATAATATAGCCAAATATGCAACACTATGAAATTGCTCGATTGCCGCATGCGATGTTAGAAATATGAATTACTACATCCCTTACAAAATCGGTGACCTCATTTCTGACGACAGTCGCAGATCGGCCATGGCGGCGGCGCGCGCGATGTTCGCCGAAGTGATTGTGTTGTGAAGTGTTTTCTGGATATAAGTGCAGTTTATACCGGATAAAAGTGAGTATTTCCCTTTTTAAGTAGATTAGCCAGTAGGATTATATAATTTCGACAATCCATTTGCTGTTTTTCACGAATTTTCGAAGAAAACACTTTGTCAACAAACCAAGGCTCGCGAGAAAAATGGCCGTGTTTATTTTGTAATGTTTTTGAAATATCCCGTTATATCGCGAAACATGACGTAATGTCGCTTTAATTTACTAATAAAATAGGTATTGCTTCATTTACATCCTAAGTTATCACATAATTAGGCGTATTTTGAACATTATATGTTGTGTTCTAATATTGCTCGCGAAAATGAAACTTGTTTTGATAATTACTATGAGAGAAAAAAGTGCGATTTTCCATAGTTTTTCGATGAAATGTGACTCTTTGGAGTATAGTAATTAGTTATTAGACATATAATAAGTCTATGATAAGACAATATAATTGAAAAAATCTAACGAATTTTATATTATGGGCATTCAAAGTTTATTATTAGGTTCAGACGCGGAAACTCTCAAAACTTTAGATTTTTCTATAATATCAGACAAAGCTCAAAGTTCTGGTGTGATTTCTAAGAAGAAGTGATGTAGTAATAAAGTTATTTTGAAAGAATTTCATATAAAAAAATACCATAAGTAGTCACAAATTAAAAATTAAAAAAATTTTTTTTTACGAGAATACATACAATTTTTCTTGGCTGAATAAATAAATATTTTTTCCGTATTTTTGTATGCAAATAAGTAAAAAAAAATATCGTTTTGGTAAAGCATTTAATAGAGAACATAACTGTATTTACAATTTTTGATATTTACAAAAACTGTATTTACAAAAAAATCGAAATGATTTTATAGGCGAGTTTTTTCAGTTTGCCAATTTTGTAATATTTATTCATTATTATCCTAATTGTTTTACGAGATAAGGTTATAATGTTTTATATGTCAAATTTCAATGCGATCATTTTTCTCTTTATCTTTTTTTAATCCGATTAGTGGTTTATAAGTTATGATCGTTTTTCTCAAGGCCGTTGACTCGCGTCGATTTTTTGCGCGAATATGTCGCGCGCAAAAGTGATAGGTGACTTTTTACCTCGCAACGTGAGGGGTTAAGATTAATTACTGTCATTCCTACACAATTGTATGGTTGTATTGGAAATAAATACCTTTTACTTTTACTTTACATAAGCTTTTGCACAATCGACTAGACTAGCTAGTATAGAAAAAGTTCAATTTCGTGTTCCACCGCGACTAACGAGGAGCTCTCAAACATTTTCGGTTGTCGCTTGCAATAACAACATCGGGTCGAATAGACCTCTTACCAGAATGTGTCGCGTTTTTGATAAATCGTGTAAAGGATTAGATGTATTTTATGATTCCGTAAATATAATAAAAGACTCGATCATACCTAGCCTATCTCCTACTTCTTAAGATTTCACTAACTGCCGTCCTAATGTACTGTATTATATGATTATTATATTTTAACGTACTATTGTATTATATCATATTATGTATAGTAAATATTATTATCCATTTACTCTATCCAAATAACCTTATTAACAACTTATTTAATTTTTACTTTTCTTTCCCTTATATTATTACTAGCTGCGCCCAGCGGTTTCACCCGCGTGGTGATGGAAAATTGTGATAATGATGATAGAAAACCATATATCTTTATAAATTATAGGCTATGTATTATTCTGATGTGTAAGCTATATTATTGTAAAGTTTCATCAAAATCCATTCAGTAGTTTTTGCGTGAAAGAGTAACAAACATCCATACATACATACAAACTTTCGCGTTTATAATATTAGTAGGATTATAATATTAGTAGGATAGTACCTAGCATAGAATTTAAATTTCGAATGTCAATTTCTTAGATTTTTTTCCTACTTACTTGACAGTTATCGTTATATTTTAGATAATTCACACTATATCTTTATAAATCATAGCCTATGTGTTATTCTGATGTGTAAGCTTGTGACGAACTACTCGTCACGAGAATTTACCTCTTTAAAATATATTAGTAAAACTCTCATATAATTCACGTCACACTTCGCCACAACTTAATCGGCACATAAACACATTAGCTTGACTTTCAACCGTTGCCATAATCGCATCATGCGATACAACAACGCACACCCCTAGTCGGATTCGGCGGCAAAAATTGCCAGACGAATAAATTCAAAACCGACCGGATCGAGCGTCCAATTATATACCCTCTCTTAGTTTTGAACCGCCGAACGAAGCGGAAGTGCCCGTGGCCGCTGGGGGTCAAACCCCCCAGCGGTTCACATTTCATTGCAAAGCGGAGCCGCAGTGACACGTTTAAAGTTCGTCTGGAATCCAATAGTTTCACCGGGCGATATCAGTGCGCAAATCCCGCAGTCAGCCGCAACGAACCCCAGCCTCCGAGGGACCTACCTTCCATATCAGGCGAGTTTCTAGGGTTCACGTTTTTCTGACTCCCCAAACTTTAAAACCCCCAGAGTTCAGCTAATAACTGTTATATTTCATATTAAACAATTTAATCAATCGAATCTAGTGCAAGAGCGCTCCCTATAGTTCGCCTTAGGGCGTTTTTCTCGTTTAATCGTCAATCGACACACTTTTCAACCTAGCCAAGCGTGAGAGAGAATCCGAGGATTCGGTGCGTAGTTCCCGTGAAGCCGTGGGACGATTCAGGAGATGCCCTCCATAGTAGTCGGCGGCGTCCAGACCGACGTAACGCGAGGCCCGCGCGCCGCGGTTGTTGAAGGTTCTCCCCTTTCAAAAGTCCCCTTTGCATAAACAATATAAAAAGCATATCGATAGAGGTGTTCCCAGAATTCCTTCCGAAATTCCCATAATACCCGTAAGCACCTACCTACCGTGAGTTTAGCGACCTACCTACCGTGACTTTCCACGCACGCTCCGGCGATTCCTCCGCTCCGAAGGGCTTGCAAAGGTACTAGAGGTCCTCCCGAATATACATTTAATATACTTAAATCAAAAGAAACAGAAAACCTGTAATTTTATGAGTAATAAACCTTGTATTATACTTTGAGTCTTTCTCTTAAAAAGGGTTAATCTCTCACACACGGAGAGAAATTCTATTCTTGCTTTATGACATAAATGGTGCAAGCTCGGATTAGTAATATACGAAAGTAACTGCTCCGAATCGGCGCGAAGTTCGCCGCTACACATCGACGCAGAAACCGCCCCGCAGCGATCTGACAGCTCAGATCGCGCGTGACTTCATAGCGGTCGAATATCTACTTTCTTTTTTCCAGGTTCGGTGATAAGCCCACAGTAAGTACATATTATATCCCTATTCATTACTCCCCCACTCTTCTTTCCATAGTTTTCCCCTTTTTCTCACAATAGAAGCAAGGCTGTCCTTCTCTTCCAGAAGCTCTCCTTTTCCCGCGCAGGATTCCTTGGGTTTACCACGACCTTTTCCACTGAGCTGCCGCGGTCCCAAATCCTGTCGCGTATCCCCTTCTGCGGCGTTCAAGGTCAGGCAGCGACCACGCCTGCTTTTTCTCGTAGCGACCCGAATCCCCAATCATCCAAGATTTCCGTGGTGGCGCCCAGATATACACATCATTAAACCATTACACCTTCTTTTCCACGGCAATCCTAAATTCCATGAAAGATATTTTTCCATGACCTAACAACAGGCTTTTTCTTAATCGGGTAACGTTACAAGCTATATTATTGTAAATTTTCATCAAAATCCATTCAGTAGTTTTTGCGTGAAAGAGTAACAAACATCCATACATACATACAAACTTTCGCGTCTATAATATTAGTAGGATTATAATATTAGTAGGATAGTACCTAGTATAGAATTTAAATTTCGAATGTCAATTTCTTAGATTTTTTTCCTACTTACTTGACAGTTATCGTTATATTTTAGATAATTCACACTATATCTTTATAAATCATAGCCTATGTGTTATTCTGATGTGTTAGCTATATTATTGTAAATTTTCATCAAAATCCATTCAGTAGTTTTCCGTGAAAGAGTAACAAACATCCATACATACATACAAACTTTCGCGTTTATAATATTAGTAGGATTAGCTTTATTATATTTTTTCTACTATCAACGTGTTCATGCTATTTCTATGTAATTTGTAATGCAAGCATTGTAAACTATTCATAGGATAGTAAATTTGTTTCGTATAAATATGTTTTTAAAATACTAGTATCATATATGAAAAATAAAATACAAACGGAGCTGCCATGGAATTCACCGACGGAAGTCGGGCCCATCATATAGTGTTATTACACTTCTGGGGGGTGAGCAGTGGATTCCGGACTAACGACCGTCTGTGGTAGGTTTAGGACAGCTGTCTTGGCACATGTGAGTGTTCACCTTACCACCCATTCACTCGCCCTTCGAAGCCATAGAATTTGAGATGCGGAAATCGCGGTTTTAGATATTTTTTCTAAGAAGGAGTTGATTATTTTCCTGGAGAGACCAAGATCTTTAAAATGGTGAAACAGAGATTTAGCTGGCATGCCACGAGCGCCAACTTCCACCGCGTGAAGGTGAACAGTGAAGCCGTTCCGGGTTACGGCATTTGCGAGATCGTGGTATTTATTTAATTTGTACTCGTGGTCTTTTGGGATATTTGATTCCCATGGAACAGTTAATTCTACAATAAGGGCCATCTTCCGAGATAGAGAGTAAAGAGTTATATCTGGACGCAGGGCTGTGCATCTGAGACTTTCAGGGAATTTATACTGCTTAGAGACCGAATCGACCTCCAGAATCCAATCTGAAGCTTTCTCAATTATTGAGAAAGGTTTTTTAGTGAAATGTTTTTTGCCTTTAGAGCCATCCCGCACAGACTGTATTGGGGGTTTGGATGGTACTGTCAAACCCATGTTGGCACGAGCCACTGAGAGGCTATTTACTATCGTTTGCTATAAAATATCGTTTGCTATAAGTTTGCTATAAAATAAAATAAAATTATAAAATATGTAGCGTGCATCTGAGGGGGGACGTCTTGCATCTGAGGGGGGACGTATATTTAAACGTAGCATCTAAAAAGGCAAATAAACGCCACCCTGCTTAAATTAACAAATAAAATTTGAAACTTTACGCGAAGCGAAGCCGCGGGCAACAGCTAGTCGATAAATAAAGATAATGCTCTTTCTATTGACGAATAACACAGGCGAAAGTATTAAAATCGGATGACACGTTCTCGAATTATCGTTGTGCGGAACTTTCTTATTCGCATGTAATAATAATAATAATAATAAACTCTATATTTGCACTTAATTCGTATACAAAAAGGGCGAGATAATTGCCACATGGCAATGTCTTACAACTAACCTAAACACAGTGGTACATGCGCGCATTGTGAAAATAAAGAATATTACATAACATACAGACAAGTGGAATAATTTAAAACTAATACTGCCCGAGGAGAGGAAATTGGGAGAGGAACAGGAGAGAAAGGGAAGAACTGGTTACTTCTTAGAAAGGTAGTAATCCTTAAGGTGAGTCTTAAACGATGATAAAGAAGGCGAGTTTCGTATATTTGCTGGGAGATCGTTCCAGAGTCTTGCACCATGGACACAGAAAGAATAGGAATAGAAATCACTATTATGACTCGGAATTTTTAATAAACTGTCAGAGGCTGACTGAAGTACGAGACCTTGGGAACTTAGTGGTTCAAAAAGGATTGTGTTAATTGGGAGAGTACACGATATAGGAGAGCAAGTATATGAACATTTGTTCTTTGGCGTACTGGCAACATTTTTAATGCATGTATATCGTAGATATGCATGTATATCGTAGTATATCGTAGTATAATCGTAGTATATCACATAAACAACACACTGACATGATTTATTCTTCTGGTTTTCAATGCCATATTTAAATTGACATCTAGAAAACTGTTTTGATGCTTAAAAAATAAGTTTCTTGATGAATTCAATACGCTGGCGCTCGCTTTGCCAGTTTTAGTCAGTCGGAGACACATTAGCGCTTAAGTCTGTCAACGGCATATTTTCATCCTGCAACGATTAAAATATATTATGAGTCACAAAGTGAAGTGTATCCTATAAATAGGCTCATACAAGACCCGACTAAAAGAATGATTTTTATTTATTTATTCACTAACTGACCCGTGCCCACTTCGTTGGGAGGTAAAACTTTTTACTTGTGATGAAATTATGAGTGTGGTTCGGTTAGCACTGAGTGCTATGATTTATTTCCTGACTGCCAAAAGAAGGGTTATATTTTTACTGCATATGTATGTATTTGCATGCCAATTTGACTATATTACCGTAATTTGTGAATGTCTTCTTGTGAGTGTCTTATTTGTGAGTGTCTTATCTCTTTAAACCATTTATGCAGTAAAAGGGGAATTATATGCAGTAAAAGGGAAAAGTCTTTTTTTAAAACACTTGAGACGATAAATTTACTTATTTCGATATGAATTCATAATTGTTGATAATAAAACCAATAAACATGACCTAACGATTTAAATTACTTTTTTAATATAAAAAACTACTTTTTGTGACTTAAATATAAAATTTTAGACATATGCTGTCGTTGACTTTTTTTGTAGGCATTACGAAGCTCTAGAACTTAATCATATATCTCTCATCGTTAAGGCAGTGTTAGTTAGAAACCTTTTCGTTCGACCGTTTTTTCTCCGACTTACTTTGCAAATCCGACTGCCATGAAAAAGTCTTTTCATTTCTCGGATTAATATATAGCCTATGACACTCACAAATAACGTGGCTTTCTATTGGTAAAAGAATTGTTAAAATCGGTTCAGTAGATCCAGAGATTACTTCCTACAACCTCGCAAACTTTACTATACTTTAATATTGGTATAGATTTATAAAGCAATTTACAAAAAAATGTAATTTTTAATTAAAACATCAAATAAAATATTATACTAAATCACTTAAACCACATCAAGAAATTAAACTTATATAACATGATGTTTGTTTTCCGATGTCGCCCAACTAAGCAAAGCTTGTGCTTGGGCGGACATTCTATAAACACAGTGTACATTTATAATATAAAAGAGTTACAAAAACAAAATCACAAATAAATAAGTTAAATTAAAAAAAAATAAGGAAAACGTAAATTGATTTAAAATATGTAGTTATTAACCCTTCGAGTAGCGGCATAATTTCATGGCAGATCGCGGCAATTAATTGGAATTCCTTGCAATATCGTCGCGCTGACAAAAAAGTACTATAACTTTGGAACTACTATAGCAATCATAGGAAGAATAACAGTGCGATGGTCGCATTGAAATTTCGTACATAGAACATTGAAATTTTGTTTTGTAAACCAATTAGATAATTATGAATAGAAACAAGAATAAGAAGAAAGTCAAAAAACTGAAAAAAACTCGGCATTTCTAACTTGTACTTGTCTTACGGAGAAATACGGAAGCCTATTTATAAATTGTAAATCCTATCGTGATCTTTATTAGATTCTCTATCAAATTTAATATTTCGTTATAATTATTTAAATACAAAAATATTTAGATAATAGCTTATAAAAAAAATATAAAAAAAATATTTAAGAAAGTTAAGAAAGATAGAAAAGATTATTGCAGATTCGGAATCATTAAAAAATCAACCATGTAAACAGGTTCCTATAATGAAGTAATGGCGATACATGTATATTGCCGGAATATACTCAATCAATCAAACCTTACATTTAAAACTAAACTCGATAGTTCATAGTTAAAAATATCTTTAGAAATTGTAGAAACCTATATACAAGACAATCAAAATTAAATTAAAATTAGTTTGAGCAATTACAAATTAAAGAACTCATAGAAAATTCAAACCAAGTATCATACCAATAAATTCCCTTATACATGTATGTTAATTTAAGGACATTTGGAAATTCGGACATTTAGACAATTAGTAACTTGATATTTGAACAGTACCCTATGCCACTCCGGATGATATAACGATTTTAACGATTCCACACACTTCTAAATAGGTTCAAGCGTTTAGAATTTATGGTGTAATAAACCACATTATACTTTTTTTTGTCGGACAGTCGTTTAAAACAGTAAAATTAACCACAAATGCTTGAACCATGACAATTCTTGCTCTCACCCGCCAGACAGAAAACCGATTTTTTGAAGGAAAAAACGAACAACTCCTGAGCTCTCCATACAGTCCCATTTCGACACCTTATGACTTCTTGTTCCCAAAAGTTAAGAACTATTTACTTACGCGGTCAACGATTGTTATCGCCAGAAGAAGCTGTCAAAAATTATGAGTAACAAGTGGAGGTTACATGTTAGGTTTATATATTTCTTCAAAATCTTATATATAAAAATGAATCGCCGTGCGTTAGTCTCGCAAGATCTCGAAAATGACTCGACCGATTTGAATTATTATTTTTTTGTTTTGTTTGCCTTGATTCAGGGGTGGTTTACAAAAAAAAAAATATTTCGAAAAAATTAAAAGAAACAACTGAAAATCGAAAAAATCGAAATTGGTCATTTTGGGATATGGGCCACTTTCAATAGATGGCGTTCGCGGCGATCCTATTGTTTGACAGCTGCGCCATCCATAACTCTTATTCATTCCGTGCGATTGTGTAAAATTTCAAAAAGTCGAAAAGTCGAAAAAGTCAAAAAAGTCCAAAGAGTCGAAAAAGTCGAAAAAGTCAAAAACGCCGAAAAGTCGAAAATGCAAAAGAGTCAAAAAGTCGGAAAAGTTGAAAAAGTCGAAAAAGCCGAAAAACTCAAACCGTACATGATTCGGCCATATTAGAGATTTCAATTAATTGGATTTGGAAAGTTGATTAGGATCAATAAACGCTTATGAAGAGTTACAATCAAATCAATTTTATGTGGTACGAAGTTCACCGGGTCATCTAGTATTTAATAAATTTTTTATTAAAAAATATATTCTCACAAAGAACATTTCGAGAAAAAATAAAAATTTTGGGCCATTCGTTGTAATTTGTACACGACATCCGAACAAAAAAGGAGTGTAATGTGTTCAGGCTTTATCTACGTATGTTTTCCGTTTTTTATTCCACCATAACTTCTAAACGCTCGAACCGATTTAGAAGTGTGTGGTATTGTTAGAATCGTAGTCATCCCGAGTGTCAAAGAGCACATTAACTCTCTAAATATGAAGTAAGTACTTGTCTTAATGTCCAAATGACAATAATTTAACATAAATATATCGTGTTTATTGTCAAATGAAAGGCCTGATTAAGTACATTCCGGAAATATGCACGTTTCTAAATGGATAAATACATCCACCACAAATATTTTATTAAGAAACCATAATAAAAATAATTGCAAGTAAAGTACTACAAATAATTCCGGAAGCTAACGGAAAATCGGGTACCTCAATGAAATATATATTTTTGAAAAGCTTAGACCTTCAGGATGATGGTTGATTATGGGCGAAAATCGCTCAATACATGGGAAGGGGGTCAAATCGCTCTTATAAATTTTGTTTATACTAATAAACACTAAATTACATCAAGCGACCAGAAATGGTACTAACGTAAAAAAATAGTTCGAAAGAGTACATACAAATGAGTATAGTGGGCGTTAAATTTTATATAATTATTTGAGGTTTCAATCAAATGTCATTAAGATAATGAAAGATGCATTGCATCAATGTATCAAATATAAAGAAGATATTTAATAAAATCAGTCTTATTTTGTTGTTATGTTCAATACTTTACTCGTCCTCTCTACCTTGTTATAAATACAATAGTTCACTTTCTGTAACGGCAGATTTTACTCAATTCGGAAACTTTCAGTGTAGCCCTCGTATAAGAAATGTTTGCAATAAATTTGTAGTGAAAATTAATTAATGTAGCAATTTTATTAGTTTTTGGAATCATATATGATTTGGCTTACCTTATATTTATATTTATTTAAAGTATCATTATTGGATTTTCGCACTTTTTTCGAAATAAAAAATACAAAGAGATCAGGATCGGGCATTCCGCCATAGCTATGACCAGCCACATCAGAAATCTAAAACAATAACATTTATATATACATGTGGCCTTTACGATTATTACAATCATCATTCCTCACCTCATTCTCCTTCTGCCAGGGCAGTGGACACCGTATCACGAAAGATAGAGGATAAGCAACTGCCATCACAAGCCCCATACTTATTAATGACATCCACATAAAAGATATCCTATACAGGTAGAAGTATTCGCTGTTGTCTAACATCGGCAACGCTGCTTGTGTTGACAGACTAATAGTCGAATTGAGACATCCCTCGACAGACATTGGTAGTGCAATTTTGGGAGGTCTTGGTCCTCCCAAATTAATCCAGAATAGAAAGGGCATCGCTGTTAGTAGACCAATGAGAGTTGCCTAAAACAAAGTTCAGGCATTACGATATTCAGTTTACTGACTTCGAGTTTACAGGATAAGTACATAGCGAAGTATAGTAACAAACTCGAGATAGGCAACTGTCATTGCATGTGTTTCTTTCGGATATAGTGTTGATTGTAGTCTGATATAGTAATAATATAATTGATGGTCAGTAGCATACATTTATACTCAGTGTACAACGTGCTGATGCAAAAACTGCCTATAATTTTGGAAATGATTCCTGGGGCAAAAAAAGAAGAAAATGTGGAAAAGTATTTTATTGCTACGTTAGGAAATTAGGATTTTAAAATAATGTAAATACTTGAAGGATATAAATTGTATAAACTTGAAGGGGTTTTTAGTTTTTATGGATTTTTTAAATTTTTATTTTATTCAGGAAACAGACATTACAAAAAACATATTTACTTAATCAAAATATGACAAACATAAACCATTTATATGTTTCCACCAATTAAACGGTCATATAGTGCGTTATTGTATATAAAACAAAAGTTAAAATATACAAGCATTTTTTAAAGTGAAAAGTGAAATTATTAAGGTTTTTTAAATAAACAGAAAATATTCTGAAAAGTAATTGCTAAGTTACTAAACAGTCCAAAGTATTAAAATAGTAAATATAACGTAAATAGAGCAGAAAAAACAGTAAATAGATTCATAAACATTTATATTAATATGGTAATAAATTAATTTATTATTTAATAAATAGTAATAAGAAAATAAAATATATAATTATGTAATGACATATTTTATGAGAAGGAAAAATAGAAAAAAGGAATAAGGTATATAAATACAAAGATAGGAGGAGAATAACTATTTTCATAATAAACAGATTACTTAATTAAATTGTAATATATTCACAATTAGATTTTTAAATGTATCTGGGGTTGTGGCAAATATATCAACATCCATAATCACCGAGTTGTAATGATGACAAGCTCTATAAAGGAAAGCATTTTGTGCATAGTTAGAACTGACAATTGGCAGTTGAAAGGAACGCTGAGAGCGAGCTGGTCGAGAGGGCAGGAAAAAAAAATCTGCTCCAAGATTTGACTAGCATCAACACGATTAGCTTATGCAGATATACTACGTCGACTGGATTGGTTTTAAGTTTATTTGTTTATTTATTGAGGAAAAGCTTATATGTATGTTCAATTTTGGATATTCAGTAAAAAAAACAGTAACTAAGACCTAACTAAGTTGTGTGAGATTTTCAACTTAGTTTTTTGTGTAGAAAAATCTCTTTTAATTTAAATTATTTTTAAATATGTAATCTTAGGAATCATATCCTATATTTAAGACAGTCTTTTGTAGAACCACCATGTATATTATGTAAATAGTTTATTGACTCAGAAAGCACAGTTGTAGGTATATTACAAGTACCGTTGCGCGGTACAGCGGCACGCGATGGGAGGGACAAAAATTATACAGAAGTGGTTTCAGTCAGGGAAAATATTGGTTGGAACAATTTAGCACTGCATGTTATAGGAGGTGGGTAACGGTTTCGGGCAGCTTGCGCCACAAGATCCATTTTGTTCTCGGATCGGCTTAACTCACGATTCAGCTCCTATTCAGAAGCCTCCTCGAGTGAAAGGCTACTCCGGGTAAGACTCCCGTGTCTCGGGCCTCACAGCTGGTGGACCAGTTTCTCCCGGCGGGATTGGTGGACGGCTTGCGCACCGGTCGGCGAAGCCAATCGGTTGTGCATTCTGACTAATTGCTGAAGGGGTCTGGAGACTATGGAAATACACTGTTTCCTAAGCAGCGGGGATGGATGTTTCACCTGTTGTCATGCCACTCTTGAAATGACCTTGGACCACTCGATCCTGTGTGGCACTACGGGCAAAGAACGTCCAGGTCCGCGATAAATTCAAACTGAATTACCGCTGTAATACAACAGGTAGAGGTTGCATAAGCGATTTCGGGCCTGTAACCAGTCGGGAGGATGGATGGTATACTGAAAGTTAATTCCAGGCGGAGATATCCTGCCAAAACTGGTAGTTAAGGGGTGAGGCTGCCCGCTGGTTACCTTTCCCGGTGCCTCGCCGTAAGGCGTTGGACACTAACGGTTTGCTGGTGAATTATACAGTAGATTGTCTTGTCCCCAAGTCTTCTACGCTCATCCCACGGCTGAAAGTATGATTTATATCGTTATACCAGCCTGGGGTAACGGGTTCGCCCGTTGTAGTCGACACCTCCATCCTGCATGTGATATGAACTGGAGAGAGTATGTTCCAGAACCCACTGACAGGTCATTGTTGCTGAATGTACAAATTAATAGATTGCTAAAGTTAGTCATCATGGAACCTAGCAAGGTAGTTAGAACAACCCATCTGTGTTCGTTTAGAAATCAGAAGATATGTGTTACTGTGTTTTCGTTACTGTGTCGATAGGGAGTTAATGGGCCCTTGCTGAGTTGGCCACGAAGACCCATTCTGTTCCGTGTTGGTCACACTCACGGGTCAACACCCATCCGATTGCCTCCACGCATGAAGTTCGAGCCTGGGTAGGACTCTCGCCTTAGGGTTAGTTTCCCCTAGGAATCAACCTTCTGGCGCTCCTGGACGGTCTGCGCACTGTGCGACCGCGCGACATAAGCCAATCGATTGCGCACTCTGACTAACAGTCGGGGGACTCTGGAAGCAAAGTACTATTTCCTATAGAGCGGGGGTGGTTGCGGACCTTACGGCGACTGCTCTTGAAACGACCATCGGCTACCCGATCCTGGGTGAACAGCCGGGCAAAGGATGCCGTCGTCCGCGATAGATTTGTTATACACCGTTTCACCGCTTCGTAAAAGAGAGGACCGCGCAAGCGACCTCGAACTCGTAACAAATCGAGAGACTGGAGTAATCTGGTCGCAATTGGAAATAAGGGCGTAAGTGTAAGCCCGCCGGGTAACACTCCTGGTTATCTCGCGGTTAAGGCGATGGCCTCTTACGGGTTTGTGTCGGAGCTTGACGGTGGACTGTTTTGTCCATGTCTTCTGCGCTCACTCTAGGGAGATAGAACGACCAATCGTTAAAACTTCCTGAGGTGACGGGCTCGCCCACTGTAGACGACAACTCTAGTTGTGTCGATAGTCAAAAAATTATTTCAAACAGTGTTTGTATGATCTGAAATTTAAATTATGTTATACCACTCTTACTCACTGTCTCGTGTACGGTAGTTGTAAACATTCCCAAAGTGAATATTCCCAGTAAGGCACCCCCAATAGCTCCAGCCACTGTGAAAGTGCTCTGCAATACTCCTCCTAAACGATCGGCAAACAATGCTAGAACAGTTATCAGCAAACCAAACACAAGAGCCACACATTTCGACACTAGCGGTCCTTTCATTTTTAATCCCGTGAACCTGAAATGTCATGAGAACGATATCTTATATTACAATAAATAATAATAATAATAAAACTCTTTCTTTGCAAATAATTCGTATACAAAAAGGCGAGCTTATTGCCACATGGCAATGTCTTACAACTAACCTAAACACAGTGGTACATGCGCGCAGTTTGAAAATAAAGATTATTACAGAGAAAGGGAAGAACTGGTTACTTCTTAGAAAGGTAGTAATCCTTAAGGTGAGTCTTAAACGATGGTAAAGAAGGCGAGTTTCGTATATTTGCTGGGAGATCGTTCCAGAGTCTTGCACCATGGACACAGAAACACATATTATATTTATGTATATAGACAGGATGTCCCTTAAGTCATGACCCAAATGAAAAGGGGCGATAGGATATAACTCCTTCATTTTCTATTCAGATAATTATATATTTTATTATCCAATGTTTGTCGGTTTAGAAGTTATCACACTTTTCTTTAAACATCAATGCCATTTTGAAGAAATAAAAACATTTATAATTCTACGTAGTATTTATAGGTCTTTTGTATTTGTGCACTCCTTAGTAATTATGTGTCCATTAAATAAAAAAATATGCGCTTATGTTGCCTCTCTGTTACAAAAGCAAGACAGGTTTTTGTAAAATGTTTTTTATTTGTTGGGAAGTAAAACAAAAATTTTGATTTAATATAACTTTTTAAATATCTATATATAAAAAAAACCTTTCGTTTATTTTTATTCTTCAAAATGGCATTGATATTTTTTTTTAAATATAAAAAGTGTCTTAATTTCTAAACCGTCAAACATTGGATAACTTCATATATGTTTATTTAAATAGCCAATGATCACTACTAAGTATATCCGCTTATCGGTTGGGTTCATGCTGTTTGGCAATGAATGATACAATGAATTACCTTTTTTCAAGATGTGGCATATAGTCTCTCAAAGTGATGGCAGCTATGGAATTGCATACTCCCGATATGGTAGATAAAGTGGCACATATAACTCCAGCTACGAAAAGCCCCAGCATTCCATTAATTCCTTAAAAAACAAAGAGAGGAGATTTTGTTACTGCACCTACAAATCCAGTTGTTAACTACAACAGCCGAACCCGTCACCTCAGGAAGTTTTAACGATTAGTCGTTCTATCTTCCTGGAGTGAGCGCAGAAGACTTGGACAAAACAGTCCACCGTCAAGCTCCGCCACATGCCCGTAAGAGGCCATCGCCTTAACCGCGAGATTGCCAGGAGTGTTACCCAGTGGGCTTACACTCTCGCCCTTACCTTCAATTGCGAAAAGATTACTCCAGTCTCTCGATTGGATACGAGTTCGAGGTCGCTTGCGCGGTCCTCTCCCTTACGAAGCGGCGTAACGGTGTATACCGAATCTATCGCGGACCACGGAATCCTTTGCCCGGCTGTTCACCCAGGATCGGGTAGCCGAAGGTCGTTTCAAGAGCAGTCGCCGTAAGGTCCGCAACCACGTCCGCTCTATAGAAAACAGTACTGCTTCCAGACTCCCCCGACTGTTGTCAGAGTGCTTTACCCGAGGGAAAAGCACGGAGGACGCCATCCTGTTTGCGAAAAACTGGGTCCGCAACTACGACGGCCGCTACGTGGTAGGCGTATTTTTGGATATCTCCGGTGCATTCGACAACGCGTGGTGGCCGATGCTTATATGCAAGCTTCGCGCCCGCCTGTGCCCGAACAATTTGTTGAAAGTAGTGAGGAGCTACTTTTCAGACAGATCTGTCACTCTGAGGTACGGCCCGACCAGCGTCACCAAAACCCCGACCATGGGCTGTCCACAGGGGTCAGTGTTGGGTCCTAGCCTTTGGAACATTCTCTTTGATGATTTCCTCGGTCTACCTTACCCGGAGGGGTGCACCGTCAGCGCTTATGCAGACGACGCTCTTCTCCTGGTGGGCGGCAGGAGTCGCGCAGAGGTCGAGAGAAGGGTGGCTGACTCGCTGGACCTGATCCTCGGATGGGGTCAGCGAAACAGACTCACCTTCTCTCCGATGAAAACTCAGGCGCTTCTCCTGAAGGGACATCTTAAGCGGAACCCTGTCATCAGGATGAACGGTCGCCCGGTATCCTTCCCGGCCACCGTTCGATACCTGGGGGTGACGCTTACGGCTTCCCTTTCCTTTCTTTCGCACGCAAAGATTACAGCCGAAAAATCCCGGGATCTATTCTTTGCGCTCCGCGGAGTGAGTCGGGCCGACTGGGGAATTCGTTTCCCGGCGGTCATGACTATCTATAAGGGCGTCTTCGTCCCGCGTGCGACTTATGCCGCACGCGCTTGGACGGAGTCTGCTGTTCCTGAGGCGACGCGTGTCGCGCTGCTGCGCGGACAGCGCATCCCTCTCGTGGCCCTGACCGGGGCGTACAGAACGACGTCCACTCTTGCGTTACCCGTCATCGCTGGCGTTCTGCCGATTGACCTGGAGATTCTGGAGCGTGCAGCGTTGTCGCGGTACCGCCGGGGCGAGCCGGTAGTCCTTCATGGCCTGTCGATCGACCCGGTGGCGCACCGAGCTGGGGAGTTTGCCCGCCTGATTCGGGTGGAGTCCTTGCGTGTCTGGCAGGCTAGATGGGACGCCGGGGGTACGGGCCGCCTCACCCATTGCTTTTTCCCGTCCGTCGCAGTGCGGATGGCAAATTCGTTTCTGCGGTTCGACCACCATACCACGCAGCTGGTTGGGGGCCACGGAGAGTTCAGAGCCAAACTATTTGACTTTGGACTTGCCGATGACCCCCGATGCGCCTGTGGGTATGGTCGCCAAACTGCGGAACACGTAATTTGGTCTTGCCCAATTCTAGCGGCTGCACGGGAGAAATTGATGGATGCAGTGGGCGCGTGCGTTGGGCGCTCTCCGATTTGGTACCCGGATCTGGTCAGTTGTAGGAGCTGCTTCCAGTCGTTTGGCGAGCTTGTGGAGCACTGGGTGGCTTCTTGGGAAAGCATGAGGCCTCGGGATACCCCCCAGGGGGTACCCTCTTCCTTGGTGGCGTGATTCGGCGGCTACTTCCAGCCCGAAGTGCCCGTCTTTGTGTCCGTCTCTTTACCGCCCCGAAGGGCGTTTCGTTCTTTGCAGGATCCAGGGATTCCTCCCCCCCGTGGCTGCTCCGAGACCTGCCCACGGACCGTGCGCCTCCACCATCATCGTTTCTGGAGCGTCCTCTACCCCGCTTACCGGCCCTAAATTTGTTATTTGTTGTTTTATTTTTTTTTTTAATTTGTAAATATGGTAAATTTAGTATTATTTTTTGTAATTTTACTTTGTAAATTCTTTTATTATTATAAATAAATGGGTTCTCGGGGCGGTACGGGGGGGGTGGTTTACCCTATTTCACCCCCTGCGCGTTCTACCCTTCTGGTACGCGCAGGGTTGTCGTAGCACGACATCCCGGGCAGACAAGACGACCCTCGTCGTTATAACTGCCCGGGCGGTGGGCGGGGTTTGCTGCCCTCACCTATCGCCTTGAAACTCTAAACTGTTGTCAGAGTGCACAATCGATTGGCTTAAGCCTCGCGGTGCGCAGACCGCCCAGGAGCGCCAGAAGGTTGATTCCTAGGGGAAACTAGCGGTAAGGTCAGAGTCCTACCCAGGCTCGCACTTCATGCGTGGAGGCCGCCGGATTAGTGTTGACCCGTGAGTGTGACCAACCCTGAACAGAATGGGTCTTCGTGGCCAACTCAGCAAGGGCCCCTTAGCTCCCAAAAGTTGCACCTGCACCTACAGTTCGCGCGCGAGCTCCGAGGAATCGGGGTTGGGAAAGCGGAGGGATTACGCCGCCCCCGACCGTCGCTTTACACCCCGCACTCTCCCAATATTAGTACTCTCCAAGTACTGTACTGGAAAAGAACGGGTTATGAATCGACTATCGGGGACGGCTCTACCCGCTTTTCCAGCCCCCGATTTCTCGAAGCTCGCGCGCTAACTGTACTTTTAGACTCATCGTGAATGTTACTCCAATTCGATGCCCACTTTCGTCACCTTAGGGCGGCCAACTATTAGGTCCTTACATACGAATTTGCCAACTTAGAAAAGAAATACATACTAAAATGCTTCAATAAAAATATACATGTCATTAATTGACATATGTATTGATTCCTATACTTTATGCAGTTTTTCCATTGTAATGTGAATTGATTCACGCCTCTGCTTTTAATATCTTTTGGTCAAGAATCAATGACTCTTTTAAAGGCGTTTTCCAATGTCTCTTCGGAATTGGTTTTTTTTCTGTAAAAGTTATCTAAATTACGAAAAAAGTGTAAGTCTGATGGAGTACGGCTGGTAACGAAGAGTCTCCAGTTGCATATTAGTTGCTCCTGCATCTTAGCGACTGTTTGCTGTCAGGTTTGTGGTTGTGTGTTATAGTGCAAAAGCAATGGCGAAGAGCGATTGTTCATCCTCGATTGTTTAATCACGAGCTTCTCCATTATTGTTTACATATGCTCTATCTGTTGTGCCAGAGCGCGTGTGTTGTGAGAGTAGCTGTAATGGATAACACCAGCTCAGGCCCATCAGATAGTCAAGACTAATATTGCGTTTTGTACATTTTCGTCATATATTTAGTTTTGGAAAACGTCATACATATGTTTGGTTTTGTCTACATTAAGAGATAAAAGGTTACAGTTGTGAGGGACTACCCCTCACTAGACTCCAAATTGTGCGGTGTTAGGTGGTGGTATCAACTTGCGGGTTATCTCCGTATTAAAAAACGCTTTTGAGTGAATCAGAAGGTATTTATTGAATTGATTGAGAGTTCGATATTGCCAGTTACAACGCTTCCCGAATAGGTTATGTTGTCGCGAGGGTATTGATGCGCGACTGAAGTTACGAGGGTGTATGGATGAGGATTGTACTTGTGCTCCTAGTATCTCGTACTGGACACTGCTCGAGTCTGTGGGATTGCAGACTGATGCGTCTCGATAAGGAAAGGAAGGAAAAGGTAACCAAGGAGCCGGACTCGTTGAGCGACCTCGTGAGAGGGGTACCGAGTATGCCGTCGCAACCTTGGGGGAGGTGATCACTCGAGGAATGATACTTTGGTTGCTTTTTCGCCGGTTTATATAGGCCGGGAAATGATGCAATCCAAAATATTCCGAGTAAAAGTATTGTTTCATCGTGCTGATTCATCGCTGCACGAGTCAAAATAATGGCTGAATTGTGTCAGTGTATTTCACTGGAAATCAATGCATTTGTTGATCGCATGTAACGGTACTTAAGGGCCCTTACACAGTCAAGCCATTCTTTTACCCGCAATGCTCGCCCGGTTTACGAATAACGCTTATTAACTTACTGGTCATAACAGTGGCGACGTAGTATGGTAGAACGTGGTCATAAGCTTTCACGGCACCACTCTTCACGGGGTCGCAGTCCTTAAAGTGGGCTATGAGTATGAGGCCGACGATCCACAGAAGGAAAAGTGCTAGCACCGTAAAGCATGTTCCCAGCCCCATGCAGATCTTAGACTTCCTCAGGTTATTGACGGTCATAAGTCGTTGTATGAAAGGCTGATTGATGGAATAGGAAGCCGCACAGAGACCACCCGCACCAAACGCGATATTCCAGAAGGAAAGACGAACCGTCGGATCGATCGAAAAGCTGGAAATATAATTAAACAACATGAAACGAGGACGAATTTGATACCGCAGTAGCAAAGGCGATAACGTTAAGGGTCTATAATATTATACTGATTTTGCACATGGATGAAAATCTACATAACAGAAAAATATTTCTTTATGTCAAACTTTTAGCAAGGGGGGAGTACTTGCTTGCCTGCTGATCATAATATATGTAAATGAGCTCCCTTTATTAACACAAGACCAACTGTTCTTATTCGCCGAAGACACTTCTATCTTATTTTTTTTAGGTTTAATACTTTATTCATTTATTTGTTTGTACATTTAGCCCCATTGTTATCAAGGTTATAAGTAACTCGGAAAAATTGAACACCGAAATGAAGCTAATGCTCAGTGCCCACCTAACTAGGACTAAAATGTCCCGTATCTAGGCGGGTCAGAGTAAATCATTGAAATAAGTTATACAACTTATGTAACAATTAGTCTAATTAACGTAAAATACTTTTTATTTTTCGCGTCACTTTCAGCTCTAGATCCCTTGATTAAGGCTCAAAAGTCAATAATTAGGGTAATCAATAAAAAGCCTTTTAGGTTCTCCAGCGACCACTTATTTAAAGAGTTCCGAGTCCTAGACATACGCCAATTATATGTGAAAGTATCAACAATATTTTATTACACCCACACAGAGCGGCATGTGATTAAATCTCACACTATCAGAACACGCGCAGTTACAGCCATGCAACATGATGTCCCCCATAAGAAAACTAAATTCGCCCAACGACATTTTTCTTTTCTTGCTGTCCGGCTACACAATAGAATAAATTCGGAATTAAAAGTAAAGTTAGATACCATACGAGGAAGAAAAATTATGACGGAATGGTTGATTGAGCTAGGAAGGAACGAAACGGAGAAATTGGTTAATAATAGTGCTGTATAAGAATACCTAATTACATAAAATTACTACTATTATATATATGTATAGATTATATGTATAAATGTATATATGTGTATGTATATTTGTAGATGTATATGTATATATGTGTATGTGTATATATGATTATTTAATATTATTATGTATATTAAGTTACTAAATTAAAAGTATATGTAAAATTTGTGTAAATATAGAGCTACCACGTAAAGCAATGCTACACTATGTTACACTTAACAACTTTAAAAAAAAGGAAAAAAGAATACATAAAAGTCTACCTTAGTACGGGCATCACTCCAGCAAGGTAGATTTTAATCTTATTAATCTAGTATTACAAATGTGTGTGAAATATTAATAAATTAATAAATAAATAAATATTCAATGAATGTAGATACTTAATTAAGATTGAATAATATATAAGAATAAATAAATAACACTATAATACAAATCAAAATACTAAATATGAAAGAATAATACAATGTAGGTAATACAATATGGCAAATACCCATATACGTAAATACGATTTTAATAAATAATAAATGCTATATGGTATAAACATATTTATAGTTTAATAAAATATATATATATATATATATATATATATATATATATATATATATATATATATATATATATATATATATATATATATATATATATATATATATATATATATATATATATATATATATATATATATATATATATATATATATATATATATATATATATATATATATATATATATATATATATATATATATATATATATACAATTATAAAAGCAGTGCTAAAAATATGAATAATATAAATAAAAATATGATACAATTAATATATGCATAATCTATACTAATATTATAAAGACGAAAAGTTTGTAATGTTGTAGGAAGTAATCTCTGGATCTACTAAACCGATTTTGAAAATTCTTTTACCAATAGAAAGTCACGTTATATGTGATTGTCATAGGCTATATATTAATTCGAAAAATGAAAAGACTTTTTCGTGGTAGTCAGATTTGCCAAGTAACTCGGAGAAAAAACGGTCGAACGGAAACGTTTCTAACTAACGCTGCTTTAACGATGAGAGATATATGATTAGGTTTTAGGGAAGTGCTTAATAGAGCTTGATAATGCTTACAAATAAGTCAGCAAAAGCATATGTCTAAATTGTATATTTAAGTCACAAAAAGTAGTTTTTTATATTAAAAAAATAATTTAAATCGTTAGATCATGTTTATTGGTCATATTATCAACAATTATGAATTCATATCAAAATAAGTCAATTTATCGTCTCAAGTGTTTGGCTTTTCCATTTTACTGCATACAATTTCACTTTTACTGCATAAATGGTTAAAGATATGAGACACTCACAAATAAGACACTCACAATAAGACACTCACAAATTAACGGTAATATAGTCAAATTGGCATGCAAATACATACATACATATGCAGTAAAAATATAACCCTCCTTTTGGCAGCCAGGAAATAAATCATAGCACTCAGTACTAACCAAACCACACTCATAATGTCATCACAAGTAAAAAGTTTTACCGCCCAACGAAGTGGGCCAGGGTCAGCTAGTATTTATATAAATATACAATATTATTTTTAAATTAATAGTTATACATACGCTTTACAAACCAAGTTTTCAGATTTAGATCTCCCTAATTCAAATAACCATTTATTAATTTTGTCTTTAAACTCTTGATTGTTTAACGACACTCGTAATTGGGCGTCATACTACAGCTGAGGGGAAAAGCAGCGCAAATATAAACTTTACGGAAATAACTGATTGGTTAGGCTAAGGGGCCCTAGCTGAATAGGCCACGAAGACCCATTCTGTTCAGGGTTGGTCACACTCACGGACCAGCACCCATCCGACGGCCTCCACGCATGAAGTGCGAGCCTGGGTAGGACTCTGGCCTTAGGGTTAGTTTCCCCTAGGAATCAAGCTTCTGGCGCTCCTGGACGGTCTGCGCACCTTGCGGCGTAAGCCAATCGATTGTGCACTCTGACTAACAGTCGGGGGAGTCTGGAAGCAGTACTGTTTCCTATAGAGCAGTTGCGGGGGTAGTTGTGGACCTTACGGCGACTCACAAATAACGTGGCTTTCTATTGGTAAAAGAATTTTTAAAATCGGTTCAGTAGATCCAGAGATTACTTCCTACAACCTCGCAAACTTTACCTCTTTATAATATTAGTATAGATGAGCAGCGTTGATATTTCTTTGACAGGTTGTTTGAGTGTATGTTGTCTACGGTTTTGTCTATTCTAGAATTTACTGTGTTCAATCGTTTGGTAATAAATATCCCATATGGCAATCTGGCGCAATCTTAATTTTGTAGGAAAAAGTTTTTAATTAACCACTTACTTGTCAAAATTGAGCCTTCCATGTTCACCCGCTATGTCCATTACGTTTCCTATCCCCCCCAAGCCGATCGTGCCATATATGACCACACTTAATATGGCGCCATACATGAGGACCATCTGAAAGACATCCGCCATCACCACAGCTTTCATCCCTCCTACAGCGGTGTAGAAACTGCAGACTACTCCCATTAGAACTGTGAAGAGGTTCTTGTTCAACCCTGTCACTGCATGTAGTACCATTGCAGGGAGGTACAAAATAACAGCACTGAAATTTTAAATACATGGGTTCAATTAGAGTAGGTGCAAACCAATATTGTATGGAGTATGTCTTGATCTGGCTAAAGCCTTTGACTCTGTACCCTGTAAAGTGTCAAAGGGCATACACAACCGACATACAAGAAGAGATTGGCTGGCAATTTGCCGCATATATAGACCGCTTAGGGGGTTAGTTGATAATCAAACCATCCTTAGAAGAATCGGTCTGTTTGTACCCGCCAATTAATACCGTGCTAGGACTCACATATTGTTCGCGTTACCGCGAGCTAGAACTAACATCGTTCAACACTGCTTCAAGGTGCGGACGCTTCGTACCATAAATGCACTATGTTCGGCTGAGCCAGAATTGGATATTTGGACGGTGAACTTGGCACAACTGCAAAGTACGGTAATGGCATTTCTTAGCAATCAAGTAATTAGATAAATATGTAGTATGTAGTATTAACATTGTTAAAAAGTAGTAACTAGTGTAATAAGAAAGGTTAGATAATCATTAGATATATGTAAGTATAATTGTTTAATATTACGTTCTAACGTATTTCTCTGTCTCGTTTGCTATAGTCTAGAATAGTAGTCTATATTAGAATAATAATGATAGTAATAGCATTGATTTTATTATAAAATAAATGGTAATAGTAATGGAGTAGAGTAATAATATTATTATTAACAGTAGCGTTATAATAATAGTCTATAGTAGAATAATAATTATAATCTAGAATAATAGCCTAGAAAAATAATTAACGAATTGGAATCATCTGCAAGAAATAAATAAATAAATAAATACAGACAAATGTATGGATGCAAAAATAAATTAATAATATTCACCGCCCTCTTACAGATTGAATTTATACTACTTGCAACCTGTACACAATTAGTTGAATAAAATTTCACCAGACCGACACCTACCGATTTAAAAAAAATGTAAGCATGTTAAAATAACAATTAAGAAGGGAGTACCTGGTTTAGAAGGCAAACAAAAATGTTTTCATGATTATTTTTTTTAAACTCAAAACTGAAATCTGAGCATAATTCTTTCATATCAATTTGATTAACATTTGAAAAATAAAAATATTTTTTTCAATATAAAAAAACCTTTTTTGATATACTGAATTGCAAATGTTTCTATCGCAGCCGAATTGAAGGTATCTATCGCTGGAAGTAGGGTGCGTATTTTATTCCTGAAACGTAAAAGTAAACTAAGACGTAAAATTAAACTATTTTTACATGTGTGTTTTGTAGATGAACTAAAAAAATGATCTGTAAAGTATTATTTTTATAGCTTTTCAAGGATTTAAATATAAATAAATCGATTTTCGCCCCAAAATTGGATGTTAAATTAGTAAAATAACATATTAAAACCATTTTTTAAATATTTTTTTCATGTAAAAGAGGAAATTTAATAAACTTTCTTTTTTTTTGGAACAACTTGATCTATCAAGCAGTTCCTTTTTTATCACCGGAGCAAAACACAATAAATAAAAATAAATAAAAAAACAAATACAAACGCAGATGCCATGGAATTCACCGACCAGAGTCGGGCCCATCATAATACTATTTTTTTACACTTCTAGGGGTCAGCAATGGATTCCGGACTAACGACCGTTTGTGGTAGGTTTAGGACAGCTGTCTTGCCACAGGTGAGCGTTACCTTACTATCCATTCACTCCCCATTCGTAGCCATAGAATTTGAGTTGTGCAAATCGCGGTTTTGGTTATTTTTTCTAGGAAAGAGTTGATTATTTTAACTGTTTTAAATTGTTTTGAGAAAAACTCGTTTAAAGTTTTTTTACAGAAAATTAGTAAGTTTTTTACACTTATAGAAATTAGAGATTATTAGTTATTCCAGAGGTAAAGATTCATTATTAGATCGCAACTGAAAACAAAAAAACATGAAAACGTGTTATTTTTTCCGTCTTTACCAGCCCCACCCCCCCCCACACCCCTTGAAGAAAAGGAATTTTCAATTATAAATGAAATTCGTGGCAATTTATAAGGGGCTCTCTAGACGATCAAGCATGCTTGTGAAGCATCGCGTCGCGGGCTGGGAGGGGATCGTAAACCGCAGGAAATATGCAAATATATTTTTTTTTTATTTACCAGAAATGCCTAATTTAGTAGTTTTATATCTGGGAGTCACGTCACTCATCAATCAGTTACGTCTAATTAACGTGACTATCTAGTATAAACTACAAAACAAGGCATTTTTGATAAATATTTTTTAAAAATATTTGCATATTTCCTGTAGTTTACCATCTCTTCCCAGCTCGCGACGCAATGCTTGACAAGCATGCTTGATCGTCTAGATGGCCCCTAATGAAATTCGTGGCAATATTATTATGTCTAGTGGGGCTATAAAATCCGAATAAACACTATAATTTACTAATCTTGTAAAAGTATTTGAGGGCCATCATTTTTCAAATATTGTGCCCATTTAAATTACTTAGAAAAGAAGAGCCTTATTATTTTATATATGTCTGATTATTTTATATGGTCTTATATCTGTATTTTTAGTTTAGAATGCATAACCTAGATTTAATTTGATTATTTAATATTTAACTGACAATTTGAATATTACGATGAATAATTTTACTACGTATTTTTTCGATTTACTAACTACTTCAAATATTAGGCTTCCATTTTGATTATTTATATTTATAGTTTGACAATCTAGTAGTTAACTTATAGTTTGACTACCTATGTATGTTCAGTAAAGAGTTGCAACGAAACTTACTACCTAACCCAATTATTTTGACACGTCCGAGAGCGGTCTTTAAACGTCAATTCGACACGACGAAAATGTAATGTAATGTAATGTAGTTTTAAAATCGGAAAAAAATAAATGTCATGAAATAAAATAAATATTTCAGATTACTGAGCAAAAAAAGATGATTGTACCCGTTCAAAAGATGCTTGAGGCTAAACATCGCAGAAACGATCAGCCTGAGTCTAGGTCCAAATCTCAGTTCCAAGTACTCAAACAAGCTAATCCTCTGAAGTTTGTAGAACACTGGTAAGAAGAAAAATATATTGCAAGCAGTGCCTATAATATTTGCTATGATTAAAGCCAAATATATGGAGCCGGTGCTGTAGATCTCAGATACGAAACCCAAAAACGAGATGGCGGACACTGTGGAAGTCATTATAGAGATGCTCACGGGGATGATTGACATTCCCCTGTCCGCGAGTAGATATTCCTGGAAAAGAGAAAAAGGTATTTGAAATAGGGAAAGGATTAAGTATTCGAATTTTAAAATATTGTTTGTAATGGTGAGATGCCGAGTTCCGGCTAAAACAACTAGAGCTCTCAACTACAACGAGCGAACCCATCACCTCAGAAAGTTTTAACGATATTAAATCGTTCTGTCTTACTTGAGGTGAGCGCAGAAGACTTGGAACGAAAAACAATCCACTGTCTAGTCACGCTACTTTGTCTAGTAGGTACGCTTGTTGTTTATCCTTAGACTAGCTGACCCGTGCCCACTTCGTTGGGTGGTAAACATGTTTACTTGTGATGAAATTATGAGTGTGGTTCAGTTAGTACTGTGTGCTATGATTTATTTCCTGACTGCCAAAAGGAGGGTTATATTTTTACTGCATATGTAAGTATTTGCATGCCGATTTGGCTATATTACCAGGTTTCTAATGACTGAATGAAATGATTATGATTGAATAAATTGTGTTTATTTTAATTGTTCAAAACTTCTCTGTATACTATATTAGATGAAATTTTATTATTTGGTACCATTCTTTCAGGAGTTCCAACCCGAGATAAGTCCTATGTCCTATTATCTCTTTAACCATTTATGCAGTAAAAGGAAAATTATATGCACTAAAAGGGAAAAGTCTTTTGTTTTAAATACTCGAGACCATAAATTTACTTATTTTGATAAGAATTCATAATTGTTGATAATATGACCAATAAACATGACCTAACGATTTTAATTATTTTTTTAATGTGAAAAACTACTTTTTGTGACCTAAATATAAAAGTTATACATATGTTGTTGCTGACTTTTTTGTAGGCATTATCAAGCTCTACAACTTTTCTCTAAAACTCAGTCATATATCTCTCATCGTTAAGGCAGCGTTCGTAAGAAACGTTTTCATTCGACCGTTTTTTCTCCGACTTACTTTGCAAATCCGACTACTACGAAAAAGCCTTTATATTTTTTGGATTAATATATAGCCTATGACAGTCACAAATAACGTGACTTTCTATAGGTAAAATAATTTTCAAAATCGGTTCAGTAGATCCAGAGATTACTTCCTACAACCTCACAAACTTTACCTCTTTATAATATTAGTATAGATATAGATAAAAATGACGAATTCTATACTAAAATACTTTTTGGAATTAATAAAAGTATGACTATCAGCCGTATTCACAGTCGATACTTAAGTACACCTTAAGGGAACACTCACTCGAGTGACACTCAAGTACCACCCTCAAAATTGCTATTCATAGTCGTTACTTAAGGGCTCCCTTCAGTGAGTATGCACTTAAGGGACCCTCAAGCAATTGGGATTCATTTCTAATTCGAAACTAATACGTTCCTATTACACGGTCTATAGAGTTTTCGTTGTCTTTGAACAAAATGATTGTGCTCTATGGTTGAAAAAACCCGTCGGTGCATCAGCTGTTGTCACTGACGTTTGCTCGACGTCGGAGTATTTTTCTTGTCGGTTTCTTGATCGATTTCCTCAATGCGCTCTTTCGTCTTTTTCGTTTTGCCTTTTGCTAGTTCGCGCCGAATTTCGATGCAGAATTTCTTTACCTATGAATTAGCAAAAAATATGGGTAGAAATAATAGCTGTGGTCGGCATTGTATGGCTAATTGACGGTGGTAAAGAATTTCAGTGCCAGCACTAAGTGCATCAGGCGGAATCGGAAATCCGCGGTTTTCGTTTTTTAAACTCTCCAGGAAAGTAGAAGTCAAGGAGATTGTTGAAATCACTTACGTAACGACGAGTGCGACGCGGTAAATACAGCTTATAAAATCGGTCAAATCATTATAAACCATAGAGTTATAGAAATAATGGATTTAATTCACAAAAAACACGCATTAATTAGTGGAATACTCAACGCGCACTCGCCAAAGTGAGCTTGAGACCACACTTGAATTTGACAGTTCAAAACTTAAGAAATGTCGGCCATTTTAGCTTCCTCGACGCTCAAGTATTGTCTCTGAATACAAAAATGTATAGAAGATGCCTCCCTTAAGGGCACACTCGAGTAGCCTACTTGAGTGCTTACTTAAGTCTGGTTTCTGAATAGTAATCTGACAAGTTAGGGCACACTTGAGTTGAGGGACCCCTTGAGTATCGACTCTGAATACGGCCATAAGACAATAGTACACACATAAGTACAAACCTGCATTGTTTTTTGTCTTCCGCCAGAGAATCTGTAGTACAGCCCAATTATTAGGGGCAAAATCAGCACAAACGATATGATGGCGTAATCGAGGAAAGCGAACGGCAGGGACGCCATCTTTGTATCTGTTGAAAATTAAAAATATTTAATACATAATTTTCGCATGGAAGTCTGCTTACCAGTCAAATAAAGAATTTTGGCATACCTATATGTTCTTTGATGCGTACTGTTAAACATACTAAAAGTGCCCTACTCTACGTTATGCTGTTGAGCCGCCATCTTGGAAAAATGACGCTCCGATTCAGCTTTTCGCTTATATCTCGGTAACTTTAGCGATATGCTTAATGTACAAAATGAAGCTTATAAAATTTTCTACAAAAATAGCATATATATATATATATATATATATATATATATATTTTCATATCATCTATTATTAATTTGAAAACAGCCTAGTCAAATGACAATTGACAATCAAGCTGGGGATTTAGTGCAACACTTTGTATGGGAACCCTGCCTTTTCTTATTAACGGCTCATATTTGACACAATATTACATTATTTATTAGGTGGTCCTGAGTGGATTCAACCTGGGATCCATCGGTTGCCACTGCGCGGGTGTCGGGGGGGAGGGGGGAAAGTTTGATTCCGCCGCGCTTTACTTTGAGCCCTATATCTCCCAAACTATAAATATTAGTTTAAGTGACATATAATTTTCGGATAAATCAATTACAAGGAATTCATTTCCTGGCGAAAAAAATACCTATCCATAAAAATATACTTAGTAATTTGTAATATCTAAAAATCACTCAACTTTTCTTTTACATATACGAGGTTTACTTTTTAATCATAAGAGATATCGATATACAAAAAATATATTCTGATAGCCACACTTACCTGAATTACACCAATATATTTTTTATTGAACTGTACTAGTAAAAAGTAAGTGGAAAAAAATATAATTCATCGCATGGTAGAACGGCGTATTTACATTACGTTACCAGTCAAATAGGGTCATAGCTCGACGTTCGATGGAAATAACTAATAATGTTTTGAAACTTGGCACAGATGGCATTGTGCCATTTACTGGTAGCGAAGGGTTTCATGCAGATTGGGTCATAAGATCCATTTTGTTTTCGGATTGATCCCACTCACGATTCAACTCCTATTCAAAAGCCTCCTCGTATGGAAGGCTACCCCGGGTAAGACTCTAGCGTCTCAGGCCTCACGGCTGGTGGATCGGTTTCTCCTGGGGTATTGCCTCCCGACGCTACTGGACGGTTTGCGCGCCAATCGGTTGTGCTTTCTGACTAATTGCTGAAGGAGTCTGTAGACTATGGATATTGACCTGTCGTAAACCAGTATTGAATTGATGATTAGGCTACCTGATCCTACATTCAGAGCCTGGCAAAAGATGCCAATAGTCCGCGATTGGTTCAAACCGAATCACTGCTGAATATACGGCAGGTAGAGGTTGCGCAAGAGACTCTATACAGAATATGGAGTACTTGATGTGAGGCTATTGTTCATAAAACAGTTACTAATTCAGTTTCACAGAATTAAGGATCAACAGACAAGAAGCCAACAAATTAAAAACACAAGGCAAGCTACTGGGTCAAATTATAATATTCCGATTGTAAAGTCTTCATTTGCCCAAAGACATTTTTACTTCCTTGCGCCGAGATTTTATAATAATTTAAATGAGAGTTATAAGAATGCAAACAACTTAAATTCATTCAAAATACTTATAAAGAAGTACCTGCTTGACAAATGCCATGGTGCGCCAGTAAGTTAAGATAATCATCTGCCTGATCGTGTTTATTATTAATAATATTAACATTTGTGTCGCCTATTAGAATAGTGTCGTGGTCAGAATGAATAACTTGTAGAATATCGTCTAACGATTGCAGGAAGTTGTTTATATTTCTTTTAATGGGTGACCTGTATAATGCAATAATGTTTATCCTGTGTTCTAAAATGATGTGTAAGCAGTTGGCATCATTTACCTGTTTTTCTGTTACTACTGTGTTCAGGTTAGAACGAATGTACACAACTATACCGTCATTTTGTAATTGCAATGAGTTGGTGTGAAAAACTCGATATCCTGGCAGAGTTTGAGGAGGTTTAGTTTTTTTAGCCAACATTCGGTTAGTATTATTATATCGAATATATCATCGAATGCATATAATGTTACAAGGAAATCATCGAAATTTCTTTTTATAGAACGGATATTCATTGACATAATATTGATATTATCAGATGAATACACATATTTTTTAAGCGTATTTGCGCAGTCAAACTGTTTGCAGGTTGTAAGACTAAAACTATCCAGGTCTTCACTCAGTTCAGTCATTGCAAGATTTATACTCATTCCTTTGGAATATTCCTACCAATTGCGGTAGATAGATTTTAATTCCAGGAAAGAAGTCATCAATTGCCGAAGATTTGGTTATTATGGGAGTTAATAGGGTACATTTTGGATGGGAAAAATCTGGAGTTATACAATTATATTGAGGAATCGTTTTATATAAATATACTAACAATATGAGTTTTTCGGAGTGAGTATGATATATAGCAAATGTATAATATGTATTTTATTTAGAAAAATTGATTTAAAGTATAATAAGTAATAGATAAAGTATAGATATAATATAGGGTAAAGTGCAAAATTGTAGATTACTCGTAGAAGTTTGCTTGAATAACTAGCTAAGTGCTCTCTGGAATGCTCTCTAGATAATTTGAGACAGGGTATCCTCACTCTGAATTCGAAATGTTTTCGAATTTTCTCCTTTTTTGAGATAGACCCTTCCTCCTTTACACCAACAAAAGGCAAAATCCTGTTCCCTCGCGAATTTTTTGAGGTATTTAGTTCGCTGTGTCAAGTGCTCCGAGATAAATACAGGCTTCGACTTTCCCTGGATGTTAAGGAGGGATGTGCTCAATCTGTCCTTCACATCTTTACATTTTAAGTTAAATGATTTTGCGGAGTTTATGAATATGCCACGATGATACTAGGAGGAGAATATAATTATTATGGGTTTTTCATTTTTATGATGATGGTTTGCTGATTTCCTGCATATTGAGACAATTTCCTTCTCGTCGATAGGACTTTGAATAACTTTTTTAATCTCCTTAAATCGCGGTGGTAGATCTTCCTTTGGCTGCTCTGGCAAACCGCGAATCTCGACTTCCGTTGTGATACCAGTATATTCGATTTGGTCTATTTTTCCTCCAGGAAGGACACTCTTTGTGTCAGGATTTTGTTTCTTTCTTTAATTTCGTTTTTTTCCCTCCTGAGGGCGAAGCATAACTATTCTAGTCCTTTCATTCTTTCCAGCATCTCATCATGTTTATCGGACATTGCATTGATCGCATCGAGGATGGCTTTATTTTGTTCCTCGGATTTCTTATTTTGCTCTAATAATTTGTCTTCCACAACACCAGCGACACAAATTTTTATTTGGTCGATCTTTTTACCCAGTATGTCTTGCGATAAGGCTGCAGAGACGGTGGGTGTTCGATTTCCGCAGTCAGAGATGTTTGGATCGCTCCGACACTGGTTGGTACCACTGATCGCAATAGCTGGGGACTGTAGTTTTTTATAAAATCGAAGACTATCGCGGTTGTTTGACATTATAAATAGGATAGAAAACGAATTTACCGCGTGAAATTTGTAGGACCCGACGTTTCGGTGACGTTGCAGCCGCCGTTGTCTAGGGTAGACTGGAGAGTTGTCAGTCCGTTGTTTTGCGGGTAGGCCGCAAACCGCTGCCGCCACTGCGTAGGTTATAACGGTGGTGGGGGGCCGGGCTCGGAGCGCGGGAATTTTTAAAATCCGTCTTGCACACAACACTCACTTTTAAAAATTCCCGCGCTCCGAGCCCGGCCCCCCACCACCGTTATAACCTACGCAGTGGCGGCAGCAGTTTGCGGCCTACCCGCAAAACAACGGACTGACAACTCTCCAGTCTACCCTAGACAACGGCGGCTGCAACGTCACCGAAACGTCGGGTCCTACAAATTTCACGCGGTAAATTCGTTTTCTATCCTATTTATAATGTAGTTTTTTAGTCGGTTTATTGGTACAAATTGTGCATTTCCAGGATTTTCCCGCAACTTTATTTATTTTACGTAATGATCCACAGCCATTATGTGTAATTATTTTGCATTCAGCGCAATTTATCATTTCATATGGATCTGTCACAGATTGTTTACATTTCTTACAGTCGAATACAGTCGGTGTTTTTTCTGCCATTTTTTGGTTGTAGAATCTGTTTGGTACGATATGAAGACTCCGCAAACGAAGTACGATAGGATTATTCTTTAAAAAATGCTCCTCCCTATAATGTCAAATCGACTTGAAGTTGAGTTGTGTAGTCGACTTAAAGTCGACTTGAAGTCGAGTTGATGTTGAGTTGTGTCGAACTCTACAGTGGTGACAGCCAGCGGAATGAAGCGAACGGTCTGACGAAAATGACGTAGGCGCCGGCGGCGTCTGTGATTGGTTTACTCTCCATGTAAATTGAATGAACAGTGAAACGTCAAACTAGATTTCCAAAATTAATTTCACGATTACTCACAGTTCCTTGAGTTTCTCTGTATGTTGTTTTGGACAAGCGATCGCTCTACACTGCTTATCCAGTTTGAACACGATTTGCGTCGCAAGAAACTAAGTTTTATGTGGTTTTCAGCAAAAACGACAGGACGTAAAATCTGCGGCGAGTGATAAGCCGGGTACTTTTTCTGACCTTATAATGATTCTAACAATATCACACACTTTTAAATCGATTCAAGAGTTTAGAAGTTATGGTGGAATAAAGAAACAGGCAACATAATATATACATAGATAAAGCCTGAACGCATTACACTCAATTTTTTTGTAAAAAACAAATGTGACATACCTTAGTAGAGTACAGTATCAAATCATACGTAACCACCTACCTGACAGGTTTATTAATGTAAAATCACGCCACAAACATATCTGGACACACACTCTTATTGTTAAATTATTGAACTAGTTGTCAAATGATTCAACTATAAATGTCACATTTTAAAAGGCGATATGCTAATATCAAGATAGACCAAAAGGCAGCGACAAATAAGTGCAAGAGTTTTGTAAAAACTGATACTTTTAGATCAGACAGTATTTTGGTCAAAGAATGCTGGGGTAGTCAGCAGGCCAGACTCCGGGACACCTGGCGCTGGCGTACTAGGAAAGGTGTAATTTTAATTAGTAGTCCCAAAGTGTTTTGGAAAAGCTGAAAATTCATCAGTAGACAGTATTGAACTCGAAACAAATGGCCAGACTGCTTAAGGCGATAGTATAGCCGAACGACCTTGATGGTTTGAGGCGAGCTCCGCTGGCTCACCGAAAAAGGGGCTGGCTCACCGAACAACCACAGTTTAATACAAGTTTGCATAGATCGTTCAGATGCGTACTGCATTCTGCATTCTGCCGTTCTGACTTGACTGATTCTATAATTCTTGACTGATTCAACGTTGAGATAACGTAGTATAGAAAATCACTATCCTTTCAAGAATGAAATGAAGACACCCTTTTAATATTCTTCGAGACAGATGAAAAAAAAATAATATCAATAAAACATGTCGCGGTGTCAGCATTACTCGATACATGTCACAAAAATGAAGTCCACTATATTGAAATGAATCTTCTTTTTATTTTTAGTTTTAATTTGTGTAAATCAACATTGATAAAATGTCTCTGAAAATTGTAATCAAATGCGTCAGTTCGCGCGTCAACAACCAAATGTCAACTAATGTTTATTTTTAACGATTCTGCATATATAATAGTATGTATAGTCGACGAAATACTATTTGACAAAAGTGTCGTTAGCACATTGCTACCTTTTTCACAACGATCGAGACCCTTTTCACGCATATCGTCGAATGTCTAATGGCTTGATATGGTTAGACTAAATCGCCTTGATCGCTTAATAATATTAATTATTTATACGTATCAATTTTCAAGCAAAAACAATAATAATAACATTTTCTTCCGAATCTTTCAATGACAGCTGAATAAGCAATAGAATTACTTTAGGAAAAATCTTTATTGTAGTAAAAAGTAACAAAATTGTTTGACAAAATTTACTTATAAAAAATATTTAAACGTTTTACTGGTTACTTTTTCTATATACAATGATTATTATTACTTTAGCAATTTTATAAACTGAAAACAATATTAAACGTATTTACAATAATGTGATGAAAGTATTAAGACTTAGAAATAAAAGTAAAAAAGTTCACAAAAACAACACAGGAGTAAAAGAAAACTAAAATGTGATACAATTACACTATATCTGACTCGTCTGAATCGGAGACATCTTCATCGCCTAGTTGTATAATCACAGGTGGATGAGTGGGAAATGAGGACATCTTTTTTTCTATTTCAATGACATGGTCGCAACAATTTTTCCAACTGTGATTCGCCGAATTAGCTGCTGAGATTGACGCTTTCGCCTAACTTTGGATTAGAATTAGCGCTCGAGTTTGAAATGTTTTTGGCTGATAATAGTAAAGCACCTGGAATCCAACCTTTATCGCAACCGGCATGTAATATTATTAATCGTTTTCCTCGTGATACAGGAGCATCTAAAACACACATTCCCGACTGATCTTGCCACCCTTTTTTGGTAACATCGTGGGTATCGTACCATGTTTCATCCAGAAATTTTAGTGTCCTTCCCTCTTGTCTGTAGTAACTAATGACATTGAGGTAGTCATCTCGAGCTTTGAGCAATCTCGGGGACTCCATCATTACTCTTCTTTTGTCAATGGTGCCGTACTTGAAGCCAACATGTTTTAAATAATTTAACAAATGTCTCTGTCCATATGGAAATAGAGCTCAATCTACTGTTAGCTCTGAATATAATAATGCTATAACTACTTTATCATTAAATAGCTTATATATTTTTCTAACAATTAAATCTGCCAAAAAGTTATCAATTTTCTAAAATTTTGTAAATTCTCTTTTAGTAACACCACTGAGTACCATTTTTTGCACGGTGCTATGCTTAACTTTTGTTAATACCTGTAATCCATAGGTCCAAATGGACTTCAGGATGCTTTTGTACACTGCCATTTTATTTTCTAGCGAGAGTTGTGACTTGCAGCCTATGAACCAGTTGTACTGCATCTTTAAAAAAATATTTTTATTTAGGTATATGGATTATATTATTTTTTTCATTACTGAACCTAAAATAATGATTACATGTTACCTGACTATTTTTGGTATAATTGTTATTCAATTTAATAATGTGTTATTATTTTACATTGCACATCTGGTGTTTGCAATCCGTCTCTAATAATAACAACATTCAGACAGAGGAGCTACCTACACACACGGCGTGCAATCATCTTATTTGTACAAAGGCAGTTACAAAGCGACTGATTTCTATTACGAACATGTTTTTGGTACCCTTCGGCTACGTAACGACCAAATTTGGTTGCACATCAGAACACCGTTGACTACGTAACGACCAATATTGGCGGCTTGCTCCCGGAGCGCCAAGTAATATTATTTTCTAATTCCAACGCATCCTAAAATCCATACCAAATATCTCATTATTACCATAGATACAGAGACGGCCGCTGAATAATTTCGCGCGTCATTTCGCGGATATTTCTGGTAAAATTCCATTATCAAACATCATCATTTTTATTTTCGAGAAATCATCAAAATTTTTATTGGTGTTTATGAGCTAATATCTAACTATTTTTGTATGTAAATAAGCAAAACGAAATATTACATTTGATAGAATATCTAATAAAGATCACGATAGTATTTAGAATTTCTAAATAGGGTTCCGTATTTTCCCGTAAGACAATTACAACTTAGAAATGCCGAGTTTTTTTCACTTTTCGATTTTCTCATATTTATTCATAATTATCTAATTGTTTTACAAAAAGAAATTTCAATATTCTATGTACAAAATTTTAATGCGATCATTGCACAGTTATTATTTTTATGATTGCTGTAGTGGTTCCATAGTTATAGTACTTTTTGTCGAGCGCGGCGATATTGCAAAAAAATCCAATAAATTTCCGCGGTCTGTCATGAAATTATGCCGCTACTCAGGTTAATGTAAAGCAAAAAAAATGGATTCTGGGGATGGTCTCCAAAAATATATGCTGTCTCGAATAGGTTAAAGAGATGTAAATAACATGTATGTCAAGTTTTGTGGAAATTGGTTCAATAGATTTTGTATAAATTGATAGAACATAAGTATCTCTGTGATCCATAAAGATGCAAAGTTATAACTTTTTCCAAAATTTTATTATTTCATAGTTCAGAAATCATACATACCTACTAGAGAAAAAAAACAAATTCATAAAGTTGCCATAAAAATTTTATTTATGTATTTAATTCACTTGTACGTTGTACTGCACCCATGTAGCTCATTTCTTTTTGCACAACACTGTATACATTTAAAACAATTTGCTGAGCTTGTTCGTTCAATTGTTTATAAAACAGTGGCCCATTATTTGATTCTCATATACATAACGTGGCTACGAAGGTGCGAATCCTTGGATATGTTTTCAAAGAACTGAGGAATATTCTGGATTCCAAAACACTAAAACTGTTTATTATGCTTATGTGAATCGCTTATTACTTACGGCATAATTGGATGGGGTGGATGTCGTAAAACCCTGCTAGAGCCATTGCAAGTTGCGCATAAATGTATATTAAAAATTATTCTACGTAGACCATACCGCCATCACACTAATGAACTTTATAAGGAAGCTAAAGTTCTTGATTGTAGGCAACTTTTTCTAAAAACTTCCCTCTTAAGGCTATTTTTGGACAATAACTCAAATTTAGGAACAATTCAGAACCGGCGACCAACGAGACAAGTTTTAGAAAATAGCTTAATAATACCCAGAAGGAAAACATCATTTGGACAAAGACATTACTCTTTCATTGTGCCGAGATTTTACAATCTGATCAATATAGAAATAAAAATGAATTTGACATTTAGGGAATTTAAAAATAGATTAAAGAAATGGTTATCGAATCATGACAGACTAACCATACATCAAATGTTAGAAATAATAGTATAATAAGACTTAGGTGCACAAATTATTAACATATTTTTAAACATATATGTTAAGTATATTTAAACATTCGACTACCTACCAAAAATTATTTGACTTCGACAATGAATGACTTTGACAAGACAAGGTATTTTTATATTAAATCCTATATTACTTAACATTATTAAATATTAATGACTGTTTCTTTCTTTTCTCACATATAACTTTATTTATATTATTTAATCGAATTTTATATTATATTTATTGCCGATTAAATAATGGAATTGCGTTTTATTTATTATATTATCTTTTATTATTTGTTTTATTATTATTATTTTTTATTTTATTCTGAAAACTACATTTTAGGGCAATTTTAGTGTCATTAGCTTTTTACTAAAACTTGTACATTTGTAAGCAACCAAACAATCAAGCAAACTTAATTGTAATATTGGAGTCCTGTCCACCCTAGAACGGGCTAGTCCCAGTTGGGTGACAGAAACAAATAAGCAAAAGGTTAAGGTTTTGTCATTCGGTTCCTGTTATTTTTGTAAGCTAATCAATGTTTTATAGTAATTAATTCTTAAATAAATAAATAAATAAAATAAATTGGAAGAACTAGACCCGAGACTATTGTTTTTTTCTGCAATATTACCGCGAGTTACTTCCCAAAAGCGAAACATCTTTGAAAATAGAAGAGCAAAATTAAAAGCGTGCAGATAGACAAAAATGAAAGCTTTGACTGAACTGATAATAATAATGCGAACGCAATGATCATTAACTTGGTAAGTAGCTAAACAATTAGGACTATTAATTAGTGAAACCCTAACAGTTTGATTTCGAAATCATTAGTAATTAGTGTGTATTTTAATATATCTGTATGAAGTACACATTTTACAATTATTGTTATAATTGTAAAATCGAAGTTGGTAATCACCGAATTTAACATGGTAAGTACCTAACCGATTAAGACTATTAATTAGTGTAACAGTAACAGTTCGATTTCGAAATCATCAGTATTTGTTGCGTATTTTAATATATCTGTCTGAAATACACATTTTACAATTATTGTTTACTGCAATATTTACTCTGATCGCTGGTGGTATAAAGTTCAAGATGTTATGATCGAACCCGGTGCAGCGGTCAGTTTGTGCCTTTAAAGGGCCCCGCAGACAGACGCGGTCTGCGGTGGCGGGCGCGGTGGCGGTCCAGGTCGCGGTCACTCGGATCACACACTGACGCGGGCGCGGTCGCGGCCTACTGCGGCTTCTAGATGGATCAGTGTTCGTTTAACCTCCGTCCGACATGAGCAACGTCCGGCAACGTCAGCGAGATGAGGATGCGTTGCTTTTTCTTGCACTATGTGCGGACAACGACAAAAGGTAAACGACAAACTACCAATAACTATTGATTAAGTAATTGCAACGATATATTTAATAATATTAATATATTTTTTATAATAATATTTTTATTAACTACTTGCAGAAAGAAAAGAAAGCTATGGTGTCACAAAATCAATAAAAAACGAGCAACGTGTGGAGAATTCGCAACCTTGTATCCACAACTGCGATTAGATGAAGCGAGATTTTTTATATACTTTAGAATGTCGTTTGAATGTTTCGACTTCATTTTGGATAAAATAAAAAATGTCATTAAAAAACAACATACCAACTGGAGGAGGTCTATAGAACCAGTGGAGCGATTAGCATGTTACAATACAGTGTCCAAATAAAACAGGCTCAACTTATTTTTCGTACTTAAAAAATTTTTCTTTTGTCTTGCTCGCAATTGTAGGACCAGACTATAAATTTATTAGCATTGACGTTGGAGGCTATGGAAAAAATAGCGACGGAGGAATTTTTGTTGTTTTTATATTCTTCTGTTGTTTTTATATTCTTCATGACTTACATCGTACAATATAGGCCACTTTCGTACATTTTCAATTAAAATTCAATTAAAACTTCCGTCGTTAGAGAATCCTCTGCACTCGCCATAGCTGCGCACGTGAGCAAACACAATAAAAATACGACGCGGTCTGCGGTTAGTTGCGAAAAATCACAACTGACCGCGCCAGTGTGGCGCAAGACCGCGCCCGCGCCCGCGTCAGTGTGCGTGCCCCGGCGGGCGCGGTCGCGGTGGCGGTCGAACGCGAACAGACCGCAGATGTGCCCGCACGTGTATGCGCTTCTTGATACATTCAGATAATATGCAACAGACCGCCACCGCGCCCGCCACCGCAGACCGCGTCTGTCTGCGGGGCCCTTAAAGCGTTTGTTAAAGTGTTCCACGCAGGTAGAATCAATCTCCATAGTAAAATAAACGGTTACAACTTGTTGGGAATCACTGTTTATTTTATGACATTTTAACGACACTTTTGTCAAATACTATTTCGTAGACTATATGTCCATGTCTCTTTTTTGTACATTACTTTATAAAATAAAATAATTAAAAAATAAAAAATTGCGCGTCGCGTCACATTAGACCGATGCGTAATAATCACCAACAAATACGTACCGGCTAATTTGCAGGGACTTAATTTCTGTGACATGTGTGGAGTAATGCTGACGCCACGCGTTCTATTGTTAAGCAGTCTGACCATTTGTTTCAGTTCTTTATTGCACCCACTGTCTACTGATGAATTTTCAGCTTTTCTAAAATACGTTAAGGGGATTAATTAAAATTACGCCTTTCCTAGTGCTCCAGCGCCAGTTGTCACGGAATCTCGCCTGGCGACTATACACTGACATCTATTGTCAAAATTCTGTCTGATCTAAAAGTATCAGCTTTTACTAAACACTCGCATTTTTTTGTCGCTGGCTCCCCAACTAAGAGTAATGATTTGAGAAACGACCAAGAACCGGATAAAAACCGCCAAAGTTGCATACTAACAACTGTTACGGATTGTATTATCGATTCTCAGAACGGCATAAATGACTAGTCAGGTGAGTTATGTAGATATGCCATCATCATCAACATTAGCGCCACAACTCGTCGTGAGTAATGGCTTCGTCAATAATCTTCTTCTATGTCACTCAATCCTAAGTTTTTACTATTCCGTTTTTCCCTTTAAGTGCTGTTAGGTCTTTAGCCACAGAATCGATCCATCGCAATTTTGGTCTTTTCATTTTAAGATGCCCTTTTGTTCCCTACAAAAAAAAGGCTGTGTCCACTCAAGACTTTCTCGGCATGGTGCCAAGGAATTATTTTTACTAGATATTATAGAATAAAGTAATTCTTAAATGACAGTCTGTCAATGATTATCTTTGATTTTTTTTATTATTATCTTTAAATTTTTATTCTTTTTGACTATATTAATAAAGCATTCGACTTTATACACACCCGGGGTTTGCAGTGGTATTACATCCTTTACAGGCCTCAAGAATCGAGCTGTATTTTGGGTCGGTTTGAAGATCGTTTTTATATCGAATCTGTTTAGCATCTTACTTATTCGATCTGTCACGCCCTTGACGTATGGTAAGAATGCTCTTGATCTGCTCGGTTTCTGAGTTTCGTCTGTATTAGATCGTGTGCGTGTCTCGTGATATTTTCCGTATCCATTTTTTCTAAGGACATCGTTGACATACTCCATCTCCTTCGGAAAATGCTCAGTGATGCATAGATCGCGTGCTCGATTCACGAGCGACGTTTGCACTGAACGTAGATGGTAAGGATGATGGTGTGAGCTTGCATGCAAATATCTGTCCGTATGTGTGGGCTTCCGATATACCGTATGTCCGAGAGTATTGTCACTTCTCCTCGTCACTTTGACATCCAAAAATGGTAAGGAGCCGTTTTCTATCCTATTTATAATGTCAAACAACCGCGATAGCCTTCGATTTTATACTCATTCGATTTCAAAAATTCTTTCACTGATTGAAAGCTACATTATCGAGAAGTGCTATAGGCTATATTTTATTGTGATAAATATTGGTTTTCAATACGAAATCCTGATATTTGTAAATCAAGTCGGAGAAAAATGAGCTGGTGAGTTGCATTATCGGCGTGCGCTGACGAAACGGTTTTGATATGTGTGAAAACAATATACGTTAGAACCATCGCCCTAAGAAAGATCTATAAAAAAATCAGCAACATCATATACTAAACTTTTATATTTAGGCTACAATAACTGCTTTTATATCTCAACAAAATAAGAAAAATAAGTTGGCAGTATTCGTTTCACATTAGCAATAAAATCAGAATCCATTATCACGGATGGTTATCAGATAAAACTAGCCGTTTACTGTAAGTTTTTAGGCAGAATAGTTATAGAGATATCATGAAATTAGTAACGAGTGCCAGCACTCCGAAATACCTATAGTACGAGCCAAAGGAACGTTCCGGTGAGGCAATAAATCATTAGGCCGGCCCCGCCTCTTTTACTACCTGCTTGTAGGTATACGTGTCGGTTTTGGTTAACCCAAGCCTCGTCGAGGTAAAATCGCGATCGAGAAACCTTACCTCTTATCAAGTGGTCCATTTTTCTCAAAAAATCCATCCTGGCACACACACAAATGGCAAAATGTTATGTATAAGGCACCGAGTCTGCATGTTAATATCACCCTTCAACTTCAATAGCACCAAGTTAGAAAATATGGTCCCCATTGCTCAACTGATAGACAAGTAATGATGTTTAATCTGCGCAGCATTTTATAATATTCATGTATGGGACTCATTATTACAAAATGCCACGATAACATTTTACTAATTAGTGTATTAAAATTAATAATGACCTATAATATACCATGCTACGATAATCAGTTATCTATTAATTACTCATTTAATAACTCACATCACATAATAAGGTCATTAATTAATTACTCTAATTCTAAAATAATACCTAAACCGAAAATATTAATAAATATAGCAATCGGTACTATAATAAATGCAAATGTATAACACTGTTTCATCGACCAAGCGTAATTCATCGATAAGCAATATCGACGTTAGCCGCATCCTTGTTGACAGCTCGGTGTATTACCCCCATCGGAACGTTCATTTGGCCCGTACTTTAGCAGGCGGCGGCGGCGCTGCTGGCTCAGCAAGATCAGCGTTCAGTGGAAGGCGGCGCAGGTGGCGATGAACAAGATGCGTACGTCTACGATATAGTAGTGTGCATCAGAGGGGGGACGTCTTGCACGATATACCTTAAAGGTAGCGTCTAAAAAGGCAAATAAACGCCACCCTGCTTAAATTACCAAATCGCTTTGAAACTTTACGCGAAGCGAAGCCGCGGGCAACAGCTAGTCGATAAATATAGATAATACTCTTTCTATTGACGAACAACACAGGCGAAAGTATTCTTGAAATGGGATGATAAGTTCTTGAATTATCGTTGTGCGGAACTTTCTTATTCGCATGTATATCGTAGCCTCACGTAAACTAACACACGGATATGATTTAATCTTCTGGTTTTCAGTGCCATATCTAAATTGACATCTAGAAAACTGTTTTGATGCTTAAAAAATAAGTTTCTTGGGGAATTCAATACGCTGGCACTCGCCCTGCCAGTTTTAGTCGGTCGGAGACACATTAACACTTAAGTCAGTCAACGGCATATTTTCATCCTGCAACGAATAAAATATATTATTAGTTACAAAGTGAAGTGTATCCCATAAAAAGGCTAATACAAGACCTGACTACAAGAATGATTTTTGTTTATTTATTCATTTCTAGATGACCCGGTGAACTTCGTACCACCTAAAATGTATTCGATTGTAACTCTTCATAAGCGTTTATTAATCCTAATGAACCTTCCAAATCTAATTCATTGAAATCTATAATATGGCCGAATCATGTACGGTTTGAGTTTCGTTTGGTGATTAAATCAAAGTCCTTGGTGATTGAAATAAATTCAATGTGTTTAATTTACATGATAAATGCAGTTCACATTCAACACAAAACATTCTGGTAAAATATGTTTTTCGTTTTGTTTTCCGGCGCGTAAATAAACAAAAATGATGACTTTCCGACCGATGGCTTGGCGAACACGGGACATACGTCGTGTGCGAAATACGGAAATTCCAAGTTAATTCCGTAAACTTCCAACACGCGTGATTTGTCATCGTGAAGGCCAGTCGCACGGGGAATCTAAATTCCGCTTTCCAGAATTACCAAATTTACAACTGTAGATTGTCTTTCGTATGTCGCAAAAGAAAAGATGCGTCAACTCGCCTCGTTGCTGCTGACATAGCGACACGTCTGATACTGAGATACACCTCGTTTGAATTCCTCACGGTGAAAACAGCCATATCGCTTTATTTTACGTATTTGCATATGTAATTTATCGAGTTGATGAAGTTGCAGTATTCCACATTGATTTGCGCTTTAAAAGCCTTGGTCAATAAGGCACAATCTAACGATTGACCACATTTACATATTGCCCTTTGACCTTCACAACTGCAGATCGCCCATTGTCCGCAACTGATCGGCGACGATACAATGGGTATCCGTCATTGCCTGTGATGGTGTTAGCAATCAGGTCTCTCGGGTAACGCCTGTAACAGTTACTATCGAGCATACAGGGCCAGATGTTGTTATAAATTTGGCGAAGTCCATAGATCAGTAGCTTAAAGTAGCTTGCCGCACATTTGACTGACTTCGTCGACCTATGTTATCTCTTCTTCTCGACATTGTAATGGACACTGTAAAACGACACAGAATTGTTTTCACGCTCACTCAAATCGATCGAAATTTCCATGAGGTTTTTACAGTATTGAAATCCCCAAACAAAGTCCAAATTCGTGGTTATGGCATTAAAAAAACGTAATTCATCTGAATATTAATATCAATAATCCTACAACACCCCCCCCCCCCTCCACCCCCAACCTAGCGACACCCTTTAAAACTCGAAATCGAAATCGATTTTGACTTCGACTTCGACTTTTCGACTTTTCCGACTTTTTCTACTTTTTCGACTTTTTCGACTTTTTGACTTTTGCGACTTTTTTGACTTTTTCGACTTTTGTTTATTTTTTTTACTTTTTTGAACTTTTCACTTTTTTGCCTTGTTCGACCTTTTCGGCTTTTTCGAATTTTTCGACTTTTTCGACCTGTTCGGCTTTTTCGACTTTTTCGACTTTATCGACTTTTTCGACTTTCTTTATTGTTTCAACTTTTTTGACTTTTTCGATTTTTTTGATTTTATTTTACTCTTTTGACTTTTTGACTTTTTTGCCTTGTTCAACTTTTTTGACTTTTTCGGCTTTCGACTTTTTTGACATATTCGACTTTTTCGACTTTTTCGACATATTCGACTTATTCGACTTTTTCGACCTTTTCGACTTTTTCGACTTTTCTGACCTCTTCGACCTTTACGATTTTTTTGACTTTTTCGACTTTTTTGTTTTTTTTTTTACTCAAAAAAGTCAAAAATAAGTCGAAAAAGACAAAAAAGTCGCAACAGTCAAAAAAGTCTAAAAATTAGAAAAACTCGAAGAAGTCAGAAAAAGCAAAAAGATCAAAAATGTCGGAAAAGTACAAAAGTTAAAAAAAGTTAAAGGTCAAAAAAAGTCAAAAAGTCAAAAAAGTAAGAAAGTCGAAAAAGTAGAAAAAGTCAAAAAAGTAGAAAAAGTCGAAAAGGTCGAAAATGTCGGAAAAGTAGAAAAAGTCAAAAAAGCCGAAAAAGTCAAAAAAGTCGAAAAAGTAACAAAGTCGAAAAGGTCAAAAGAGGCAAATCTGTTTACCGATACTGAATTAGTACTGAGAAACGCGAAGAGATGGTTGGATAGAAACTTATTGACCTTAAATATAAGTAAAACGAATTTTATGACCTTTAGCAAGACAAACACTGACCAACCAACTTCAACTATTAAGCTTCACTCGTGCATCAGAACACAAGATTGCCAGTGTATGAATGTCGACAGGGTGTCCTCCATTAAGTACTTGGGCGTGATGTTAGACAACAGACTGCGCTGGGAGGATCATTTAACGAAGGTTGCGGCAAGACTGAGAAAACTTGTGTATTACTTTAGGAGTTCTTAGAGGCGGAACATCTTAGATTTCAATACGCTAAGAAGTGTCTACTTTGCTGTCTGCGAGTCAGTTATTCGATATGGCATCGTAACTTGGGGCTGTTCGGCAAAAACGCTTCTGGCCACCCTTTACAAAGCGCAAAAGGCTATACTGAGGGTGATCAATAAAAACCCCAAACATATTCGTCCGATGACCTTTTCCGAGAGTATAGAGTGTTGAGTGTGAGAAAAATGTTTGTGCTGGTAACTCTCACTAAATTCCAGAGTGAGTTAGGAGAACAGAAAAAAAGCCAGCAATCTCGTGTAACAAAAAGATCGACACAAACAAATTTTGCAATACCACTCAGGAGATCCGCTTTTGGCCAATCCAGTTTCTCTTATCTTGCCCCCAAATTTTATAATTGCCTACCACCTAACATTAAAGACATTAAAATATCATATAAATTAAAAAATAGTTTGAGTGCCTACCTCTTAAATTGTACATATGCAGATATTGAAAACATTATTAAATAATTGAATCTCTATAATCTTTATAATAAAAACATAATAGTATATGTAGTAATATAAATTGATGATTTCTAAATGTAATTTAATTTAAATTTTTGTGAATTTATTTTGTATATTATTAATACATATTATTTAATACATATATAAATATATATAAATTTTTATCATGTTTTAAAATAAAATAATATTGACAATTTTCATGACATTTACTTACGAATTTTTATTAGGTAATTAAGATATTTCTGTTACATTAAGTATGATTTTGTTTATTTATATAAATATAATATTATAGATTTCTTAGGATAACTAAAATAAATTGTCTACCTTGGAACAGGCGGCAGCCTAGTTAGGTTAAGACTTTTGTTATTGAATGTACTCATAATTTGAACACAATAAATAATTTGAAATTTGAAATTTGAATATTGTGTAGCCGGAGCCTGTAGATCTACAAAACCTAGGCCTCTCTGTCTACGGCTACGCTGATGACGTGGCCATAGTAGTCAGAGGAAACTTCCTATCAATACTTAAGGAGCTCATGGACAAAGCACTTAAGACCACCCAAGACTGGTGCCAGGCCAGAGGTCTATCCGCTAATCCAAGCAAGACCAAGGCCATGATTTTCACCAGAAAATACAAACCCGAACCCGTTGAGTGTCTCAAGCTCTGGGATAAGGAGATAGAATACGCTACAGTAGTTAAATACCTTGGAGTCTATCTAGACCCAAAGCTCAATTGGAAGCACCACCTCGAGCGCAAGAGAACAACCTTCTATGCCTCGTTGTGGACGTGCAAAAGAGTCATGGGAAAAACCTGGGGGTTCAAACCCAGGGTCGCCTTATGGCTCTACAGGGCAGTACTGCTGCCTAGACTAACCTATGCTGCAATAGTCTGGTGGTCCAGGGTGAAAAAGCTTGAGACAGTTAAAATGCTTAAAAGCCTTCAAGGTAACTACCTGAGGGCTGCAACTGGCGTCATGAAGACCACCCCAACAGCGGGATTAGAGGTGGCACTCTGCTGCCCGCCTCTGGACAAGCTCATCATCCACTCCGCCAGACTTACAGCATACAGACTGAAGTGTTTGGGCGAGTGGAAGCGTGGGGGGCACAATCATCCTGAGCTAAACCTCCTCCACAAAAGCCCATTCACTCTGACCCAGGATCGACTACGGAAAAAAATTTCGGTAGAGAAATCCTATAAAATCCTAATCCCCACCAGGGAAGAATGGAAAAATCCGCAGTGGCTTCAAAGCCACAACGCAGACCCCTGGTTCACCGACGGCTCAGGAACAAATGGACGTTTTAGGGCAGGCGTGTACGGACCCAAAACCAACCACAGAATCAGCATCCCCCTTGGACAATACGCTACGGTTTTCCAAGCCGAGGTATTTGCCATATTGGAATGCATAAAACTACAAAGTCGACTTGAGGTAAAAAACAGACAAATCCTCATCTGCTCTGACAGCAGAGCAGCACTGGACGCTCTGGCTAAAGCCACCACAGAATCTTCTGTGGTCTGGGACTGCATGCAGGAGCTCAACAAATTGGGAAAATCCAACAAAATCACCCTAATATGGATACCGGGTCACCAAGGCATACCCGGAAACGAAGAGGCCGATAGACTGGCAAAACTGGGCACACTGGATTGCCCAGTGGAGCCAGCTGTAGGGGTCCCCTTCGCTACAGGTAAGAAAATCATCAGGGACTGCTCGGAGCAGGAACATCGGGCTTCCTGGAAACAGAGTCAGGGATGTCGCCAGGCAAAAGCCATGATGGAGCAACCACTACAGAAGAAAACCAAGGCCCTACTTGACATGAGCAAGAAGAACCTTAGAACCACTATCGGTCTCCTCACCGGACACACGACCCTTAGAGCTCATCTATTCAACCTTGGCTTGACTGAGAGCAAGGATTGCCGAATATGTGGCGAGGAACCTGAAGACAGCATACACATTGTTGGCCGCTGTCCAGGGCTCGCCGCCAAAAGACACAGTTTACTGGGACGAGCTTTTCTCGAACCCAGCGATCTGCCCAACTTGAAGGTCAGTGACCTACTTAGTCTGGTAAGAAGTACCGGGCTACTAGCTGACAATTGACCTAACTACACAGTGGGTAGTTACAAAAGACCTTACAGATCTAGGTGACATCAAGGGCTGGAAACAAGCCCCCCACTCCATCTACTACTACTACTACTTGTGTAGCCGGACAGCTAGAAAAGAAAAATGTCGTTGGGCGAATTTAGTTTTCTTATGGGGGACATCATGTTGCATGGCTGTAACTGCGCGTGTTCTGATAGTGTGAGATTTAATCACATGCCGCTCTGTGTGGGTGTAATAAAATATTGTTGATACTTTCACATATAATTGGCGTATGTCAAGGACTCGGAACTCTTTAAATAAGTGGTCGCTGGGGAACCTAAAAGGTTTTTTATTGATTACCCAAATTATTGACTTTTGAGCCCTAATCAAGGGATCTAGAGCTGAAAGTGACGCGAAAAATAAAAAGTATTTTACGTTAATTAGGCTAATCGTTACATAAGTTGTATAACTTATTTCAATTATTTACTCTGACCCGCCTAGATACGGGACATTTTAGTCCTAGTTAGGTGGGCACTGAGCATTAGCTTCATTTCGGTGTTCAATTTTCCCGAGTTACTTATAACACTGATAACAATGGGGCTAAATGTAAAATTTCTTTGACCAAAAGGTGTTCTCGTGAGAGGTTGTTCTCATTCATTTCATCTCGAGCTGCTCTTCTGGTTGCTAATGTTTGTTGCGACTTTGCTGGTATGGTTTTTCGTACGTGAATAATTAAAATATTTTTAGCATATTAGCATATACCTAACGCTTAAAACTTTGAAGTCTTTAAATAAAAAAATCACTCGGGAATGTGAAAGATTTCTAATGATTGTTTTTATAACACGCTTTTGCGCAATATAAAGTCACTAGCTGACCCGTGCCCACTTCGTTGTGCGGTAAAACTTTTTACTTGTGATGAAATTATGAGTATGGTTCGGTTAGTACTGAGTACTATGGTTTATTTCCTGACTGCCAAAAGAAGGGTTATATTTTTACTGCATATGTATGTATGTATTTGCATGCCAATTTGACTATATTTCGTTATTTGTGAATGTCTTCTTGTGAGTGTCTTATTTGTGAGTGTCTTATCTTTTTAACAATTAAAGCAGTAATAGAGAAATTATATGCAGTAATAAGGAAAAGTCTTTTGTTTTAAACACTTGAGACGATAAATTTACTTATTTTGATATGAATTCATTATTGTTGATATTATGACCAATAAACATGACCTAACGATTTAAATGCAAATCCGACTACCACGAAGAAGTCTTTTATTTTTTCGGATTAATGTATAGCCTATGACACTCAAAAATGTGATTTTGTTTTTGGTTTTTCCAAAAAAATTTAACAAAAGTTGCTTGCCACGTTGTACTGATTCACCCACAGAAAAAAGGCCCATGCAGTAATAACACCCCGTATACAAGACAATCCAAAATAAATTAAAAGCAGTTTGAGCAATTACAAATTAAAGAACTCACAGAAAATTCAAACCAAACATCATACCAATAAGGCAATATCAAATTCAGTCAAAAATATTTACACTTATATTAAATCCCCTTATACATGTATGTTAATTTAAGGACATTTGGAAATTCGGATATTTAGACAATTACTAACTTGATATTTGGACAGTACCCTATGCCACTCCGGATGATATAACGATTTTAACGATGCCACACACTTCTAAATCGGATCAAGCGTTTAGAATTAATGGTGTAATATTACACTCTTTTTTACATTACACTTTTTTTTGTCGGACCGTCACATTACATTTTTACATTACACTCTTCATATTACATTTACATTCACGTTCACTCATTTCATTTCATTTTCGTTCACTCATTTCATCATTTCATTCAGGTTCACTCAGTTCACATTACATTTACATTCACGTACATTCACATTCACTCTTCACATTCACATTACATTCACGTCACATTACATTTTTTACATTACACTCTTTTTTGTTGGAACATTGCACTCTTTTTTGTCGGACCGTCGTGTAAAAAAGTAAAAGTAACCACAAACGCTTGAACCATGACAATTCTTGCTCTCACCCGCCAGACAGAAAACCGATTTTTTGAAGGAAAAACGAACAACTCCTGAGCTATGTATTCTCTCCATACAGTCTCATTTCGACACCTGATGACTTTTTGTTCCCAAAAGTTAAGAACTATTTACGCGGTGAACGATCGTTATCGCCAGAAGAAGCTGTCAAAAATATGACAACACGTGGAGTGGAGTACATGTTAGGTTTATTTATTTTTTTAAATATTTAATAACTTTTTCATTAAAAAATATTTTCACAAAGAACATTTCGAGAAAAAATGAAAATCTTTGGCCATTCGTTGTAATTTTTACACGACTTCCCAACAAAAAAGGAGTGTAATGTGTTCAGGCTTTATCTACGTATGTTTTCCGTTTTTTTATTCCACCATAACTTCTAAACGCTTGAACCGATTTAGAAGTGTGTGGTATTGTTAGAATCGTTGTCATCCCGAGTGTCAAAGAGTACATTAACTCTCTAAATATGAAGTAAGTAGTTGTCTTAATGTCCAAGTGACAATAATTTAATATAAATTTATAATGTTTAGTGTCAAATGAAAGGCCTGATTGAGTACATTCCGGAAATATGCATGTTTCTTAATGTATAAATACATAAACCACAAATATTTTATCAAGAAACCATAATAAAAATAATTACAAGTAAAGTACTACAAATGATTACAGAAGCTAACGGAAAATCGGGTACCTCAATGAAATATATATTTTTGAATAGCTTAGACCCTCAGGATAATGGTTGATTATGGGCAAAAATCGCTCAATATATTGGAAGGGGGTGAAATCGCTCAATACATGGGAAGGGGGAATCGCTCTCATCAATTTTGTTTACACTAATAAACACTAAATTACATCAAGCGACCAGAAATGGTACTAATGTAAACAGATAGTTCGAAAGAGTACATACAAATGAGTATAGAGGGCGTTAAATTCTATATAATTATTTTAGGTTTCAATTAAATATCATTAAGATAATGAAAGATGCATTGCATCAATGTATCAAACATAAAAAAGATATTTAATAAAATCAGTCTTATTTTGTTGTTATGTTCAATACTTTACTTGTTCTCTCTACCTTGTTATAAATACAATAGTTCACTTTCTGTAACAGTCGTGTTTTTTAATATTTTTAATATATTTACGTGTTTTCTTATTCATTCCGGAAACTTTCAGTGTAGCCCTCGTATAAGAAATGTTTGAAATAAATTTGTAGTGAAAATTAATCTATGATGTATGTAATCTATGATAATAACAGGCTCAGCAAATAATACCACAGAACTATATATCCATCACCCCAACACAGGCGTATACCTAGTGGGGTGATGTAATCCTGACAAGTTAATGCCCTTTCGCGATTTTCTTCATATGTATTCTTTTAAAATGTGTTAAAAAAAATGAACACAATCTTTTTTATGTAACTATAAAAAATAGGATAAATAAATAAATAAATAAAATAAATAAATAAATGTTGAAATGTTATTACTTTTTGGAATCATATATGATTTGGCTTACCTTATTTTTAAATTTGTTTAAAGTATCATTATTGGATTTTCGCACTCTTTTCGAAATAAAAAATACAAAGAGATCAGGATCCGGCATTCCGCTATAGCTATGACCAGACACATCAGAAATCTAAAACAATAATATTAATATATACATGTGGCCTTTACAAATATTATCATCATCATTCCTCACCTCACTCTCCCTCTGCCAGGGCAGTGGACACCGTATCACGAAAGATAGCGGATAAGCAACTGCCATCACAAGTCCCATACTTATTAATGACATCCACATAAAAGATATCCTATACAGATAGAAGTATTCGCTGTTGTCTATCATCGGCAACGCTGCTTGTGTTGCCAGACTGATAGTCGAATTGAGACATCCCTCGACAGACATCGGTAGTGCAATTTTGGGTGGTCTTGGTCCTCCCAAATTAATCCAGAATAGAAAGGGCATCGCTGTTAGTAGACCAATGAGAGTTGCCTAAAACAAAGTTCAGGCATTACGATATTCAGTTTAGACAAGTAGCGAAGTATAGTAACAAACTCGAGACAGGCAACTGTCGTTGCATGTGTTTCTTACGGATATAGTGTTAATTGTAGTCTTATATCTTAATATATATAAATTACGTGTCACGTTGTTTGTCCGCGATGGACTCCTAAACTACTTAACCGATTTGAATCAAATTTGCACACAATGTGCAGTTTGATCCAACTTGAAAGATAGGATAGCTTACGTCTTAAGGTGAATCGTCTTGGTCGCATTACATACAGATTTCATTTCCCATAGGAACCGAAAATATTACCGTATTCCTAATTTGTTTGATACCAAAAAAATGTACAGAAAATTACGTCCCCGGGAAATAAATGTCATGAATTTTCGATGCTTAAAAGGCGTTCATTTTGAATTTCAAACTAAAATAAATTTCACTATTGTCTACGCTTGTGTTAGTAGACAGTGTGAGCGAGTGGGTTTGCTCGCGAGTGACCGCGCCAACATGCTATGAGACAGCGCTATGTATAAGAATGAAATGGATGTCGCTGATAAGCCGCGCGGGCGGTCGCCGCAGCAGAGAATCGCAGTAATGTTTATCAGTGGTAATGTTGCCAAGCACCTAGGCGCAACACTATCGCCTGTCATGTCAATTTGCCTTTGAATAGTTTGTCAACGAGGTGTACCCTACTTACTTACTTTCCAAGTTTAATTGTTAGTTAAGTTAGTTTAGTAGTTAGGTGTACCCTACTTACTTACTTTTTCCAAGTTTAATTGTTGAATTCAAAACCATGAAACGTGCATACCAAAAACACGAATATTGTGGCCCAAAACCAAATAGCAAAAGGAGCAGGGCTATGATGAAACGACATCATGGCGTGGAAATGACGTAAGTACCTTATACCTATCTATTATAATTGTATTTTATACCTATATAATTAGTAGAGAGAGAGGTCATTCCTTACCAGTCGACAACAATAGTAGATTAACACAAAGACAACATAGTAGATTAACAAATCTATGTCCTGAAGTAAACTTTGGAACACTGACCTTTTATTTTAGGCGACGTGAAGCCTGGAATAACGATGGGTCTCTTGATAGTATTACAAATGCGCCTGCGGATATACCCACCCAACATGAAAAGCACGCCAACATAGCAGGTATACAAAATAATGTAAAAACATATACACGTGTACCGAAAATGCACGTGGACGCCAGTACTTCCCAATGTAAGTGTAACATGTCGCATCGTACGTTTTATTAATCACACTGTGTATTCTAATTTCAATAATAAAATTAATCCATTTTATCACGTGCAGCTTATCATATAAATGACCATGGTGAGCCAGTTGAGCACTCTGCAATCGATGAACCAATACTGTGGCCTCAAGCAGACCCAACTTTGGAGCAATTTGTTTTATCAGTGGAACGGGACACATCTAAACCACTCGAAAACCTACATGGATATAGGATTGTCGACATAAACCACGTCATGAACTGGGCCATAAAATTGGGAGAACATAGTCGGATGTGCACTGGATCGGAAATCACATTTATGAAAGAAATCAAGAATGGCTTTCATTCCAAATTCATTTTTCAATGTTTAATTTGTGAACGAGTATTTGAACGAGAAACTGAGAGTGAAAAACAAAGAGCTAATAAATCTTTCGTGTGGGGCACTCTCACTTCTGGGAGCTATTACACCCAAGCAGCTCACATAATCAACATCATGGATGTTCCAACCATGTCGCAGCAGCTGTTTCACAAAACGGAAAAAAAATTAGGAAGGATCTGGGAACAACATCTAGCTGAAGAAATGCTTAAAGCAGGCCAAGAAGAAAAAGCCATCGCTTTAGCGAAAGGGAATGTAAGCGAAAACGGCTTTGCATTTATATCGGTTTATGTTGACGGGGGTTGGTCCAAAAGGTCCTATGGTCATAATTACAATGCAGCATCGGGCATCGTGAGTAGCTAATTTCTAACTTTTAAATTTGGTTTAAAACATTTGTACCAAATGTTTGGTGATGTTATAAATGCGTTCACTTTCAGGGTTGTATTATAGGCAAAGAGACCAAAAAATGCCTACATTTAGGAATCAGGAACAAATATTGATGTATCTGTGAACATAGCAAAAACAGTCCTAAGCCTCACGACTGTTGCCGAAACTACACTGGGCCTTCCACCGCTATGGAGGCGCAGATTATAGTGCAAGGTTTCCAAGAAAGTGAGGCTCTTCATGGATTGCAATATTTGGAATTTATTGGGGATGGCGACTCTTCAGTCTATGCCAAACTGCAAGAGAATGTATCGTATGGGAGGCAAATTCGTAAAATCGAATGCAAAAACCACATCATTAAAAATTATACAAAAGCTTTATATAAGGTATTTTTTTAACAGAATTATAAAAATGTTTTTTTTTATCAGTTTGCCAATGGTTAGTTGTATTTCAGATTTTAGCTAATACTAAACTACCTTTGCAAGGAAGAAAAATATTGAAACCTAGGGTCAAAAGTCTCAGTATAGTGGCAAGAAAAATTATCATACAAAATTCAGGAAAAGCAGAGATAATGAGATCTGACCTTCGGAACGGCCTTTGCCATGTATTTGGAGAACATGACAATTGTGCATCATATTATTGTAAATGGAAGAAAGCCAAGGATGACGGTAATTTAGAGGTAGATCTATCCGTGTCTTTATTTGTATGTTCGTGATAAAGAACAAAAAGTATTTTTGTAAAAACGTACATATGCAAAACCTTTTTTTAATAACATGTGATTGTTTTGATTTCATAGTTTCCTCACGATACTAATGTGCTTCCTAACATTAAACAAGAAGCAGTTGTGTGGAGTCTCATACGTGCTGCTAATGAGGCCATCGTTATGAAGGCGGGGAGACTGACTACAGAGACAACAAATGTAGCAGAAAATTTGATGAGTGTATTGGCAAAATTTAATTGTGGCAAACGAATTTGCCTCACCAAGCAAGGATCTTTTCAGCGTAGAGCTCAGCTTGCAGGTTAGTATTGAAATTTAGGTTAAACCTATGTGTCCCGAGTGTATTTTTACTGTTTCTCCCGAGTATTATTTTACTGCTTAATATTTTTACTGTTTACTGTAGAAATCCCTTGTGTATTTTTACTAGTTTCAACAAATTTTAGGTTAGGTAACTCATCGGTGCTCACTAATACTTAATTCTATTAATATAAATGATCTTACTTTATGTTTCAATAATTTTATTGTAGGTCTTTCTCGAAATAGTGGAAATTCTTGGCATTTGGATGCATGGCAGAAGGTATATAAGAATAGCCCGAGTGCTATTCTTAAATCCTACATTCTACGTAAAGAAAAGTCGAGACTGAGGCAACAGAAATATGTACGCCGTCGACTATTCCACTCAAAACCAACAGCCACGACAGACGAACATTATGGTCCTGAGGCTGATAATCCCGCTCCAGAATTTTCCCCCGAAGAGATGGCAAAAGAATTGGATGTGGTGTTAAAAAATATGGAGGTAGGTGTTAAAAAAAAAACCTGCCGTGGGATATATTTAATATTATGTATTTTGCAAAAGTAGGTTTATACCTAATTGTTTCAGATGACACAACAAGATATTAAAATAGTAGAAGCTAGCACCAGAGATCAGCATGATAGTGAATTATACAAAACGTACAAGGATAAAAGATTAACCAGCTCACTATTTGGCATGGTAAATAGCATAATTATTTATATATATATATATAATTATATATATATATATATATATATATATATATATATATATATATATATATATATATATATATATATATATATATATATATATATATATATATATATATATATATATATATATATATATATATATATATATATATATATATATATATATATATATATATATATATATATATATATATATATATATATATATATATATATATATATATATATATATATATATATATATATATATATATATATATATATATATATATATATATATATATATATATATATATATATATATATATATATATATATATATATATATATATATATATATATATATATATATATATATATATATATATATATATATATATATATATATATATATATATATATATATATATATATATATATATATATATATAAATATATATATATATGTGTGTATAAATATATATTTTTATACATTTTTAGGTATGTAAACGAAAAACTACGACACCATGTCATGGACACGTTAAAACCATTCTTTATGGTAGTAAATTTTCAACAAGAGCAACCATTGTCGGGCAGCTATATGAGCCAGTTATACGAGAAAGATTTGCGGTTGAAAATAATAAACAGATACGTAAAGCTGGTCTATATGTAGATCCGGAATACAATTTTATTGGCGCGAGTCCTGACGGTAAGAAAATTGCAAATCAATAGACTTTTATTCAGCTAATTAAATAATTACACAGCTCTAATTAAACATTCATGGTGAAATGCATCATTTAGATAACCTTTATAATTTTAGGCATAGTAATTGGTGAAGAAGCAGTGCTTGAAATTAAATGTTTTCCATCGCTGGAACAGTGGGAAGTAAAAGAAGAAGAAGAAAAAAAAGATAGTGAAATGAAACAACGTAAAAGGAAAAAAACAAATATGGACACCACAGGATTTACGCTCGTTCAAAAGGCTGCGGCAATAAAACCCAACTTCCCCCTTATTTGTCAAAATGATGGCAGTTTAGTTATGAACATGAAACACAATCATTTTTATCAGGTAAGCTTCAGAAGCTTAGGTGAACCTGTTTACATAATTTGGTTTATTTGTCATTTTTAATATATGATTACAGGTGCAAGGTCAAATGAGGGTCACGGGAATGAAACTTTCCTATTACGTCGCGACAGCACGGTTATCGGACCCTCTTACTATCGTCAAAGTGAATGCTGATTATCAGTTCATAGAAGATATGATGAAAAAACTGGTACACTTCTATAAAACTTGTGTAATACCAGAAATAATCCTGAGACGAGTACAGGGTGGAAGGGGTCGGTGCATCGATCCCAGTGAAATAATCGAAGCCAGGACAAAAAAAAAAGACTAATTTATCTTGTCTTTCGCAGATTTCACGACAAATGTGGAATTCCGTCCATTTTTATATTTTATATTTTAGAATATATATTTTGTGATGCTATATTTCCCGAACTGTATCATTAAAAAACTGTCTATAGTGTGAATGGAATAATACAAACTGGGTTGTATTTTTTTTGGAATTTTACATAAAATAAACTTGCGATCGCGGGACCGCCGTCAGGAACGAAGTTCTTTACAATTTTACAAATATTACAAGTTTATACAATTGCTATATCGAGCGGTAACGCTTTTTCGTTATTGGGACATTCCATGCAAAAGAGGAAAATGATATTTTAAAATTCAATTAATTATCTTATATAATTCAATATATTTTCACATTTTGTACTTGTATCATCAGCCACAATGAGCTGTCCCACCAGCCACAATGGCTTGTCCCACCAGCCACAATGACCTGTCCCACCACTCACAATTATAAATATTTATTTTGTTGCGTCTACGAACGTTAGCAATCTATTTTTTTAAGAGAACAAAAGCATAGAGTATATAATTTACAACATAGAAACAGCTATAAATAGGATAAAAACGATTTTACCGCGTGAATTTAGTAGAACCCGTCGTTTCGGCGCTGTTGCAAGAGATGTTGTCCAGGGTAGATTGGGTAGACCGTCCAGGGTAGCAGTCTACCCTGGTCAACGACGCATGCAACAGCGCCAAAACATCGTGTTCTACTAAATTCACGCGGTAAATTCGTTTTTATGCTATTAAAAACAAAAAGAAATGTTACCGTAAAAATATACAGGGGGATATACCGCACCGATTTCATTTTGTGATAAATCGTTCAATTTTCTCTTATAAATCTTTATTGTGATATTTAAAACTAAATATGACTTTCGCAACACTTTTGAATTTTGTTCTTATTTTGACAACATTCTATATTTGAATTTTGTACTTATTCAGTCAACGTAACGACATTTCGTCTGTCGTTTTCGGCGGATTGCACGCCTTGAATAAACTTCGTTCCAAAAAATATATTTATTTCTACCACTATGACCAACCCTTGACTCATAAAAAGGTTTAAAACGAATTTACCGCGTGAATTTTGTAGCACCCGACGTTTCGGTGACGTTGCAGTCGCCGTTGTCCAGAGTAGATTAAAAGAGCCAGACTGCAACGTCACCGAAACGTCGGGTGCTACAAAATTCATGCGTTAAATTCGTTTTAAACCTTTTTATAATGTCAAACAAACGCGATAGTCTTCAATTTCATAACCCTTGACTCTTTTAGTATTTCACCAGAAGGGTGTTATAGCAACGGTCTTTACTACATAGTAATGTATACAATTACATACCTACAAAGGTTCTTAGTTTCCAAGTCAAGTAATTCCATTTATACCAACAATATATTGGTATCGTCTGGCAGCACTGCTCGGATCAGCCGGTCTAATAATTGTCTAGCGAAATACGCACTTTCGTGGACTGCATAAGAGCGTAATTTAAGTAAAGGTTTGCTGCCGTCCGCAGCACCGCTAGCATGTCTACTAATTGTTTAGCGAAATACGTTCTTTCGTGGACTGCATAAGAGCGTAATTTATGTAAAGGCGAGCTGCCGTTCGCCGCGAGACTGTGTGCGTAGATGAAAATTCGCTATATCTGAATCGAAATTGGTCTGTTTTCCCCATTAATTTCGTAATGCGGTTGATTATCGCGGTGATACGAAGTACATCGAACCGTGTATATGTAAAGTTCCCGGTAAATTTATTTCGTAATTTTTACTGCACTGAGAGAGCTAAAAATCGTATTTTTCTGTTAATATTGCTTACAACGCCATCTATTATCAGAATAGTTTCGTCGGACCGCGACGAATCACCTTAATTTATAGTCGCGATATTATTTTATTGCAATGTCTATTATTTGACATTCGCAATTATCTGTTAGTTCCAAACGATTTTAACAGATGGCGTTATCTATTGAGTAATCCATAGATGGCGCTGCTATGTTAAACCTACAAACGTCACAGTCGGCCAAGCGTTATTCTAAATTCAAAATATTGTGAAGGTAATACAGTGAAATTATTCCTGCTTTTTAATTAGTTGTGCTTCATTGTTCAAAACTCTTTAATTAAAATATATACATGTAAGTATTATCACATAGTTATAAAAGTGGAATAACTGCAGTATAGGAACCTCTCTCCAATTTTTTTCATTTTAATGCTAAATCTGGAAGAAAATTGTGTCGGTCGCTATAAATAAGCGAGATATAGGCATTCAAAGTTTAAATTTTAAAAACAGGCCAAAATAATATAATATAAAAATGGATGTTGGTATATCTGTATGCCCGCCCGTCTGTCCGAGTTTAATAGACTCCGAAACCGTTTGACCGATCACCATGAAAGTTGGCATATATATGTATTTATTCATGGTTAAGGTTTTTATATATATAATTAATATCCGCTTTGTTGCAACTTTCAACTAGACGGCGCTGCAGCACACCAACTTCTATACTGCTCAACCGATCGCCATGAAAATTGGTATACATTGGTATTTCAGAAAAGATATAACACGGGCAACGCCGGGTAATACCACTCGTACACATATAATTTATTTTCTTGTCTTGTCATGTCTTGCAGTCTTCTGCGCTCACTCCAGGGAGATAGAACGACCAATCGTTAAAACTTCCTGGGGTGACGGGCTCGCCCGCTGTAGACGACAACTCTAGTTGTGTCGATAGTCAAAAAATTATTTCAAACAGTGTTTGCATGATCTGAAATTTAAATTATGTTATACGACTCTTACCCACCGTCTCGTGTACGGTAGTTGTAAACATTCCCAAAGTGAATATTCCCAGTAAGGCACCCCCAATAGCTCCAGTCACTGTGAAAGTGCTCTGCAATACTCCTCCTAAACGATCGGCAAACAGTGCTAGAACAGTTATCAGCAAACCAAATACAAGAGCCACACATTTCGACACTAATGGTCCCTTCATGTTTAATCCAGTGAACCTGAAACGTCATGAGAAAGATATCTTATATTATATTTATGTATATAGACAGGATGTCCCTTGTCATGACCCAAATGAAAAGGGTCGACAGGATATAACTCCTTCATTTCCTATCCAAATAATCATCATTTTATTATCCAATGTTTGTCGGTTTAGAAGTTAGGTCTCACACTTTTATTTAAATATCAATGCCATTTTGAAAAAATATTTTTTTTTATAATTCTACGTAGTATTTATAGGTCTTTTTTATTTGTGCACTCTTTAGTAATGATGTGTCCAAATAATAAAAAAATATTCGCTAATGTTGCCTTTCTGTTACAAAATCAAAACATGTTTTTGTAAAATGCTTTTTTTTGTTGGGAAGTAAAACAAAATATTTGATTGAAAATAACTTTTTAAATATCTATATACAATAAGACCTTTCGTTTGTTTTTATTCTTCAAAATGGCATCGATGTTTTTTAAAAAATATAAAAAGTGTCTTAAGAGGCCGTGTACGAAATCGATGTGGGCCGTGATACCTATATAATCAATGATATAATATAACTATAGGTAGGTAGGATTTTCGGAGCCAAAGAGATACGTCCACCCTTTGGAAGCGCTCGGCGGGGACTAGCTGACTTGAGGCGTGAATCGTATCATAAGCGAGTATCATAACGTGAGAATTAGATTGTTTAAAAGACTTTATTGCCAATTTTAATTAATGTTTTGCTTTTTTTTGAGGAAATGGATGGATATTGAACTAAAGTTTATTTCTGTTGTTTTTATTTTATGAACGAGAGTTCTAAAAGGCCAAAATCAAAAGCAATTCTTCGCCCATTTTCTAAAAAATATGACAATTTTTTTTTAATCAACAATTTCATATGGAAGTAGTAAAAAGTGATTCACTTATTATATAGAGGACTTTCACAACAATACATTGTAATTTACCGTAATATTTTTTTATACCGTTTAGATGTCAAGACGATTTGTAAATATGTTATATTTTAAACCTCTTACAGCGAAAATTCACAAACAGTCGCCGGTTTAAGGTCAAAATTCTATAATAATTTTCAAAAAAGTAGCTCATTCATTAGACAATAATATAAATGATCTTTTATGTTGTGCAATAAAACTTATAGAAATACAGTATTTTAACCTTAAATTCACGTCTGCAAAATTACGTAAATTCACAAAATGCGCAAAATTTCGTGTACGGCCTCTTAATTTCTAAACCGTCAAACATTGGATAAGTACATATAATATGGTTATTTGAACAGCCAATGACCACTACTAAGTATATCCCCTTATCGGTTGGGTTCATACTGTCTGGCAATGAATGACACAATGAATTACCTTTTTTCAAGATGTGGTATATAGTCTCTCAAAGTGATGGCAGCTATGGAATTGCATACTCCCGATATAGTAGATAAAGTGGCACATATAACTCCAGCTACGAAAAGCCCCAGCATTCCATTAATTCCTTAAAAATACAAAGAGAGGAGATTTTAATGCTGCACCTACAAATAGTGTTGTCAACTACAACGGCCAAACCCGTCACCTCAGGAAGTTGTGACGATTAGTCGTTCTATCTCCCTGGAGTGAGCGCAGAAGACTTGGACAAAACAGTCCACCGTCAAGCTCCGCCACATGCCCGTAAGAGGCCAACGCCTTAACCGCGAGATAGCCAGGAGTGTTACCCAGCGGGCTTACACTCACGCCCTTACTTTCATTTGCGACCAGATTACTCCAGTCTCTCGATTGGTTACGAGTTCGAGGTCGCTTGCGCGGTCCTCTCCTTTACGAAGCATCCTTTGCCCGGCTGTTCACCCAGGATCGGGTAGCAGAAGGTCGTTTCAAGAGCAGTCGCCGTAAGGTCCGCCACCACCCCCGCTCTATATGAAACAGTACTGCTTCCAGACTCCCCCGACTGTTAGTATGAGTGCACAATCGATTGGCTTACGCCGCACGGTGCGCAGACCGTCCAGGAGCGCCAAAAGGTTGATTCCTAGGGGAAACTAACCCTAAGGCCAGAGTCCTACCCAGGCTCGCACTTCATGCGTGGAGGCCGCCGGATGGGTGTTGACCCGTGAGTGTGACCAACCCTGAACAGAATGGGCCTTCGTGGCCAACTTAGCAAGGGCCCCTTAGCTACCAAAAGTTGCACCTGCACCTATAGTTCGCGGGCGAGCTCCGAGGAATCGGGGCTGGGAAAGCGGACGGATTACGCCGCCGCGCCGCCCCCGACCGTCGCTTTATACCCCGCATTCTCCCAATATTAGTACTCTCCAAGTACTAGTACTGGAAAAGAACGGGTTATGAATCAACTATCGGGGGCGGCGTAATCCACCCGCTTCCCCAGCCCCCGATTCCTCGAAGCTCGCGCGCTAACTGTACTTTTAGACTCAACTGAGACGTGAATGTTACTCCAATTCGATGCCCACTTTCGTCATCTTAGGGCTGCCAACTATTAGGTCCTTACATACGAATTTGCCAACTTAGAAAAGAAATGCATACTAAAATGTTTCAATAAAAATATACATGTCATTAATTGACATATGTATTGTTTATTTATTTTATTTATTTATTTTATTTATCCCTAGTATTACATGATTAAATTTCCTATAGTATATTTTACATGAATTAGTCGTACATACAAAATGTAGAACCCTGGAAATTTACTAAAGGTGCGGCTTCGGCGGGATTTTATCACCTCACTAGGCAGAGCCTGTATTGAGTACTGCGTTCATCTGCCGGGTGTATAGGTAATTTCTGTCATCTTGGGAAATCCTACAAGTGTATATTGTATAACTATTATAGTATATATGTATATTACACAAAAAAGTATTTATTAAATTAAATGAGATATAATATATATGGGACATATATGAATACAGTTATGAGGCTAATGAGATAATAATAACAATAATAAGTAATGTAAGTCATCTGTGCACCTATTTAATAACGTTAGTTACTAACGACTCACAGTGCTCCCTCGTCGAGTGTAACAACCATAATGTTACCAGTCTATTGTAGTGAGCATCATTTTGAACGATTGTAGCTTGGCCTAATTGCGTGGTAAATATGTTATGGAGTTTTCTCGCTAGGTAAATATAGTGTCTTTGTCCAAAGGTCGTTCTCATTTTTGGTTGTACATGTATGTCTTTATGTCTTGTGTCATGTCTATGGGCGTTACTGGTCGGCTTGCCGTTGTCTCGTTGGAGTTCTTTTCTGTAGCATATCAAGACCTGCCGTACGTATAGCTGTCTTGCATCCAAAACCATAAAATCCCTGTAGAGCTGGTCACTGGAGTAGCGGTATGGCTTCCTGGCTATAACCCTAATCAATGCCTTTTGGGCCTTTTATTTATTTATTTATTTATTTATTTATAACGTACAAGAACAAAAAAATACAAGGACATGCATACTGTTGTACATGAGGAATAATTAAGAACAAACATTATAATAGCGAAAAACATAGCTCTATGGATATAAATATGCTAGCATATCCGAATGAGGCGAAATCGCACAACCAACTAGACCTAGAAGGTCTGTCTCTGGCTGTGCTGTGTTATACCAACTGTATTTTTGTAACTCGCGAACTGACGAAGGTGATCAATTTTAAATATTTCTAAATCTAACAAATGTGTTGTTTACACAAATTAAAGTAAAATTTAAAGTAGAAAAAAAAAAAAATATATATGTATGCAATTAAGGGCTAAAAATAAAGTAAACTTTACATTATATACAATAAATTTAAGTGGAAAATAAGTAATAATATATACAAATATATGAATAAACACTACATTCTAGTATATATGTTTAAGAAAATGATATGTAATATTGCACAATTTTACAAATACGTATTTTTTTTAAATATTCACCCTACAGTATTAATAAGGTCTTTAGTTTTTGAACGCCCAATATCTAGAAGCCAGTTTTTTACTTTACCTTTAAAAGTTACATAATTTTTCACGTTTTTCGTGGTTTCACATAGCGAGTTATAAACTTTCGGGGCGATAAAAAAACATTGTCTTCGGGCAAATGTGCTTTTAACCTTTGGAATTGTGAAAAATTCCTTACCAGCATTTCTCGTTAAGTACAATTGTTGACTTCTTGCTCTGTACTCTTTAGTTTTGTGAAAGCTTACAAGGCACTGCTTAATAAATAGCTGGCAGATATCCAAAACCTTAAACTCCGCAAAGAGGTGGTTTGAACTGTACCGAGGAGGCTTTTTGTTTATGACTCGTATTAGTAACTTTTGTGCTTTTAATAGTCGGTCCATTGTTGTTTTTGTACATGAGCCCCACGCTATAATTCCATGCACCCATATACTTTGACCAAGAGCCATGTACACCATTCGCAGTGTTTCTTTACTCAGTACATTCCTAAGTTCGCGGAACACGTACAGTAATTTCCTTGTTCGCGCCGTAAGCGATTTTATTTGGAATTCCCAATTTAGTTTGGAATCTATTTCTATGCCTAAATATCTAATTTTTTTTTCAATGTTTATATGCTCACATTTGCAATTATTCTGGGTTGAAGATACACTGCAGTTAAATTGGTGAATTTTTAAGGGTAATACGTTGGAGGTTAGGTTGGGTCTGAGTGAAAATGCTAGGTACTTCGTCTTCGAGATATTGAGTGTCAATATATGTCGATCAAGCCATGTTTTAATACTGTTCAGGGAGCATTGCGCGTCTGTAAACGCTTCATCCCAAGTATCTGCCTCAATTATGACAGCGGTGTCATCTGCAAATGAGATTATGGCTCCTTTACCTTCAAGTGTCATATCACATAAATCGTTGACATACATCAGAAAGAGTAAAGGACCCAATACGCTGCCCTGCGGCACCCCATATAAAACATTATGTTTATTACTTTCCTGATCCCCTATCGCAGTGATCTGTGACCTGTTTGTAAGAAAACTTTCGAGCCACTCATTAGCTTTACCAGAAATACCAAAAAGGTGAAGCTTTCTTATTAGGATTGTGTGAGAGACTGTATCAAAGGCTTTTGACAGGTCGAGGAAAATACCAAGTACTTTTTTCTTTTCGTCAAGTTTTTTGGCAATAAGTTCTGTAACCGAACTTATGGCCTCGTTTGCTCCCCGACCTTGTCTAAAGCCATATTGATTGTTTGATAGTAAGTTCGCAGATTCCAGGTGGTGCATAAGCCTAGATTTGGCCACTTTCTCGATCACTTTTGATACTACACTCAACAGGGAGATCGGGCGATAATTACTAATGTCTTCCTCGTCCCCAGATTTAAATATTGGAGTAACTCTGGCATATTTTAAACACTCCGGGAAAATTCCGCTTTCGAAGCTCCTGTTTATGATGTGCGTAAGAGGGCCAGAAATAAAGCTAGGCACCGTTTTAAGCATGGCCACTTGAATTCCATCTTGACCCGGGGCCGAATCGTCCTTGAGGTCACTTAATATTTGACAGACTTCTTTGATATCGACTGGAGTGAATTCAAAATTAAATGAAGTTTGGCTATTGGCTCGAACATTAAAATTATCAGCTAGCGCGGACTCAGTTGTTTTAAGGTTTGACAATATATTTACGGCCAGGTTTTGTCCAATGTTACTAAAAAAGTCGTTTGTGTAATTGAGAATTTCTGCAGGATGTTCCTCTACGTGTTTTATATCCCCTTTAATATTGATAGATGTTATTTTGTGACGCTGAGTTTTACCATATGCAATTTCTTTTATAATACTCCAAGTTTTTTTTTGATCGCCATTTACTTCTTTAATAACTTCTTTATAGTAATTTGTTTTCGTTTTCTCGATTATTTTTTTGCATATATTACGATAGCTTTTATAATGATTTTTCAACTGAATATCATTTGGACTTTCTCTGGTTTTCCTATGAAGTCTGTCGCGTTTCTTAATACATGAAACAAGACCGTCTGTGATCCATGGTTTAATTTTTATCTGGGATCTGCTTATTTTAATGACCTTCTCAGTCGTTGCGCATTTTATTCCTTCAGTAATTAGACCTAAGAAATTGCGAGTTGCCTTATTTGGATCAGATTCATGGATTATTAGTTCCCAATCAATTGATTTTATATTTTCTACGAACATATTCTTATCTGTAATACGTTTTGTAATATATCTGGGCGGTTTTTTTCTAATTTGTTTTGATATGCAGATTCCGGTGGCATAGTGATCTGTAATAGAACACTGAAGTACAAATGGTCTCATCTCATATTTTGATTTAACCATGAAGTGGTCTAAGCAACTTTGACGATCTCCGTCAACTCTCGTGGGCTTGTCAATTGCTACACCTAGGCCATAATGAGCCAATAAATTTAAATAATCGTCTGTTTGTTTGTCGTTTTCACTTAGTATATTAATATTGAGATCCCCGATAATTAAAACATTTAAATCCCTGCTATATTTTTGTAATAATTTATCTAAAGATTGCAAAAACACCGTAATGTTTGGTTTACTAGGGGATCTATATATTGCTAAAATATTAATATCGTTTTCTAACAGAAGATGAAGGCAATTTGCGTTGTCGATATTATTTTCTGTGACTACTACCCGTAATTCAGTTTTAACATATACGACTACACCGTCGTTTTGTCGCTGTACTAGGTTCGTGTTGTAACATACAAACCCATCTATAGTCTTTGGCACACGCATATCGTTGATCCAGCATTCTGTTAGTATTAGGACATCCAACGAATTATCGAACTGGTCTATAAGAATTAGGAGATCAGCAAAGTTTCTGTTAATACTACGGATATTCATAGATAAAATATTCAGAGACTTTTGTTGGTTTAAATGTTGTTTGCATTGATTTGGGCAATCGAACTCAATGCAATTAAACCGAGAAAAACGATTAATTGAATCGCATATATCAGTCATATTGAAGAAAGTACCAGGCGAATAGGTTCTCGATGCATTGCAAAAAGTAGGGAGGAAATTTGTAGCTTATTTTTACACAAGAGCTCCTTTGACAACTGACAACATAGTAGGCGGAAATGAATTCTGGGTGATAAAACTCAAAATCTCCTAATACATAGCGTGAATGTACAAGGTGTATTAAATAATAAAACATATTAAATTCGAGTATTTGGATAAAGAAAATTTTCAATGACACTTCTGGATAAGTGGTGTGTGTATGCCACAATTTACAGCGTTCATGTGCAATACTCATAAGTGTAAATGAATACCATATAAACACATTTTCCAAAATAATTATTAGATATTTTAGTATACAATAGTGAGAGTTATTTGTTATATAAATAGTTAATAAATTATATATTATTAATAATAATTTCATACATACTGAAGCTACTTCAAGAACGAATCGAAAGATTTTAATGAAAGCCGTTTTTTGTTCAAGGGAATTTATAGCAAAGCGTTCTACCGAAGACTTAAGACATAGCATCCAAGGTCGATTCGTTTTTGATTTGAAAAGTTTTAGCGTTTTCTTGCTTTTTGAGAAATATTTTTCCGTTTTTAAACCAGCAAAAAGCAAAGTGCTTCTCTTTCGCAAACTTCCTGGCAATCATATATATGTACTTTGCTCGCTGAGTCAGGTGTTCGGAAATAAATATTGGTTGCTTATCGCATAGCAAGTTAATATGGCTAGAGTTAAGTTTTTCGCTATTATTTTTGCTTTTATTGTTGAAAGCCTTTGTAGAGGTTAAGAAATTATCCCTTTGGCTCTGGGTTGCAAATTTTATAATTATTGATTTTGGATTCCCTCTTGCAGCGGTTGCGTTGTGTTTCCTCTCCATTGATATAATTTGTTTGACGTCCCCATTGAAGTCTATGGTCTTCGCTATGTCCAATATATATTGCGACAGATTTTCCCGAGGATGTTCCGGCACACCACGTATTTCTACATCCGTTGCGATTTTGTGAGCTTCAATAAGATCGATCTTTTCCTCCAGGAAAGACACCCGCTTTGACAGGTTGATGTTAGAGTCCTCCAGCCTTTTCACTACCTTAAACTTATTGTCGATGTCTGCCATCCGTTGATTTATTTCATCGTATTTATTTGAAATGACGGTAATGGCTTCTAAGATAGCGCAATTTTGAGCGGCAATTTCAGCATGCTTTACAGCTGCGGTTTCGGCCTGTTTGTTGCTGAATAGCAGAAGTTTGTCTTCAAGCATTCCTGCAATATGAGCCTTAAAATTGTTCAGCTCTTTTTTGAAAGTAGTCTCCGACATGAGGGAACTGGTCAGCTGGTGGGTTGATCTCGATATCGTATGCGAGATTAACGGAGAATGAAGAGAGATGTTAGGATCGCTGCTGCAGGCACTCGTAGCACTGATAGAAAGAGGGGTAAGTGCTGTTTTCGGTGCTTTGTCCTCCAAGCAAAAATCACATTTCCAGGTTTTTAAAGTAGTCTTGCCGATCTTTTTGTTTGAAGTGCAAGTCGTGTGGAACGCCTTTTTGCACTCGGTACACTTTACTACCGCAGTGGCGTCTTTTATATCCGTATCACATTTTTTACAAATTACGGAGGCGAATGACGGTGCCATTGCCACTACTGGCGGTATTTTTTTTCGTAATTCCACTAGTCAATCCTAGATGGCGCTGAGTTAGTCCTGCGATTAATAATTTTTGAATCTTTATCAGAGGATTCAGATTTATTTTGGCCATACCACCCCAGCCTAGTTGTCCGTATATTAGCAGAGATTGGGCTAACGCGTAGTATATCGTCCTCAAGACATTGATTTCAAAGACGTTTCGAATATTTTTAAAGACATACATTAGTTTTCTCATTCTTGACGCTGTGATGTCAACGTGGTTATACCATTTTAGGTTATTGTCAATAGGTTATAGTCAATATTATCAATATTGATTCCTATACTTTATGCAGTTTTTCCATTGTAATGTGAATTGATTCACGCTTCTGCTTTTAAAATCTTTTGGTCAAGAATCAATGACCTCCTTTAAAGGCGCTTTCCAATGTCTCTTCGGAGTTGGTTGTTTTTTCCTGTAAAGGTTATCTAAATTACGAAAAAAGTGTAAGTCTGATGGAGCATGGTCTGGGAAGTACGGCGCGTAACGAAGAGTCTCCAGTTGCAGCTCCTGCATCTTAGCGACTGTTTGCTGTCAGGTTTGTGGTTGTGTGTTATGGTGCAGAAGCAGTGGCGAAGAGCGATTGATCATTCTCGATTGTTTAATCACGAGCTTCTCCGTTATTGTTTATATATTTATTTATTTTTATTTTATTTATTTATTTATTTCCTTAATTCAAGTTACAATTTACATAAAGAAAATCGTTATCCTAACACAAAAACATTTTATAATAAGTGTACATATTATTATACCTAGCTTAAAAAGGAAATTCATCTTTTTGACATATCGGTTTACCATCTCACTAGGTATTAACCTGTGTTGAGGTGGTACTGACATCGGTATATTATTATGAGACGAGAGGGCAAGTCTTATCTAATGCGTGAATACAATTAAAAATTAAAGTTAAAATTAAAAACATCAATAAAATTATACAAAAATTATATAAATTAAAATGTATGACAATCTACTAAGTTATATGAAATAATAATTATTTATTATATATTAGATACAAACACATGTAAATATGATATATATTTTAAATAAATAAAAATATATTATAAAGAGGTAAAGTTTGTGGGGTTGTAGGAAGTAATCTCTGGATCTACTGAACCGATTTTTTAAACCCGCTCAGGTTTTCAAGTTGCCTTAGCGGTAAAGGCACGGAATTCCAGAGTCGGGCCGCCTGCCTTGCGAAAGACTTAGACATGAAAGTTGATGAATGCTGAGGTATAGCCAGTAATAGATTTTCCTGAGAGCGCAATGGAAGGCCGTGGGATGAAAGCGTAGAGAAGAGATTATACAAATAAGTAGGACAGTTTGACTGTAGTACGCGGAAGAGTAGGACGAGTATGTGAAAATCCCGACATCGTAATGGGAAGCCACTCTATTTGCCTGCGAAAGTTTGATATGTGATCAAACTTCTTCAGGGAATAAACAAAGCGAAAACACGCGCTTTGAATCCTATCTAGCTTATCGAGTAGTTCTTCATTGGCATCTAGGTAGGCCACATCAGCGTAGTTAATTAGCGGTAAAAAAAAAGATTGTGCCATTTGGCGTTTAATACAAAGAGGTAAGAGATTTTGAACACGTTTAAAAGAATGGAGACTTGCAAAGACTCTACGACTGACCTCACTTATTTGACGATGCCATGATAAGTTTTCATCAATGAGCAGGCCAAGGTCTTTCACAGAACTGCTGTAAGGGACAACGACATTGTCGATATTGATAGGGGGGAGATTATTTTTATACTTGGCAATGAGTTAGCGACTTCCGATGACGATTACTTGGGCTTTAGACGGATTAAGATGCAGGCCATGGTTACGAGACCATACCGCTATCGAGCTTAAATCGGAGTTTAATACGGTTATAGCACAAGCATTGCAGCTGATCCAACCCTATTGTCAAGATTGCAACGGTGTACTCGGAGTTTAGACTGCTTTACGAGGACTGTAGAGTAGAGCTTCGCGGTACAATGAGTTATACGATTTATCAAATAATTATAGTCTTTTTTAAGCGCGTTATTAGCCGCTGCGATAAATGCACATATAATACAGCAATACTCGCCCAGTTTACGAATAATGCTTATTAACTTACTGGTCATAACGGTGGCGACGTAGTATGGTAGAACGTGGTCATAAGCTTTCACGGCGCCACTCTTCACGGGGTCGCAGTCCTTGAAGTGGGCTATGAGGATGAGGCCGACGATCCACAGAAGGAAAAGGGCTAGCACCGTAAAGCAGGTTCCCAGCCCCATGCAGATCTTAGACTTCCTCAGGTTATTGACGGTCATAAGTCGTTGTATGAAAGGCTGATTGATGGAATAGGAAGCCGCACAGAGACCACCCGCACCAAACGCGATATTCCAGAAGGAAAGACGAACCGTCGGATCGATCGAAAAGCTGGAAATATAATTAAACAACATGAAACGAGGACGAATTCGATACCGCAGTAGCAAAGGAGATAACTTTAAGGGTCTATATTATTATAGTGAGTTTACACATGAGAGATGAAAAACTACATGACAGAAATAGTAGATTGTATCACAAGGGAGCAAAATAATATTTTTACGGCGAGGGCGCTTTTTTGAATCCAGCGCGAAGTGAGGGATACTAGAGTAGAATCCCGAGCGTAGCGAGGGATTCTTTAGTAGAATCTTGAACGTAGCGACGGATTCAAAAAAGCGCCCGAGCCAAAAATATTTTGCGCCCGAGTGATACACTCTACTTTTCATCACCCTCTATAAGAAAATAAAAAGCGCCTCATATTTTATTGTAATATTATTATTTAATAAAACATATAGTATCAACTAAATTAAAATTAAATATTATCTAATAATAAAACAACTAAACACTTATATTTAAATTTCAGACATTTTCGCAATTATGAATATTTATTGTTACAGTTTTATTAGGAATTGAGGTTGTTTTAGATTTCATATTCTGCGTGTTTTACGTCGTCATTACAACTGACTGTTGATTTTAACATTGAGTAGGTACTCCAAAGAGTGGATGGTTGTTTAGTTGTGGCTACGTACTGGAAGTAGGCAAAAAACACAGATTCTGAAAAATTCTTGGCGCCTCTTGCATTTCTCCATTCAATAAAATTTCCATAGGCTTTCATATATTTCTCCCGGGATTTTGCAGGTAATAGATAATCAATCACATTTTGTGCCTCAGTTCTAATGCTTTCAGGAGTTAAATCTATACTTTCACTGTCACTTGAAGAACTCATTTTTCAAAACAAAACGATGAATTTCTTACAATCCGTGAAAATTGTCGAAAACGCGGGCGACAAAAACAATTGACGTTCGCGCGTTTTTAATTTCATTTGTTCTTTTTTATTCAGCCGGCGGCGCGACTAGGGGCCGTCGTAGCAGCCAGTCTTTATTCAAACAATATTTGCGTTCGATTTCTTCGGGGCTGAAGACTAAGATGTTCCAATTTCAAAAAGTGCGCCGCAAAGATAAATTGCGGCGCACTTATTCAAAAAATGAGCCGCAAAGATAATTTCGACGCACTTATAAAGTTTCTTATAGAAAACACTACTTTTGGTCGCACTTAAAGGCGAACCAAGTCGTCCTTTTCGAATAGATGGGATGAAATAATATTTTTTTATGTCAAACTTTCCGCAGGGGGTACTTGCTTGCCTGCTGATCATAATATATGTAAATGAGCTCCCTTTATTATCATAAGACCAGATGCTCTTGTGATAATAGTAGTAATTGATTGGTTAGGTTCGAATGGGGGCTAAGGGGCCCTTGCTGAGTTGGCCACGAAGACCCATTCTGTTTAGGGTTGGTCACACTTACGGATCAACACCCATCCGACGGCCTTCACGCATGAAGTGCGAGCGAGTAGGACTCTGGCCCTAGTTTCCCTTAGGAATCAACTATCTGGCGCTTCTGGACGGTCTGCGCACCGTGCGGCATAAGCCAATCGATTGCGCACTCTGACTAACAGTCGGGGGAGTCTGGAAGCAGTACTGTTTCCTATAGAACGGCGATGGTTGCGGACCTTACGGCGACTGCTCTTAAAACGACCATTGGCTACCCGATCCTGGGTGAACAGCCGGGCAAAGGATGCCGTGGTCCGCGATAGATTCGGTATACACCGTTTCACCGCTTCGTAAGAGAGAGGACCGCGCAAGCGACCGCGAACTCGTAACCAATCGAGAGACTGGAGTAAACTGGTCGTAATTGGAAGTAAGGGCGTGAGTGTAAGCCCGCTGGGTGACACTGCTGGCTATCTCGCGGTTAAGGCGTTGGCCTCTTACGGGTTTGTGGCGGAGCTTGACGGTGGACTGTTCTGTTCAATTATTCTGCGCTCACTCCAGGGAGATAGAACGACTAATCGTTAAAACTTCCTGAGGTGACAGGCTCGCCCGTTGTAGTTGACAACCCTAGTTGGTTAGGCTCGAATAAATTGTGTACATGCGAAAAAAAAAATATGCAGTTTCATCCTTACCAAGCACAAAATACGAATGCGATATAAAACATATCGCTCAGGTTCAATTGTAAATAAGATTCAAATTGCTAGGGATAACCATCGAAGGTAATTTGAACTAAAAATCCTATGTCGGAGAAGTCAAAATAAAAAAATGGATATTTTTAATCTATTTAATCGCTAATCTCTAATCGCTAAGGGCAAAAAATGCTAATAAGAATTATAGTTATAAAGGAGGCGTTATGGCATACTATACTCAACTAGAGCTGTCGACTACAACGTGCGAACCCGTCACCCCAGGAAGTTTTAACGATATTACATCGTTCTGTCTCCCGTGAGGTGAGCGCAAAAGACTTAGGATGGAAACAGTCCACCGTCTAGTTACGCCACACGCCCGTAAGAAGCCAACGCCTTACTGCGAGATAACCAGGTTAATCGCCCAGCGGCCCGACACTCGCGTCCTTACTACCAGTTGGAACCAGATTACTCCGGTCTCCCGACTGGTTACAGGTTCGAGGTCGATTGCGCTGTCCTCTTCCTTGCGAAGCGGTGATACGGTGTCTACCGAATCTATCACGGACCACGGCGTCCTTTTTTTCGGCTCTTCATCGTAGCCGATTGGTCATTTCAAGATCAGTTGCCGTAAAGTGAACAACTACCCTCGCTCTATAGGAGACAGTACTGTTTTCAGACTCCCCCGGCTGTCAGTCAGAATGCACAATCGATTGGCTAACGCCGCACGGTGTGCAAACCGTCTAGGAGCGTCTGTAGGTTGACACCTAGGGGAAACTAGCCAGCAGGCCAGAGTCCTACCCGGGCTCGAAGTTCTGCGTGGAGGCCGCCGGATGGGTGTTGACCCATGCGCTTGGCCGACCCTAAACACTTGGGTCTTAATGGCCAAACTGCAACAGGGCCCATTAGCTCTCAAAAGGTAAGTACAGAATGGAACTATATTTCTGGCAATAACACAAAGGTTATTTGCAATCAAAAACCTAGTAAGTAAATAATAACCCCTAAGAGTAAACAAATATTTCTGGTAAATCTTAACAAACCAGTATGGTATCTTACTATTCTGTTAGCCAACCATAATATTACCTAATATCACAAAGAATGTTGTTGTTACAATATTTCACAAAAAAACGGCGCCAGGCTGATATCACTCTTGTACCGGCACTGTAGTGTATACTTGGTTCGGTATTACTAGCATTCGGGGGCCCGCATCCTATTACTAGCATCCTGTTATCAGTCTGCTACCAGAATTCGAGTATCTGGCTAGTATCAGTATCTTAAAGCCAGACTGGTGCCAGCATCCTTGTGGCAGACAGGTGCCAGCATACTGGTGGCAGGCTATTACCGGCATCCTGGTGTCGGGCCGGTTGTAACATCCTTGTGCTTAGCTGGTTCCAGCATTTTTGAGCCATCCTGGAGCTAAAGGGTTGCCAGCATACTGGTGGAGACCGCTCTGGTGATTACATGGAGACAGCATCCTGGATCCAGACTGGTAACAGCATACTGGCGCCAAACTGTCGCTATTATCCTAATGGAAGGCCAGTACCGGCAACCTGGTGTCAGTACCTTAATCTAGCCTGGTACCAGCATCCTGGATCCAAAATAGTGCCAGCATCTTGGGGGAAGACCGGTACTGAAATATTGTTGTCATCAATTCCAGGATCTTGGGGCTAACCTGGTAACAGTTTGCTTGTGTCATCCTGTTGGCGGCACCCCGGTGTCAAAATGGTACTGTCATTCTGCTTCCACCATCATTCTGCTACCTGGTACCACCATCTTGGTGGGTGACTGGTACCAACATCCTGGTGCCAAGCCCGGTGCCAGCATTCTAATGTTAACCTGATGTCACCATCCTGGAGCCCACCTGGTGCCAGCATCCTGGTGTCACCTCGGTACTAGCATCCTGGAGCTAGCCTGGTGTCACCCGAGAATCCCCTGGTGATCAGGGGTGATCAGGATTTGATATTTCGTTGATTTTTAATATTTCATTAGCGTTGAAATATTTTTGTGTGCGTAATTTCGGAGAATCGGACTGATAAGTTTTATTATGCATAGCGTTGCATTTGCTGACATCGCGTCTTCGTTGTTCTTTTCTTACGATAAAGTCGTGCTGTTATTTCGCAGAACGTGTAATTTCTCAGCAAGTGTAAACGTACGCCGGTTTAAATCGATTCAGCGAAATATTTTCTTCTTTGGGGTTTAAACTCCAAAGTTCTTTGGAATTCTTTGGAGTTAAGAATGCACCAGATAGACATATGAAATATATACTACCAAACAGACAAAGGAAATTCTAGAATAAACAGGAGCGTAAACAACATACACCGAAGAAACCTGTCAAAGAAATATCAACGCTCCTTTCTAATATTCATTCAAAATTCTCTTTATCTACCGTGCAGTCCCTTCTTATGTACATACTAGCTGACCCGTGCCCACTTCGTTGGGCGATAAAACTTTTTACTTGTGATGAAATTAGTGTGGTTCTGTTAGTACTGAGTGCTATGATTTATTTCGTAACTGTCAAAAGAAGGGTTAATTTTTACTGCATATGTATGTATGTATTCGCGTGCCAATTTTACTATATTAGCGTTATTTGTGAGTCGCAGATCCGGAGATTACTTCCTAGAACCTCACAAACTCACAAACTTTACCTCTTTATAATATTAGTATAGACAAGGTCGCGGTTCCATACCTATGTCGTATTATCTCTTTAACTATTTCTGCAGTAAAAGGGAAAAGTCTTTTGTTTGAAACAGTAGCATTGACTTTTAAATCAAAGAAGGGACCATGAGCGCCGATTATCGTAAGTCATCGTAAATTAATAACTTTATTTTGCCCTGTAAATTCTCTGTCAATATTTTTTGTAGATTATGATAAAAAGCCTCGTATATTTTTTAGTCTTGTATATTGTACTAGCTGACCCGTGCCCACTTCGTTGGGCGGTAAAACTTTTTACTTGTGATGAAATTATGAGTGTGGTTCGGTTAGTACTGAGTGCTATGGTTTATTTCCTGACTGCCAAAAGAAGGGTTATATTTTTACTGCATATATATGTATGTATTTATTTGACTATATTACCGTTATTTGTGTGTGTTTTCTTGTGAGTGTCTTATTTGTGAGTGTCTTATCTCTTTAACAATTTATGCAGTAAAAGGGAAAAGTCTTTTGTTTTAAACACTTGAGACTTATTTTACTTATTTTGATTTACTTATTTTGATATGAATTCATAATTGTTGATAATATGACCAATAAACATGACCTAACGATTTAAATTATTATTTCAATATAAAAAACTACTTTTTGTGACTTAAATATAAAAGTTAGACATATGCTGCCGCTGACTTTTTTGTAGGCATTATTAAGCTATACAACTTTTCTCTAGAACTTAATCATACATCTCTCATCGTTAAGGTAGCGTTAGTTAGAAACGTTTTCGTTCGACCGGTTTTTCTCCGACTTACTTTGCAAATCCGACTACCACGAAAAAGTCTTTTCATTTTTCGGATTAATATATAGCCTATGACACTTTCAAATAACGTGGCTTTCTATTGGTAAAAGAATTTTTTAAATCGGTTCAGTAGATCCAGAGATGTCTTCCTACATCCTCACATACTTTACCTCTTTATAATATTAGTATAGATGAGCAGCGTTGATATTTCTTTGACAGGTTGCTTGAGTGTATGTTGTCTACGGTTTGTCTATTATAGAATTTACTGTGTTCAATCGTTTGGTAGTAAATATCACAGGTTGCTTGAGTGTATGTTGTCTACGGTTTGTCTATTCTAGAATTTACTTTGTTCAATCGTTTGGTAGTAAATATCACAGGTTGCTTGAGTGTATGTTGTCTACGGTTTGTCTATTCTAGAATTTACTGTGTTCAATCGTTTGGTAATAAATATCACAGGTTGCTTGAGTGTATGTTTTCTACGGTTTGTCTATTCTAGAATTTACTGTGTTTAATCGTTTGGTAGTAAATATCACAGGTTGCTTGAGTGTATGTTGTCTACGGTTTGTCTATTCTAGAATTTACTGTGTTTAATCGTTTGGTAGTAAATATCCCATATGCCAATCTGGCGCATTCTTATTTTTGTTGGAAAAAGTTTTTAATTAACCACTTACTTGTCAAAATTGAGCCTTCCATGTTCACCCGCTATGTCCATTACGTTTCCTATCCCCCCCAAGCCGATCGTGCCATATATGACCACACTTAATATGGCGCCATACATGACGACCATCTGAAAGACATCCGCCACCACCAGAGCTTTCATCCCTCCTACAGCGGTGTAGAAACTGCACACTACTCCCATTAGAACTGTGAAGAGGTTCTTGTTCAACCCTGTCACTGCATGTAGCACCATTGCAGGGAGGTACAAAATGACAGCACTGAAATTTTAAATACATCGGTTCAAGTAGATTAGGTGCAAACCAATATTGTATGGAGTCTGTCTTGATCTGGCTAAAGCCTTTGACTCTGTACCCTGTAAAGTGTCAAAGGACATACACATACACAACCGACATACAGACAAATTTATGGATGCAAAAATAAATTAATAATATTCAGCGCCCTCTTAAGGATTGAATTTATACTACTTGCAACCTGTACACAATTAGTTTTACCGGACAGCACTACCGATTTAAAAATGTAAGGATGTTAAAATAGCAATTAGGGAGGGGGTACCTGGTTTAGAAGGCCAACAAAAATGTTTTCATCATTATTTTTTTAAATCAAAATTGAAATCTGATCGTAATTTTTTAAATCTGATCGCCCCAAAAAAAAAAATTTTTTTAATACTTTAGAAGAGTCAGTAAAAAATGTTCAAAATGTACACCAATTTAAGATAAAAGTAAAAAAATTGGCTCCTTTACGAAGTAGGTCGTACAAAGACTGAAAAAGAATTGCTTCATACAATAATTTAAAATATGTGTGTATGTAGATATACCTATGTGTGTGTGTGTGTGTTATTATATATGTATGTATGTATGTTTGTATGTGTATATGTGTATATATGTATGTAACTATCCCTTTATCATATATATCTATATTAATATGTTTACTATTTTATGCCATTATCTTAGTGTTAGTATTGAAAGTAGTCTATTAGTCAGTACTACTCAAACGTCAGTACTACTCAAAAACAAAGGCTATATATTTCGTATGCCCAGATACAGGCTGTTCGGTCTAGTTAAGCATTCGTCTAGAATGATCGTATGGGTTGTATTCATTTTCTTATTGCTTATATAAATAGTTACAAATCATACCTGTACGATCTCACTGGTAACTCTCTACCAAGTTGTAACAAATAAATAAATAAATAAATTCTTTCATATCAGTTTGATTAACATTTGAAAAATATTTTTTTTTTTTTATTTTTCAAATGTTGTATTTAAAACCTTTTTTGAGATACTGAATTGCAAATGTTTCTACCGCTGCACATAAGGCCGAATAACTAAATTACGACGACAAAAATATAATAATTTTTTTTTTCAGAGTAACCACAAATACATTTAAAACGTTCTGTACAAACCAGTCCACAATGCAGAGTAAAAAAATATTTTCTTAATGCAATACAATAGCCTGTGCGTGCGCGTAAATTCAATAATCTTTTACATGACCCTACGCGGCCCTTGCCGTTTAAATGCGACTGAATTGTTGAAGAAGTTGCCGCGCTCGTACTACATTTAAAATTGAAAGTTTTTAATATGGATAATAAAGTGTCAGGTGTGTACTTTCATCTGCAGTTATTGATAACATAATAGTTGTTCGCAGTATAGTTATAATGTAACTTTTACGAAACACTATTTTGTTTTTTTTTATTTAGCTAGAGTTACAAAAAAGTTCTGCAAAGTACCATGACATATTGTTACTAGTTCGAAAATATACCTTAATGCTAATAAAAAAAAGCAAAACACACGTCCCCCTGTGTCCCCTCTTTGTTAAATTGAGCGCGTTCTTTGCAGGTAGTCATAGCGACCTCGCTCTAAAATAATGAAGGTTAGGAGGAAAGAATATTTACAGTGTAGAAAATAAACAGTTTTAGAAATTATCGCCATTGCAGTGAAATGAACAGTTATTACATTATATATTGGACAAGTTTAGTGTCAGTGAATTTTCAAAACATTTTACAAAACATATAAAACGTGTAGTCAAAAGGTTTGTTTCAAGCTTTTGACGAAGTGTACCTACTAGCGTTTTAATAGCAAACCCCTGAAATGGATCGATTAAGGCCTGAATATCCCGGAGATAGATTGACCACAGTTTCCATGATCAGCACAAAAGCGTTCGTAGCAAAAGATGCGAGGCAGACCAAGCAGATTGTTCGAAGAGAGTTGCCAACGCAGTAAGCAAAGACATGTTAAACTGTGTCTGTCAGGTCTTAGTTCTGAAGAACTTTGATGCATAATCAAGCTTAGTGAAATCAGGCAAGAGAACAACAGACCAATTTGTGAAATTAACCATCAATCTTTGCCCAACAGTTTGAAAGTCATCCTCTAATATTTAAAACCGCACAGCCCTGAAAAAGCTTACAAAAGCGTTCGTAGCATTTCTGACGAGAAAATAAAAAAAATATGTTTTGTATTTTTGTCGTCGTAAATTGATAATTTGGCCTAATGTGCGCTGCCGAATTGACGGTATCTTTATGTCCAGCGCTAGCGCTGGATATAAAGTGCGTATTTTTTCCTAAAACGTAAAAGTAAACTAAGACGTAAAATTAAAAGTAAACTATTTTTACATGCGTGTTTTGTAGATGAACTAAAAAAATGATCTGTAAGGTATTATTTTTATAGCTTTACAAGGATTAAAATATAAATAAATCGACTTTCGACCCAAAATTGTATCTTTAATTAGTAAAATAATATATATAAAACCATTTGCTAAATATTTTTTTCATGTAAAAGAGAATTTAATATCTTTCTTTTTTTTTTGGAACAACTTGATCTATCAAGTAGTTTCTTTTTTATTACCGGCGCAAAACACAATGAATAAAATAGATAAAAAAAACAAGTAAAAACGCAGCTGCCATGGAATTCACCGACCGGAGTCGGGCCCATCATAATACTGTTTTTTACACTTCTGGGAGTTGAGCAGTGGATTCCGGACTAACGACCGGTTGTGGTAGGATTAGGACAGCTGTCTTGCCACATGTGAGCGTTTACCGTACCACCCATTCACTCCCCATTCTAAGCCATAGAATTTTAGTTGGGCAAATAGGAAAGAGTTGATTATTTTAACTGTTTTGAGAAAAATGCGTTTAAAGTTTTATTTACAGAAACGTTTTTACACATATAGCAATTAGAGATTAGATGAGAGAGAGAGAGATGTTTAGATCGCAACTCAAAAAAAACATGAAAACGCGTTATTTTTGCCGTCTATACCAGCATTTAAAAAAGGAATTTTCAATTATGAATGAAATTCGTGGGAATTTATAAGGGGCTCTCTAGACGATCAAGCATGCTTGACAAGCATCGCGTCGCGTGCTGGGAGGGGATCGTAAACCGCAGGAAATATGCAAATATTTATTTAATATTTACCAAAAATGCCTTATTTTGTAGTTTTATACCTGGGAGTCACGTCATTCATCAATCAATTACGTCTAATTAACGTGACTCCCTGGTATAAACTATAAAATAAGGCATTTTAGGTAAATATTTAAAAAAAATACTTGCATATTTCCTGCGGTTTATCATTTCTTCCCAGCCTGCGACGCAATGCTTGACAAGCATGCTTGATCGTCTAGATAGCCCCTAATGAAATTCGTGGCATTATTATTATGTCTAGTGGGGTTATAAAATCCGAATAAACACTATAATTTACTAATCTTGTAGTAGTATTTGAGGGCCATGATTTTTCAAATATTGTGCCCATTTAAATTACTTAAAAAAGTAGAGTCCTATTGTCTGATCATTTTATATGGTCTTATATCTGTATTTTTAGTTTAAAATGCATAACGTAGATTTAATTTGATTATTAATATTTTACTGACAATTTGAATATTACGATGAATAATTTTACTACGTATCTTTTCGAATTACTAACTAATTCAAATATTAGGCTTCCATCTTGATTATTTATATTTATAGTTTAACAATCTAGTAGTTAATTCTTGACTACCTATGTATGTTCAGTAAAGAGTAGTAACGAAATTATTTTTTTACACGTCCGAGAGCGGTCTTTAGACGTCAATTGGACACGATGAAAATGTAATGTAATGTAATGTAGTTCTAAAATCGGAAAAAATTAAATGTCATGAAATAAAATAAATATTTCAATATGGAGATTTACTGAGCAAAACAATACCCGTTCAAAAGATCCTTGAGGCTAAACATCGCAGAAACGATCAGCCTGAGTCTAGGTCCAAATCTCAGTTCCAAGTACTCAAACAAGCTAATCCTCTGAAGTTTGTAGAACACTGGTAAGAAGAAAAATATATTGCAAGCAGTGCCTATAATATTTGCTATGATTAAAGCCAAATATATGGAGCCGGTGCTGTAGATCTCAGATACGAAACCCAAAAACGAGATGGCGGACACTGTGGAAGTCATTATAGAGATGCTCACGGGGATGATTGACATTCCCCTGTCCGCCAGGAGATATTCCTGGAAAAGAGAAAAAGGTATTTGAAATAGGGAAAGGATTAAGTATTCGAATTTTAAAATATTGTTTGTAATGGTGAGATGCTGAGTTCCGGCTAAAACAACTAGAGCTCTCAACTACAACGAGCGAACCCATCACCTCAGAAAGTTTTAACGATATTAAATCGTTCTGTCTTACTTGAGGTGAGCGCAGAAGACTTGGAACGAAAAACAATCCACTGTCTAGTTACGCTACCTTGTCTAGTAGGTATTCTACTTGTTTATCCGTAGATAAATATGACGAATTCTATAAAAAAAATACTTTCTGGAATTAATAAAAGTATGATTATGACAATAGTACACACATAAGTACTAGAGTTGTCGACCACAGCGGGCGAGACCGTCACCTAAGGAAGTTTTTAACGATTAGTCGTTGTATCTCCCTGGAGTAGGTAAGCGCAGAAGACTTGGACAAAACAGTCCACCGTCAAGCTCCGCTGCAAACCCGTAAGAGGCCAATGCCTTGACCGCGAGATAGCCAGGAGTGTTACCCAGCGGTCTTACACTCACGCCCTTACTTCCAATTGCGACCAGATTACTCCAGTCTCTCGAATGGTTACGAGTTCGAGGTCGCTTGCGCGGTTCTCTCCCTTACGAAGCGGGGAAACGGTGTATACCGAATCTATCGCGGACCACGGCATCCCTTGCCCGGCTGTTCACCCAGGATCGGGTAGCCGATGGTCGTTTCAAGAGCAGTCTCCGTAAGGTCCGCAACCACCCCCGCTCTATAGGAAACAGTACTGCTTCCAGACTACTCCGACTGTTTGTCAGAGTGCGCAATCGATTAGCTTATGCCGCGTGGTGTGCAGACCGTCCAAGAGCGTCAGGAGGTTGATTCCTAGGGGAAACTAACCCTAAGGCCAGAGTTCTACCCAGGCTCGCACTTCATGCGTGGAGGCCGTCGGATGGGTGGTTGACCCGTGAGTGTGACCAACCCTGAACAGAATGGGTCTTCGTGGCTCCCGTTATGGGCCCATTAACACATAACTCCCGTTAAGGGCCCATTAACACGTAAGTACAAACCTGCATTGTTTTTTGTCTTCCGCCAGAGAATCTGTAGTACAGCCCAATTATTAGGGGCAAAACCAGCACAAACGATATGATGGCGTAATCAAGGAAAGCAATTGACGCCATCTTTGTATCTGTTGAAAATTAAAAATATTTAATATATAATTTTCCCATGGAAATCTGCTTACCAGTCATATAAAGAATTTTAGGAGAAATAATAGGTAAAAGCTTGAAACTTGGCATAGATGTTGTTTGATGCTTACTGTTAAACATACTAAAAGTCCCCTACTCTACCGTATGCTCTTGAGCCGCCATCTTGGAAAAATGATGCTCCGATTCAGCTTTTCGCTTATATCTCGGTAACTTATATAAATATATATATATATATATATATATATATATATATATATATATATATATATATATATATATATATATATATATATATATATATATATATATATATATATATATATATATATATATATATATATATATATATATATATATATATATATATATATATATATATATATATATATATATATATATATATATATATATATATATATATATATATATATATATATATTTATATATATATATATATATATATATATATATATATATATATATATATATATATATATATATATATATATATATATATATATATATATATATATATGTATATGTATATGTATATGTATATGTCTATATATATATATATATATATATATATATATATATATATATATATATATATATATATATATATATATATATATATATATATATATATATATATATATATATATATATATATATATATATATATATATATATATATATATATATATATATATATATATATATATATATATATATATATATATATATATATATATATATATATATATATATATATATATATATATATATATATATATATATAAACTTCTCGACCAGAAATCACAATTTATATCTTATTTCATGGGAACGAGCAAATCAAGTATTTTATTTTTATTTTCATTTAATGGCTGGCTGATAGCGAGCCCAGCAATCGTATATCGTCCTTTTAAAGAGTGGATATATTCGAAATTCAAATCGAAATTTCGGTATGTCATTCCGCATTTAAGAGACGATTCATTGTGATGTTTTTCATTGTTTTTGCTTTAATTTGTCTTTAATAAAGACATTTTATTTTGGTTTGCAAAAGGATAGGTACGCTTTGTTTTTGAGATGTGGATGAAGGGCGATCGTTCGCTAGCGATAAAGAGATCCCATTAAACCTACATTGCACTGTCAAAAGTGGTGCTCATCCAGGCATACATCTCATTTAAAATAATCATTTCCCAATCCAGTCCGGGAAAATCTTCCAGTTATGTAAGTGGCTTTTATTATATTTATTTTTAGTGATGATTCGACACTCACGATCAAATTTTGGATGCACGCCAGTTCAACTGACGCGAAAAACTGACCGTCAATGCCCAGCTTTACTACCTAACCCAATTATTTTGACACGTCCAAGAGCGGCCTTTAGCCGTCAATTGGACACGACGAAAATGTAATGTAATGTAATGGTAGCACAAACGAAAATATTTGACCAAAAACAAACGACGGAAAGACAAATAAACAGTTGATTGTATAACACGGGTAAATCAGACAGATATTATTCACTTAAGGTTCTAACAGTTTTGATAAATATCGACAAGTAAATATATTAAAAAGAAAAAATAACACGAGAGCCGTTACGGAAAGTGAACTATTGAATTACTATTTTTTTTATTAGAGTTTTTATGAAATATTTTTAGTTTATGTATTTATTGATATGTATATTTCCTAAATATACTCAATCAGAACTTTTATTTGACACACACGATATGTGTATGTTAATTTATTGACATTAGAACATTTAGACATCTATTTACTTGATATTTGGGCAGTTATGGCATCGTATGACACTCGGCATGGCATAACGATTAGGACGATATCACACACTTCTAAATAGATTCAAGCGTTTAGAAGTTATGGTGGAATAAAGAAACAGGCAACATATGTACATAGATGAAGCCTGAACGCATCACACTCTTTTTTTGTTGGTCAGTCGTGTATAAAGAATAAAAAATACAACTGCTGTTACAGAAAGCTGCTGTCGACGAAGGACAATTTCCCGGTAAATGGAAGGAAGCCCATATCATACTAATCCAAAAGGGTGGATGCAAATCGAAAGTCGAACATTACCGACCAATCTCCATCTTACCTACTCTAAGCAAGGTTTTCGAAAAGGTCGCTTCGATCAAGTTTATCCTGTTATTTCCTCATCTCTTTCCCAACAGAAACATGGATTTACACAGCGACGCTCTGTTTTGACCAATCTGTGTGAATTCACAGACTATGTATCTTGCCAAATGGATAATCGCTCTCAGGTCGATGTTATATATACCGATTTTAGCAAGGCATTCGATCGAGTTGATCATGCGATTCTAATTTGCAAACTCGGCAACATCGGTATACATGGAGACTTACTGCGTTGGTTTACTTCGTATGTCAGCAATCGTCATCAAGCTGTTGCCATCGGGGGTCGTAAGTCGAATTTTATATCGATCCCATCTGGGGTTCCGCAGGGGTCTCATTTAGGACCATTGCTCTTTAATATCTTCATCAATGACGTAGGCAATTGTTTCTCCAATAGTTTTCACATCTCCTATGCTGACGACTTAAAAATTTACCGTTATACGACTATTGTGTTAGGAATAAGTTAACATTAAATATTTCAAAATGTCTAAAAATTACTCTCACAAGGAAAAACAATAAAATAAATTTCATTTATAAACTTAATCATATCCCCCTAAGTGAAAAGAGTGAGATGCGCGATCTGGGTTTAGTATTAGATAATAAACTGCTCTTTGATAAACACATTGACTATGCTACCGGAAAAGCTCATAAAATGTTAGGATTCATCCAGTGAGTGTGTAAACCGTTTAGCGATGTAAGAACCCTTAAGATTTTATACTTCTCCTATGTACGCAGCATTCTTGAATACGGATCTATCATTTGGTCGCCTCAGTATACAGTCTATAAAAATAGAGTTGCGAAACTCCAGAAGTACTTCATGAGACATCTTGATTTCAAATCGTTTCAAACCTCCGAAAGTTACTCAGAGAGACTTAACCGTCATAACATGGACTCACTCGAGGAAAGGCGCCTCCAATATGATATACGTTTTCTGTACAATATTATTAATAATGAAATAGACAGTCCCTATTCTGTTAACAGAATCTCTTACCGAATCCCAAATAATAAGACAAGGGCTCACGATTTATTTTATTTACCGAGAGTCAATACAAATTATAGTCAAAATATGTATTTTTATAGAGCACTTCGATCGTATAACCTCAACTTTCAATGTTTGGATATTTTTAATTTATCTTCAAATACTTGCTTCGAAGAAATTAGAAATACGATAAACAGCCTTCGGGTTTGATTGGTATTTCTTCGTCCGTTGGGTACGTAGGCTATGGCAATCGCCACTACACTATAACAATGCTTTCTAGTCAGTATAATATTCTCTATAAAAGTTCATATGTATATAAACATTATAAATACATTCTGATGTATATAATATATATTTATATTAACTATACTTTTACATTTTATTGTTACCTTATCGTATTATTTATATTAATTTATTATTTGTGCACGTGTATGTATGTATATATTTATGTATGTCTAATATCATCATATATCTTAAATACATCTAAATAATGTGGCTTCCCTATCCCCTTCCCCTTCCTAAAACCTGCATTTTTTTCATAGCTCATTGCGCTGTAACAAAAGATTTAGTTTAATTGTGAAAACTTTTAATTGGCCTTAGATTTATATAATATGTGTTAGTATTAGGTATAAAACGCTGTAAGTTTTCCGAAAAATAAAAATTAAAAATTAAAAAAAAGCGAACTATATATATTTATAATTATTTTTATTACGGTTTTTGAAATATTTTTGGTGTATAGTATATTTCCGGAATGCACTCGATCAGAACTTTCATTTGACACTAAACACGATATATTTATGTCAATTTAATGACATTTGGACATTTTATACATAGGATAGAAAACGAATTTACCGCGTGAAATTTGTAGGACCCGACGTTTCGGTGACGTTGCAGCCGCCGTTGTCTAGGGTAGACTGAGTCTACCCTAGACAACGGCGGCTGCAACGTCACCGAAACGTCGGGTCCTACAAATTTCACGCGGTAAATTCGTTTTCTATCCTATTTATAATGTCAAACAACCGCGATAGTCTTCGATTTTATATTTGGACATTTATACAACTACTTTCTAGATATTTGGACCGTTGAGCACTCAAGATGATATAATTATTCTAACAATATCACACACTTTTAAATCGATTCAAGCGTTTAGAAGTTATAGTGGAATAAAGAATCAGACAACATAATTTGTACATAGATAAAGCCTGAACGCATTACACTCATTTTTTGTTAAGCAGTCATGTAAAAGACAAATGTGACATACCTTAGTAGAGTACAGTTTATCAAATCATACGTAACCACCTGCCTCACAGGTTTATTAATGTATAATCACGCCACAAAAATATCTGGACACACACTCTTATTGTTAAATTACTGAACTAGTTGTCAAATGATTCAACTATAAATGTCACATTTTAAAAGGCGATATGCTAATATCAAGATAGACTAAAAGGCAGCGACAAATAAGTACAAGAGTTTTGTAAAAGCTGATACTTTTAGATCAGACAGTATTTTTGCCATATAATACTGGGGTAGTCAGCAGGCCAAACTCCGGACACCTGGCGCTGGCGTACTAGGAAAGGTGTAATTTTAATTAGTACTCCCAAAGTGTTTTCGAAAAGCTGAAAATTCATCAGTAGACAGTGGATGCAATACAGAACTCGAAACAAATAGTCAGACTGCTTAACAATGTATTGCGCGGCGTCAGCATTACTCGATACATGTCACAAAAAAGAAGTCCATTATATTGCGCGTCGCATCACATTAGACCGATGCGTAATAGTCACCGACAAATACGTACCGGCGAATTTGCAGGGACTTCATTTCTGTGACATGTGTGGAGTAATGCTGACGCCACGCGTTCTATCGTTGAGCAGTCTGACCATTTGTTTCGTTCTTTATTGTACCCACTGTCTACTGATGAATTTTCAGCTTTTGCAAAATACGTTAAGGGGACTAATTAAAATTACACCTTTTCTAGTGCGCCAGCGCCAGGTGTCACGGAATCTGGCCTGCTGACTCTACACTGACATATACACCGTTGTGCAAATTAATGTGGACAAAGCATATTTTTCATACTGGTACAGATTTTGCTTCACGTTTCGTTATTTCTACACTATTAGCAGCTGTCAACGTCAGATTAGTGTCAGTTAACCTTAAGCAAGCACACAAGCGTATTGTTGCATGAGTAGTTTACAATTTTTTGAGTGATTCGACTTTTTGGCGTTACGTCTGAGATTTTTTACTTTTTCATTAGTTGTCGGTGACAGTTTGGGTGTATATGAGCAATGGATCAAACTCAATCGAGAAACTGACTCAATTTAACCATGAAGAGAGGGAAAATATGACCGAGAAATAAAAATCACTAAGAAAGATGATGTGTTTTTGTTGAGAAACAGTAAAATAAACACCACAAGACCAGCGAAGACTTACAGGGAGAGCTAGCTGTTACTGGGACAAGTGTACATGCCTCGACAGTGCGGCGTCGTCTGCTAGAAGTTGGGCGATAGGCTCGAAAACCCCTTAAGAAGCAACTCTTAACTGCTGTGATGAAGAAGAAAAGAATGGTTTGGGCACATAAATATAAAGGGTGGACCCAAGATGACTGGAAAAAGATGTTGTTTTCAGATGAAAGCCATTTCTTTGTCCAGGGCATGCGTCATCAGTTTGTTCGCCGGACCGATGGTGAATCACTTTCATTAGCTCACATTCAGCAATCAGTCAAACACCCCGTGAAGCAAATGTTTTCGGGCTGTTTCTCCTTTAATGGTTCAGGACCATTGGTACCCATCATAGGGATGAAAAATAGTGAAAAATACATAAAGGATTTGCAAGATAGAATGGTCCCTGAGCTCTCAAAAATAAATTTGGAAACCCGCATTTTCCAACAAGACCTGGCACCTTGCCATGCATCGATGATTGTGAAACAATTCTGCACTGACACTGGGATAAACGTTTTAATTGGCCTAGCAACTCATTAGACCTCAATCCAACTAAGAATTTGTGGTCCATCTGCAAGACAAGGCTCAGAAAGATGGACTGCTCAACGAAAACCAACTTGATCGAGTCACTGATTTAAGTGTGGCATCGGGATTCAAAAATTCAAAACAACTGCAAATCGCTGGTAGAATCAATGGCGAAATGCATTAATATGGTGCTGCAAGCCAAGGGTGGACATATCAAATATTAATTTTATGACTTTGTATCTGATTGTATTTTTTGTAAGAATGAAACTCATTTTTAAAGAAAAAATGTTTTGTCCACATTAATTTGCACAAGGGTGTATGGTCAAAATTCTGTCTGATTTAAAAGTATCAGCGTTTACTAAACACTCGCATTTTTTTGTCGCTGGCTTCCCAACTAAGAGTAATGATTTGAGAAACGACCAAGAACTGGATAAAAACCGCCAAATTTGCGTATCAATTGTTATGGATTGTATTATCGATTCTCAGAACGGCGGAAATGACTAGTCAGGTGAGTTATGTAGATATGCCATCATCATCAACATTAGCGCCACAACTCGTCGTGAGAAATGGCTTCGTCAAGAATCTTCTTCTATTTCACTCAATCCTAAGTTTTTATTTTCTCATAGTTCTTTAGCCACAGAATCGATCCATCGCAATTTTGGTCTTTTCATTTTAAGATGCCTTTTGTTCCCTACAAAAGCGGTTGTGTCCCCCCAAGACTTTCCCGGCATGTAGCCAAGGAATTATTTTATCTGAATATTAATAGATGCTAGATATTATAGAACAAACTAATTCAAGCGGCATAATTTCATGACAGACCGCGGCAATTTATTAGAATTTCTCGCAATATCGCCGCGCTCGACAAAAAATACTATAACTATGGAACTACTATATCAATCATAAAAAGAATAACTGTGCAATGATCGCATTGAAATTTCGTATATAGAATATTAAAATCTCATTTTGTTAAAACATTAGATAATTATAAATAAATATGAGAAAATCGAAAAAGTGAAAATAACTCTTCTAATTCTAAAACATTTCTAACTTGTACTTGTCTTACGGAAGAATACTGAACCCTATTAAGGAATTGTAGGTAAATACTATCGTGATTAGATTAGATTAGATTCTCTATCAAAGGTAATATTTTTTATTGCTTATTTACATACAAAAATATTTAGATATTAATTAGCTCATAAAAACCAATAAAATTTTTGATGATTTCTCGAAAAATGTATGATGTTTGACAATGGAATTTTACGAGAAATATCCGCGAAATGACCGGCAAAGTTATTCTAGCGGCCGTCTATGTATCTATGGTAATAATGAGATATTTGGTATGGATTTCAGAATGCGTTCGAATTGGAAAATAATATTACTGTGCGCTCCGGGAGCAAGCCGCCAATATTGGTCGTTATGTAGTCAACAGTGTTCTGATGTGCAACCAAATTTGGTCGTTAAGTAGCCGAAAGGTTAAATGACAGTCTGTCAATTATCATTGTTTTTTTTAATTATTATCTTCGAAGTTTTATTCTTTTTGACTATATTCTATCTATTTTACATTTTTTTTGGTATTATGATTTTAGCTTATTTTTGGTAATTAATTTGAATATTAAAATTGACTATTTACTTTACCCCGATTATTTAAACAAATTAATCGTTGTTGTTTTATATTTCGTTGATTTGTATTTTTTTTTGTATTTAGATTTCTTTTATAAGTTAGGTTTATAAGTTAATAGCTTATTATTCTTAGTTATTTTAGTTATCATTCTTTATTAATGTTTTAACATTGTGACATAATGAATTCAGCTTTTTATTTTTATAACATAATATTTGGTTCTAAAAGAGAGTCCTGGGCTCGCTCTTCTGCATAGAGGCTGCCGAATAGGTGTTGACCTATGAGTTCAGCCGACCATACTAAATGAGTCATAATGGCAAAATTGTAGAAAACAATAGGTATATATATATATATATATATATATATATATATATATATATATATATATATATATATATATATATATATATATATATATATATATATATATATATATATATATATATATATATATATATATATATATATATATATATGTATATATATATATATATATATATATATATATATATATATATATATATATATATATATATATATGTATATATATATTTATATATTATATATATATATATATATATATATATATATATATATATATATATATATATATATATATATATATATATATATATATATATATATATATATATATATATATATATATATATATATACCTATATATATATATATATATATTATATATATATATATATATATATATATATATATATATATATATATATATATATATATATATATATATATATATATATATATATATATATATATATATATATATATATATATATATATATATATATATATATATATATATATATATTAGTTTCTCTATATATCTATATATATATATATATATAGATAGTTATTGCTATAGATCGACGTAGTTCAAAATGAAATTCCGATAATTTTATCCCAACGAAAAATGAAGACTCAGTCGGGAATCGAACATGCTACGGGCCGTGTCATGTCGCCATAAATATACCAACGTAGCATTTTATTCTTTCTAAATTCTATCAATAAAGATTAATTAAAAACGAAATGTTATTGAGAAATTAAGACTACGTATTTCTAAAATTAACGACGTTTTACGAAATAGGGGCTTGTTATGTCGACACTAACCGAAAAATAACCTAACAATAACCAGAAAGAACTACTACTACTAGAAATTACTTTGGCCCAAAATACAACGAATATATATATTTTTATTTCGTTTAAAAACTTAGCGTATTATTTGAAGTAAACAAACAGTTTGAAGTGTATCGTGGTTGTTTGAAATTATAAATAGGATAAAAACGAATTCCGCCATTGTCCAGGGTAGACTTAAATACTGTCAATCGTCATATGTGGGTAGGCGGTAAACTGCTGCTGTTATTTACATAGCTGATTATAACGATGGTGGGGTGGCGGGTTTGGCGCGCGCGAATTTTGAATATCCGCCTTGCACACAAGACTCACTGTATCAACGTCACTGTATCATTGTGTTACGTCCTTGCGCTCGGCGATGGGCATTAAGAACTTTTTAAGAGAAGGGTTCCATGTAGAAGAGAGTTTGTAACCGACGTCTCTAGTGAAGATCGGGGTTCTTCTTATTTCAATTGTTTCCCGGGTCATGCGAGGAAAGTAAAATTGTTCATTGGATAGCACAATGGGATTATGAAACTGCACCCACTGGTTAGTTTCGCTACCCAACGCAGATCGCCGAATTTTCTCGCTGAACGTTTTTAACAGCTTTGGTTTGTTCCATCGGTTGAGTGGCTTTAGATCGTTTCGTTAGTACAAAGTAGGCTAGACGACTTCAGTTATAGTTCACACATAAATTGTAGTTCATCTTTTCTTATATACAAAAAATAATGCAATAACAACAGTGAGATAGAGAACAACAATACTTCTATGATAGTGAAATTAATAACAAACTAAAAACAGGGTTAAATACTAAACAATATTTAAAAAAAAAACTTCAACTTTTGTTTGTCAGCGTGTCTCATTGGTTGCCACTTTTCTTGACCCGCGTTTTAAAACTAGTTTCCTGGGATTTGTTCAAACAGAAAGAGCAAGACCAAAAAAAAAATAATTTAGAAGCTCTGAAAATGAGTTGTGATGAGTCTAGTAGTATTGAGTCTGATGGTGATTCGTCTGCACTTCGTAAGAAAAGAAAAAACAATGAAAATGATAATACGATTTAAATATACGTCAGATTCTGGAGCTGTTTTGAGGAAATCGCTACAGATAATATGCACAATGATGAGGGTGTGCAGCAAAGTTCTACAGCACATGAGATTGATTTTTATTTAAAAACTGTTCACCTAGATCGAACGTCAGACCCTTAGGGGCTCTCTAGACGATCAAACATGCTTGTCAAGCATCGCGTCGCGGGCTGGGAAGGGATCGCAAACCGCAGGATCGTAACTCTCAGAAAAGACCATCGTCAGACTGCTTAACATCCGAGCGAATGACGTCAGCATTACTCCATACATATTACAGAAATGAAGTCCCTGCAAATACGCCGGTACGTATTTGTCGGTAACTAATACGGGTCGGTCTAATAAGCTGCGCAATATAATGGACTATATTTTTGTGACATGTCATTCTATTGTTATTCAGTCTGGCCATTTTTATCTAGATCTGTATTGCATCCACTGTCTACTGATGAATTTTCAGCTTTTTCCAAAACAATTTGGGTACTAATTAAAATTACACCTTTCCTAGTACGCCAGCGCCAGGTGTCCCGGAGTCTGACCTGCTAACTCTACCCCAGCATTCTATGGTCAAAATACTGTCTGATCTGAAAGTATCAGCTTTTACAAAACTCTTGCACTTTTTGTCGCTGCCTCTTGCACTAATACTTTCCACAAGGCAACGTTGACCGCCCGCTGCTTCGAACAATTTTATTTGATACGAATTTCTTTCTTTTCTTTTATTTATTCAAGAAAATATAAATGAATTATTTAAACACAATGATTCTGCGATTCCCATTATTTTTTTATGAACAAAATCCACATGTCGCTTTAATTGCCCTTTCCATGTATAAACACGATCGAATTCTGCACATCGCTACTTCTTTAATTTCCTGTCAACAGCGTCTACGTGTATTTTCAAACTCCCTTGCTGTGCAAACGCACGGTCACTTTCACCACACGTATACTTTTTATATTTTATGAACAACATCCACATGTACTTTCAAATCCGCTCGCTGTGTAAAAACACGTTCGCATTCACCACATGGATGTTTCTTTAATTTCCTGTGAACAGCGTCTACGTGTCGCTTCAAAAGCCTTTGCAGTGTAAAACCACGATTGCACACTTCACAAGAGTACTTCTTTAATTTCATGTGTAATGCGACTACATGATCTTCCAAACCCCTTTTCCGTGCAAAGGCACGATCGCATTCTCCACACGTATACTTTATTTTATTTTTATGAACAACATCCAATGTACTTTCAAATCCGCTCGCTGTGTAAAAACACGTTCGCATTCACCACATGCATGTTTCTTTAATTTCCTGTGAATAGCGTCTACGTGTCGCTTCAACCGCCTTTGCAGTGTAAAACCACGATCACATACTTCACAAGAGTACTTCTTTAATTTCAAGTGTAATGCGACTACATGTTCTTCCAAACCCCTTTTCCGTGCAAAGGCACGATCGCATTCTCCACAAGAGTACTTCTTTAGATTTTTGTGAATTGCGTTTACATGTCGCGTCAAATCACATTGCTGTGTAAAAGAAATACTACATTTCCAACACAGGTATTTCTTTAATTTCCTATGAACTACGTCCACATGATTTTTCAAACGTCCTTGCCTTGAGAAAGCACGGTCACACTCGCCACACCGAAATTTCAATAATTTCAAATGAACAACGGTAATGTGTTTAGTTAAACTATCTTTATACGAATATTTCCTGCCGCACGTCGGGCAATCATGTGATTTGACACGTCCACCACTAGAACCTCTATGACCAATATTACTACTTCCAGAGGTTCCAGCTTCGATTGGTTCTGGTTTTATAATTAGAGTTTCCCCTTCGTCGAATTCAAGTACATTCCCTCGTTCGTCTGGTAAGAAATCGCCTAGAGGAACACTCGAATATGCATCGTCAGAATCGACCTCCGTTTTAACAGCGACATCCTCTTCAATCTTGACAGTCACGTTACTGTAATGCTCCACACATTTCTCATCCATCTCGGTATTAATAAAGTGTCAGTTTACTAAGAAACGCACGTGACTTTATTTAATAGGTAAAGATAACGATTTCAACTGCAGTGACACGGACTAGGCGAAGGAATACGACTTGACAGCTGTCAGTTGCCAACAAGATGCCATTTTATCATTTTGGTTATTGCCAGTTATAACCGTGAAGTTATAAGCCCACCGTGTTTTTAAGAAACACGGCAGAATCACCAAAACCCGAAAGAATGAAATTACTATAAGGACGCCACCTGTCTGTTATAGGGAAAGACGGAAACTAATATATATATATATATATATATATATATATATAATATATATATATATATATATATATATATATATATATATATATATATATATATATATATTATATATATATATATATATATATATATATATATATATATATATATATATATATATATATATATATATATATATATATATATATATATATATGTATATATATATTTATATATATATATATATATAGTATATATATATATATATATATATATATATATATATATATATATATATATATATATATATATATATATATATATATATATATATATATATATATATATATATATATATATATATATATATATATATATATATATATATATATATATATATATATATATATATATATATATATATATACCTATATATATATATATTATATATATATATATATATATATATATATATATATATATATATATATATATATATATATATATATATATATATATATATATATATATATATATATATATATATATATATATATATATATATATATATATATATATATATTAGTTTCCGTCTTTCCCTATAACAGACAGGTGGCGTCCTTATAGTAATTTCATTCTTTCGGGTTTTGGTGATTCTGCCGTGTTTCTTAAAAACACGGTGGGCTTATAACTTCACGGTTATAACTGGCAATAACCAAAATGATAAAATGGCATCTTGTTGGCAACTGACAGCTGTCAAGTCGTATTCCTTCGCCTAGTCCGTGTCACTGCAGTTGAAATCGTTATCTTTACCTATTAAATAAAGTCACGTGCGTTTCTTAGTAAACTGACACTTTATTAATACCGAGATGGATGAGAAATGTGTGGAGCATTACAGTAACGTGACTGTCAAGATTGAAGAGGATGTCGCTGTTAAAACGGAGGTCGATTCTGACGATGCATATTCGAGTGTTCCTCTAGGCGATTTCTTACCAGACGAACGAGGGAATGTACTTGAATTCGACGAAGGGGAAACTCTAATTATAAAACCAGAACCAATCGAAGCTGGAACCTCTGGAAGTAGTAATATTGGTCATAGAGGTTCTAGTGGTGGACGTGTCAAATCACATGATTGCCCGACGTGCGGCAGGAAATATTCGTATAAAGATAGTTTAACTAAACACATTACCGTTGTTCATTTGAAATTATTGAAATTTCGGTGTGGCGAGTGTGACCGTGCTTTCTCAAGGCAAGGACGTTTGAAAAATCATGTGGACGTAGTTCATAGGAAATTAAAGAAATACCTGTGTTGGAAATGTAGTATTTCTTTTACACAGCAATGTGATTTGACGCGACATGTAAACGCAATTCACAAAAATCTAAAGAAGTACTCTTGTGGAGAATGCGATCGTGCCTTTGCACGGAAAAGGGGTTTGGAAGAACATGTAGTCGCATTACACTTGAAATTAAAGAAGTACTCTTGTGAAGTATGTGATCGTGGTTTTACACTGCAAAGGCGGTTGAAGCGACACGTAGACGCTATTCACAGGAAATTAAAGAAACATGCATGTGGTGAATGCGAACGTGTTTTTACACAGCGAGCGGATTTGAAAGTACATGTGGATGTTGTTCATAAAAATAAAATAAAGTATACGTGTGGAGAATGCGATCGTGCCTTTGCACGGAAAAGGGGTTTGGAAGATCATGTAGTCGCATTACACATGAAATTAAAGAAGTACTCTTGTGAAGTGTGCAATCGTGGTTTTACACTGCAAAGGCTTTTGAAGCGACACGTAGACGCTGTTCACAGGAAATTAAAGAAACATCCATGTGGTGAATGCGAACGTGTTTTTACACAGCGAGCGGATTTGAAAGTACATGTGGATGTTGTTCATAAAATATAAAAAGTATACGTGTGGTGAAAGTGACCGTGCGTTTGCACAGCAAGGGAGTTTGAAAATACACGTAGACGCTGTTGACAGGAAATTAAAGAAGTAGCGATGTGCAGAATTCGATCGTGTTTATACATGGAAAGGGCAATTAAAGCGACATGTGGATTTTGTTCATAAAAAAATAATGGGAATCGCAGAATCATTGTGTTTAAATAATTCATTTATATTTTCTTGAATAAATAAAAGAAAAGAAAGAAATTCGTATCAAATAAAATTGTTCGAAGCAGCGGGCGGTCAACGTTGCCTTGTGGAAAGTATTAGTGCAAGAGGCAGCGACAAAAAGTGCAAGAGTTTTGTAAAAGCTGATACTTTCAGATCAGACAGTATTTTGACCATAGAATGCTGGGGTAGAGTTAGCAGGTCAGACTCCGGGACACCTGGCGCTGGCGTACTAGGAAAGGTGTAATTTTAATTAGTACCCAAATTGTTTTGGAAAAAGCTGAAAATTCATCAGTAGACAGTGGATGCAATACAGATCTAGATAAAAATGGCCAGACTGAATAACAATAGAATGACATGTCACAAAAATATAGTCCATTATATTGCGCAGCTTATTAGACCGACCCGTATTAGTTACCGACAAATACGTACCGGCGTATTTGCAGGGACTTCATTTCTGTAATATGTATGGAGTAATGCTGACGTCATTCGCTCGGATGTTAAGCAGTCTGACGATGGTCTTTTCTGAGAGTTACGATCCTGCGGTTTGCGATCCCTTCCCAGCCCGCGACGCGATGCTTGACAAGCATGTTTGATCGTCTAGAGAGCCCCTAAGGGTCTGACGTTCGATCTAGGTGAACAGTTTTTAAATAAAAATCAATCTCATGTGCTGTAGAACTTTGCTGCACACCCTCATCATTGTGCATATTATCTGTAGCGATTTCCTCAAAACAGCTCCAGAATCTGACGTATATTTAAATCGTATTATCATTTTCATTGTTTTTTCTTTTCTTACGAAGTGCAGACGAATCACCATCAGACTCAATACTACTAGACTCATCACAACTCATTTTCAGAGCTTCTAAATTATTTTTTTTTTGGTCTTGCTCTTTCTGTTTGAACAAATCCCAGGAAACTAGTTTTAA